>BLBF01000067.1:13021661-13136522 GCA_015471245.1 Laticauda colubrina
AGGAGGAGGAGGAGGAGGAGGAGGAGGAGGAGGAGGAGACTCGCCTTGACTGGACCATACCCAAGTCACCCTCAGAATGTCCCCTGGCACCTTGGGCCAGGGGGCTGTGCCCAGGAACAATAGTGGGTGCTGCAAAAGGTTCCCCCAAGAAGGGAGAGGCTCTTGAGGGAGCCAGGGTCTCAGGGTCCTGTTTGTATCATGGTGACCAGAACTGGACACAGTACGTCTCGGGTGGCCTCACCGGTGCAGTGTAAAGCGGTGCTAACACTTCACGCGATCCTGATCCTGTCCCTCTGTTGATGCAATACAGGATTGTGTTGGCTCTTTTGGCTGCTGCTGCACCCAGCTGGCTCATGCTTAAGCGATCGTCCACCAGGACGCCTGGGTCCCCCTCCCAGTTCTTAAGGTTGAGCCAGCGGCTGCCTCCTTCACGTCTAGCCATTCGGTTTTCCCTGCCCAAGTGCACAGAGGGTGAGTTTCAACAAGACATCCAAACTTCCCTCTCACCCTTGAACTTTTTGCAGAAGGCAACTCAACCCTTGTTCCCTTTCTGAAATGATGGCAGGCATCAAGATGACAGAGAGAGAGAGAGAGGGAGGGAGAGAGGATGCCGTCCAGCTCCAACCCTTTGTTTCCTTGCCCCAGTGGACGGAATCTGGCCAAGCTCTCACCTTCCAATCTCCTGGATGGACCCTGGACGATTCCAGCTGTGGTTCCCCAGAACCTCCCCCTCCCCCCCACCCCCAGATGGTGCAGCCCCTGAATCCGGACCTCTCTGGGGAAGCTCTGCACTGCCAGAACTCACTACGCCCACTGCTTCTTCAGGTGCAGGCTCCTTCCCAGCCAGGCAGGTGAAGGCATCCTTTGTAGCAAGCAGGTGAGGCCATGGCCCTCTCCCCTAAAGGCAGGGTGCTTCCTCCCCCTCCCCCCACCCCCAGCATCTGCATGCTGTTCCTTGGCTCAGCTGCGATTCTGCAGAGCAGGAAGGGGGGCAGCAGCTGCTCCACCAGGCCCATTCTGAGCGCCCTTGGTTGAACAGGGATCACCTCCCTCGTGGTAGGAGGGATTTCAGGGATCCCCCCTCGCTGCCTGAAGGTGAGCCAGGGAGGGCCTGCTGCCCTCCCCACTTTCCAATCTCTGGCAGGGGCTGAGACCCAGATGGTGAGGGGCTGTTTGTGCCGTTGCTGATCAGCCGTTCTGATGGGGAGATACGGCCAGGCTGCTCCTGCTGACAGGATGCCCTCTCTTCCCCTTTTCTTAATCTGCTGTTGAAGAACAGAAGCGCCTTTGCTCACCGGAACCGGAGCCTGATTTCTTGTAAATGGGCTCAGTCATAACAAGATTACTAACATCGGAGGTTTCAACAAGCAGAGGAAACTCAACCGCTGGGACAGACTTCAAGCAAGAGATGGGAAGCAGCAGCTGAGACCTCCCTTAAGGCAAAGGTGGGGCAGCTGCCAGCTGTAAATTCACCCCTCCCCCATACTTCCTTCCCTGCTGCTGGGCCTGCAAGACAGACAACTATACCTGTTGAATGCCCCCACCCACAAAAGAACAGCCCCTACAGAGCCAGAGGGGGCTTTCCGGCTTGTTGGCCCTGCAATGCAGTTTCCACCACTGTTTCAGAGGATGCTGCAGTTTGGCTGGTTGTGAAGCCCTTCCTGGGAGCCCTTGGCAGCCCCTCTGAGAGCTCCTTAGGCCAGGACTCGGATCCTTTAACCTAATTTTACATGGAATCCAGGTAGTGCTAAACATGCCTCTCTGGGTTAGGCAGGGAAAATATAACTCTGGAAGGCCCCCACATTTTCCCAGTATCTGTCGGTCTGAAATGCGTGTGCATTTCCAGGATGGTGTGGTTCAGCCATGGTGGGATATACATACACACTGACACACACATGCAGACACACAAGCACAACTGCAACATACACACTCTGGGACTGCCCAGCAGCCAGGCTCTTCCTCTGAGCTCCTGCTTCTCTTCACCTGCTGCTAAAATCTCTTTAAATTTAACTGCCATGGCTGCAAACAAAGGTGAGCCGTCCTGGTGGGAGGCCCACTCCCTTGCAATTGTGCTAATATGCTGTACTTGCAGGAAGGGAGCACAGCTATTCTGGATGCTTGCCAGGAAGGAAGTGGCTTCTTTTAATCACCAAGATCAGAATACACTCGAGCCTCTCTTGTTATTGTCTACCAAGTAAGTTGAGAAGAAGCAGCTGCTCCAGCTGTGAACCATGTAACATGAGCAGGCCTCTCCCAGGCACTGCCAACACAGGCCTCGCCTTACTAGGATGGCAGGTGTTGGCAGAGAAGTCTCAGTTTTGCTGAGGGGCACAATCAGAGGTGTGTCAGAGATGTGCCAACAGTGGGTGGCAATGCAGTCTCCCCAGGGCCTCCCAGGGCCCCAGGAAGGCCTGGCCCTGGGGTTGGCAGCAGGCAGGGAAGAGGGCAGGGTGTCCAAAGAGCCAAAAGGGGCGCTGATGGCATCTTAGTTCAGCATAATGTTTTGCATTGTTCCTGCTTGCTGCTTTTCTACCCCCCCCCCTGCCCCTGAAAGACCGAAGCCATTGATAAACATCCGAGGGGACCGAAGACCCTCTAGAGAATGCAACTGGGACCCTGCTGCCTGCTTCCTTCCAGGAGGGCAGATGCAGTGGCAGGAGAGCACCATTTGGCCCTTGGAAAATTTTTGGTCCTCTTGAGGACTGGAAAATTGCACCCTCTTGTAGTTTGTGTTTTGGCAGGCAGGAGAAAGCAAAAACCCTCCTGGCCTCTTTCTTCCCAGCATTCCTTTGGGCTGGGAAAAATCAAACTCCTGGTTAAATCAGGTTTCAGGCTGATTGACGAGGCTTCAAGTTGATTCAGCAATTTAAAGTTTGCTCTGAGACCGATCTGGATAAATGGTGGCAGACCAATCAAGTCCCTTTGCAAAGCCCCACCTGGACTCCATCAAAGCTGGCTCTTTTTCCTGTCCAGGCGTTGCTCAAATAAGGAAGCGGCCCAGCCTGGCCCTCCCCAGGACGAGGCACCCCAGCCTCTGGGGCTAAATTCCTGGGAAGAGCCAGGAGCCATCAGCTGCCTCGGTTCCAAGGCGAGAGCAGTCAGGAAAATGTTTACATGACACCCAGGCTATGACAGCATCCCTGCCACTGTCCTCCAGAAACCTCCAGGTACTTTTCCTGCCTGCCCCCCCCCCCCACTCAGGTATCCTCCACTGACTGGTTGGGTGGCAGATTCAGAAAATGAGCCCCATTTTGGATCTCCTACTTCTGGCTCTTCTGGCGGGGAGGAGAACCTCAAGCATGACTGGCTGGAAGCGGCCAGTCCCCTGCTGTTGCCACTGCCGTGGGGGCAGGTAGGGCCTGCTCCCAACCCAAAGGAGGGTCGCAGTCTCCCATGGGGTGGGACACAAAGAGGGGAAAGGTGCGTGGGCATCTCTCTGTGGGCTCACCACCCGCAGGATGCTGCTTTGGGCAGCCTTTGCTCAGGACAGCTCAGCGCAGGCGAGTCCCAGATCACAGCTGACTTGCCTATGTCTTTGCTTTCGTTTTCTGCAAGGCCAGGCAAGGGAACAGCACGTTCTTTCCTTCTTCCTTCCTCTTCTATCACCTCATGTCAACCCTGGGTGGCTGCAGACGGGCTTGGCCAGGACCTTCTGGTGATGTCCTGGCTGAGCCAGGATTCAAATTTCCTCAACTGAGAGGAATCTAAGCGGGGGGGGGGGGGGGGGGGAATCCAGCTGAGCAAGGATGGACAGAGGACTTGCTTCCAACAATCTGCCACCTGAAGCAGATTTGGAAAAAGCCACCTCAGGGACCCTGGGAAACCGAAGCCTTCTGAAAGAGATGGAGGAAACTTTGCCCTCTCAAATAAACTGGTGCCCAGCTCTGCATGATGCCCCAAAGCACAGCTGGGGTTTCCGTCTCTTTATTCCCCCCACCCCATTTCTCTTCTTTAAAAACATTGGGGTTGAATTCCCTTTGTTGCTTGACAGAGAGGGAACCAAAGACAGCCTCCTTGTACACTGAAAAACCCCTATTGATTCTGGGGAAACTGACCTGTTGTTCCTGAGAAATTAAAGAGAACAGAATGAGAAACAAATGGAAAGAAAGAAAGAAATCTGGTGCAAGTTAAGGAAATGCACGGGGTTCCTTGGAAACTGCATGCATTGCTCAGGGGGAAATTACAGTTCCATATAATAGTTACCTCCTTATGGCTGCTCTATTATTAGACTTTACTCAGCCTTTCCGTGGAGCCAAGTGGACTTTTTCTGGGGAAAAAGTTATTAAGACTTAGCTCTGCTTGTGAAACGCAGTTTTGCTAATGAAACATATTTATGTATTTTGTTGTGCACAATTATTCCCTCCCCCCCAAAAATTTTTTATTGGAAATAATAGCAAGGAAGGAAGGAGCTGAATGCGCTTGGCACCGGCCAAGACTTCGTGGAGCACTGAAACCAATTAGGAGCTGGAGAAGGTGAGCAGAAAGAGCTTCTCTGGGGAAGGGAAACTTCTGCCTTGGTTCCTGATCTTATCCCCAGTTCAGTTCTGGGCCCTGCTCTCCCACATCTGCCTGCCCTGCTCCTTGTCTTACATGAGCCCATTGCCCTCAAGGCTGTAATGGGGCACGGGAACCTATGGGCCCTTGTGCAGGGCGGAGAGTTTATTTTACTTCAGCCTCATTTAGGGCTCTTGCTTTTCATTCTTTCCAACTGAAAGAAAATTTGAAAAAAAATAAAAATAAACTCAGGACTGCCCATCAGTAAGCAGAGTGGAGTGTGATAAATGGAGAAGCCACCAAACTAAAGCCCATGCTGGATCCCAAGGGGTGGGGTGGGGTGGAGAGGAAAAAAATCCTCCCCACAAGGATGCTGAAGGGGGGCATCAGTCTAGGGACAAAAATTCTTCCAGCCTGAGCCCCACCCTCCAGGTCATGTGACAGAGCAGCCTGCTTTTGGCTTCCCAGAGGACCCCAAAATCCAAGTATGGGAACTTGGAAACAGGCACACATATTACCCCTCTACTTGGGAGGAAAGGCCGATGCCCAGGATGGGGTTAAGGCAGTGGTGGGATTCAAATTTTTTTTACACCTGGTTCTGTGGGCGTGGCAGGGGAAGGATACTGTAAACTCTCCAGTCAGAGGTGGGATTTGCCAGTTCTCCGACCTACTCAGAATTTCCACTACTGGTTCTCCAGAACTGGTCAGAACCTGCTGAAGACCACCTCTGGGTTAAGGGGGCAGAAAAGCAGTTTTGTAGCCTTTGTGTTTCTGCTTTGGCTGAGACCCAGAGCACACATCCACACACCCTGGGGCTGATTTTCGACACTTCAGGAAAAGGAGCAGAGAGAAACCCCAGCTTTGCTCTCCGTTGCCCCATGCTCTGCTGGCACCACTGGGTGGGACAGCCCTGTTCTGGGCAGCTGAGGAGAAAACTGTGTAGATCTCTCCTGCAGAAAATCTGCAGCCTGGCTCCCCAAGGCTTCTACAGCCCTTCCATGCCCCCCAAAGCAAGTCAGGATCTCTGCCAGGCCCCCAAGCTGACTTCCCAGCCCTTGCAGCCAGGGGACAAGGTGGCTCTTTCCCCACCCACTACGCTGCCCATGTGCACAGACAGGCTCCCCCAGGCTGGGAGATGGACTGGCACTGAATTCCCTCTTCTGGCCTGGAGTTACACTTTGAGGGGGGGCTCAGGAGAAGTGCCTGGAAAGTGCCCAGAAGCCCTTGAGCAACCCAGGCTCCACTGCAGGGGGCTTTCCTGCAGGAGGGGCCACCAGCTGGCAGAGGCCAAGTGAACCTTCAGGGAGGGCTGCCTTCCCCTGCCCAGGAGGGTGCTTCCTGCACTCGGAGGGATGGGCAGAGAGCGATCCAGCGTGGAGCCCCGGTGGGGACCTGAGGGGAGATCCACCCATCCTCTCTGCTTTTTTCTCACCCATCACCCAGTCCCAGGACACAAAAGCCAGAGAAAGCGGCGTATTCTTTCCTTAGAAAAAGAACCTTTATAATAAGGTTTATTATTAACTTTTAGAAAAAATAGATATAAAGTAACAAAAATGTTTCTGCATGGCAGAAAATGACTAGCAAGGCTCCCGAGGGCCTCAGTTTGTGCAAACAGTTCATCAAGTGTGTAAACATTGGTAGTCAAGTGTTCGAATTCAGTGGAACTGCTACAGAATTGAGATGCGCTCATGATGGCTTGCGTAACAATCCAGCCATGGGAATCCTGCTCCATGTCTTCCCAGTGACGCGATGCCCAGCACCAGCACCACAGGGAGCCTCCACGCCACCTGCGATTTGCCACTGCAGAGACTCCCACAAGTCCCGGGACCCAACTGGCTCCCCGGACTGCACACCCGCAAGGCGCCACTTCCAGCGCCCTCCTCCTGTTGCTCCTGCTCTCCAGCGCATCCACTGCGTAATGCTCCCCCCTCACAATTTAAAGGGGAAGGACTCCAGGTAAGCCTTCAGGACTGGGTTGAGTGGGATGCGGGGCAAATTCTCCCTCCCGAAAGTCGCCACAATCTTTTTGCGGCAGAGGTCCTGCAGTGACCGCAGGCGCTCCTTGTGTAGTGGGGCGACCAGGACCTTCCGGGGCGAGTGGACGTAATGTTCCAGCAGTTTGAAGAGGCAGTCAAAGGCCTCTTTGCTGCCCTCCAGGCTGAAGTGGCCGGCCTGGAAGAGGACCCGGACGCTGGTGGGCCCCGTGGCCGTCTTAATGCTAACGGTGAAGAAGCAATTCTTTTGCCGGCTGTCACGGAGAAGGAAGGTCCCCACCAGCTCGCCCTTCAGTTTGTCGTGAGCAGCGCTGACTGACAGCGGGCCCCAGTAGAAGCCGCACTCCTCCAGCAAGGCGCTGGTGCGGGCGATGATGCCAAAGTCCTCCTGTGAGCGGAAGGTGTGGAAGTGGGTGTCCTGTGGGATTTGCACTGTGCTGTGGGGCGGCCGAACCTGCAGGGCGGCCCGGATGGAGGGCTGAAGCCGGCCACTCAGCTCCGCTGCAATCCCATTCTCAGGCGTTACGCTGCTGTGTGCTACCATCCTACAAGCGAGGCCCACTGGAGCTGCTGCCCATCGCGGGGGGAGGCAGAGGGGGCCCGCTGTGCTGGGGCTCGCCTGGGAATCAGAGAGAGAGAGAAAGAGCAGAGGTCACTGAGGATCCATCCACGGCAGGTGGAAGCAGCCCCGCTGGGACCGCAAAGAGAACCAGAGCCGAACCTCTGCTGGCCAAACCCAACTCACGGCTGCTGCTTTTGCGGGCAAACCGGGCGACCCAGACAAAGCCGCCCCTCTGCTCAGCTGTGGTTTCCCCCTCTGAGCCACAGAGGCCCACTGACAGGAACCGCCAGCTCAGCTTCACGCCTTTTCCATCAGATGCTCCAACCGCCAACCGTCCATCCTCCGCCCAGCTTCTCTCCAGGAACAGAGGCAGAGTGGACGACCGGCCTTCCCAGCAAGGGATTCTGCCCCCCCCCCCCTTTTCTGGTTTGAGTTGGAAAGGTTACCAGAAGGAGGGAAGGCAGAATCTAAGCTGTCTAAGTGATGCACGGAACAAACAGGCCTTCCGGGCACCGCAACGCCCCCCCCCCCGCTCCCCCTCCCAGCAGGGGGCAGGTTTTGGCCAATCTCTTCTCTCTGGAAGCCCACCCTAAACGAGTCCAAGAATTGGGGGGCCCCAATGCGCTCCTCCCCTCGGAATGAAGCCAACTTTGTGCCTTGTCGGCTTGCCAACCTCCCGAGGAATCCGAGCGTTCCCTGCTCCGCAGCCCCTCCCCGGGGCTCTTCAAGCAAGGCCCCAGACCGGCCCCCAGACAGAGGCGACCCCTCCAATGGGACTCAGCTGGGTCCTCCCGGGGCCGGCGGGGCGGGCAGCGCGGAGCCGACCCCTTCTGGGCTGAGGGAGGCCGCGGGAGTCGCCTTGGAGCCGAGCAAGTTCCGGCCGAGGACCGACCGGCGCTCTCCTCCTCCAACCAACCGAGGCGGCCGGAGGGGCTTTTGGGGGCCACGCTCGAACTGCCCGCCCCAGGTGGACGCTCCGAGGGCCACGGAAGGCCGCCCGCGCCAAGGCAGGCCCACCAGCGGCTCGGCCGGACAGAAGCCGCGCGAAGGCAGGCCAGCCCTTCGGGGGACGCTGGACGGTGAAACTCGACCCCCGGCACGGGGGCGGCGGGAAAGGGCCCTTCCGGCGCGGGGGAGGCCGACGGAGACCAAGCGCCCTTTTCTCGCCTTCCGAGCAGGGGAAGAGACCGGGGGGCGAAGCAAAGCCGCCCCTCCCGGTGGCTCGACTCCGCCGGTGGAGTCCGCCCATCCCCGGAGCGAAGGGGCTGCGCTGCGCTCCCCTGGCCAGACGCCGCCCGCGGGCTCCTGCGGGCCGCGACGGGAGTCCCGACCCGGCCGCGCTGCGTCGCGGAAAGGCTCGGCGACCCCTCAGAGGCTCTTACCGGAGGCGCCTGGGCGTCGGCAGGCGGCCTTCCCCGCCCGGGGCTGCGAGGCCGGATGGGGGACGCGGCGGGGCCTTGGCCGCCGCCTTCTCTTCGCCGCCGCCCTCCGGCGAAAGGGACTCCCCGCCGCCGCGGCTCGCCAAGGCTGGGCCCCTCCGACTGTGCGCGCTGCTTGTTCGGGCCGCCGCAGCCGCATCGTCCGCGCCGGGCCCGGCCGCTGGTGCTGCCCTGGAGCTGCTGCTGCTGCTGCTGCTGCCGGCGCGGCGCCCACCGCCCGTCTCCTCGGCCGGCCCTGGCCGGGGGCTTTTGAAGGCCTGGCAGGCCCCGCCCCCCGCCGCCCAGCACTTTCGCTTTCCCTTCGGCGGGGCGGGGCGCTGCGGCTCCGGGAAAGGGAAAGGGAAAGGGAAAGGGCGACTCTGCGCTGCTCGGCCGGAGCGCGGCGAAGGGGCGGGGCGGGGCGGGGGCTCCTCGCGGCAGCCCCTCGCCGCCCCCGCAGTTCAGGCGCAACAGGCCCCCCAGCAGCCCCTCCCGGACCCCTCAGTCCTCGTGCCCGGAGGGGGCTCCGGATGTGACCCCGGACCAGAACAGCGACGCCCCCCACCCCTCCCCGGGGCCGTCTTGGCGTGGGGAGCGGGGACCCATTTCTGGCCCACTGCAAGTGGCAACAGAGGGCAACGCAGCGCGGGACACACTTGCGTTGTGCGACCGTCCATCTTGGCCTTCCCTCGCCCCACTCCGGGAACTAGGCAGGAAGGGGGCAACGTGTCTCCCACGACAAATGGGCCCAAAGTGGCCTGAAGCGTCTACCGCCTCTCCCCCCCCCCCCCCCCGCGCCTTTCCAGAGAGGCGCCTCTGTTTCTTCGAAGCGGAGCCGGATTCTCCTCTCCCGGCTCACTTCTCAGAAAACTCGTGCCCGGCAATCGGCGACTTTCCCTTTCCTTTCCGACTGCCCCTCCCGGGAGGCGACAAGACTCACCGCTGACTTGGCAGCCAAAGGAACAAGGTGTCCCGGGCTCGGAGGTCGGGAGGGGTGGGGAGGCGATCCGGGGCCGCATTGGCTGGACCAGGTGAAGGAGCGACGGTTCCCAAGAACCCAGAAGTGAGGCGTTGCATCCGGGACTGCTGGCAACCAACCCTCCAGCCTGGAAAGGCCCCTTCCTGCTTAACGCCGAATTCTTTGGAACGCCCGGCCGTTCCGGGGCCTTTGCACGCCGCCGAGCCGCTTCTGGGAGACCACGCGTTTGCTGAATGAATCAGGACACATTTCTTGGAGAATAAGGCCCCCAACTGAAGGTTATCCAGCAGAGGGCTTGTCCAGGGGGCCCGGCAACTGATGAGCAGCCCCCTCCCATCATCTCCCAGGGCTCTGGGCCAGGGGGCTTCCGGCTGTCCTCATTTGGCAATGGCAAGAAACCTTCTCATTAAGAGAGGGTGGGGTGGGGGTCTCCAAGTGGTATTTACAGAGAACAGCCCTCCTTCCTCTCTTCACTTTCTCTGGGAGGGGCCCAGCATAGCAGTGAAATCAAGCAGGAGATCCTGGCAGGAGTCCTTCCTGCCCCCCCCCCTCCGGTGCTTCCACAACTGGGAACAGAACAGCACTCCCTGTTCTGCTTCTCAGTGGATGCCACCTTTGCCTTTGGTTCCCCTCCCCCAGGGGGCGGATTCAGCCGGTTCTGACCAGTTCTGGAGAACCGGTAGCAGAGATTTTGAGTAGTTCAGAGAACCGGCAAATCCCACCTCTGACTGGAGATTGTACATCTCCATTCCCTGCCACGCCCACAGAACTAGTAGTAAAAAGTTTGAATCCCACCACCACTGCTCCCCCCTCCTTCTCTCTCTCTCTCTCCCCCAAGACGTTTTCCAGGAAAAAGCCTGATTTGCACTTCTCACTGTCCCAGATTCTAATAAGACCTTTTCCTGGAAGTCCCATTAGAAGCTGATCAGGTTGAGATAATCCTGATGTTACTTTTGTTTTCCTGGAAAGAGGCTGCAGCTGCTGCTTCCTGAAATCTGCAGGACTTCCAGAGAGCCACTGGATTTCTTGCCACTCTTAAACCAGGAATCTTGCCTTCAGCTCTCGGACAAACTGGGCTGAGGCCTGCAACTTTTGACTCCTCTTTTCACATGAGAGTCTTACAGGATCTCCAAATGCTGGATTATTATTGGCAAGGATGCTCAAGCCAGCTTCAACATAGGTTTTGTGGCTGGTTCAAGTCTTCCTGTGTTTGTTTGCACAAGCAAAACACTCTATAAGGACAAATTTCTGCCTGAACTGGGTGTTTCTAATGACACACAGATCTGAGCCTCCAACTTTCAAACAACAACACTTTTTAAAAGGAGCTTCAGAAATTTATCCTTCCTTAAATGGTCCCTGGCTCGGGTTGAACAGGCAGGACCACAACATGTTTCCAAGCTGGGAAAATCAGCACCTGTTGGATGTCTGCCTGGTGGATTAGCTGTCTGACTTGCAACAAGGCAGGGACCCAGATGCTGTGAGCAGAGGTTGCAACACAACCTGTCATGGAGGTGTTTTGTTTTTTTTTTAATTTCTTTTAAAAAGGAGCACTCGCTTTTCTTGTGGGAGGCGCTTCAGAAGAAATCTAGACTTTCAGGGTGCTGCGCTTACCAGCATCAAAGTCACTTCTGTTTCCTGAAGCCGCTTTCTGATCCTCCAGAAAGACTGAAACTGCGGTTTCTGTCTTTTCTGAAATGGTTGATTTCAGGGAAACCGAACCACGCAGAGATGAAAGTGACAAAGATGAGCTGAACTGCAGACCAGCCCCTGCAGGTCCCAGAATCCCATGGAAGTCCCACTTCCTCCCTGGAGACAGCTCTGCCTGGAGGACCCGCCAGGCTTTCCTTGGAAGAGATGGGGGTCTCTCTCACCCAGGAAGGGGCTCCTGGTGACAGCCAAGCTGGGCTGAAGGGGGTGGACATTGCAGTCCAGCCAGGTGGGAAAGATAGAAGAGGAGGGAGGGGGGAGGGGCTGGAGGCTCCTTCCAAGGAAAACCTTGGAAACTCTCAAAGCTGAGGAAACCTGACAGGCCTGTTGGGTTGGGGGGGGGGGGTTTCTGTCCACCCACAAAGCCAAGAAGCATCCAGGTCATGGTTGCCGTGGAGGGGACAGACTGCTTCTGACCATGGGACCCTTTAGGACAGTGACGGCTAAGCTTTCTGTCATCGTGTGCTGAAAGTGCACCCATAATGCAATGCACGTGTAACTATCCTGCCCCCTGCGCATGCAAGGGATCTGTTCTGGGCGACGGCTCTGCGCGCCACTTCCGGCATGCGTGCCATAGGTTCGCCATCAAGGCTCTAGGTCAAAGGTCTCCAAACTTGGTAAGTTTAAGGCTTGTGGACTTCAACTCCCAGGATCCCTGGAGGAGGAATCCTGGGAGACCACAAGGTTTACAGCTGTCAGGTTTGAAGACCCCCCCCCCCCGCTCTAGGTGAGCACGACTAAGCGCCATAGATACCTCCAGCCATTCAGCACTGCAAAGGAGGTTTCTCCCCCTCCCCCGGAGACCCAGAAGGGGGAGGGAAAAAAGACAGTCCAGCAGAGATGGAAGTCCTTTGGCCATCAACCTCCATGCTAACTCATGGCTCATGCACTCACCCCTGCTACCTGGTAGCAGAAAGCAGATACCCCCTTGGGGGTCAACCCTGCCTAGGCTTAGGGTTCGGTCGCCATGAATCCGGAGAGCAAAATGGACATCATCAATGGATTTGTAGCACATCGGTGTGCTGAGGAGGTGTGGACCTTTTGAGTGCACATACATTGGGGAGGGTTTGTTGCAGAGAAGGAAATGGGAAAGCAGTGACATTCATTTGCTTATTTGTGGCTCTGCTTCTGCAGAAGAGCAGTTGTATATACACAGGAGACAGAAATTACCAAAGCAGCCGTGGTACCAAGATTACTCAGTTTCCAAAGAAATTCAGGCGTCCAAAGAGGCACCTCTGTATGGTGCTGCCTCCTCCTGGGTGAAGCTTTTGCCAGTCGTTCTCCCTCAGAAAAGGAAGGCTGGTCCATGGGGGCTGGCTGACAAATGTCTGCCCTTGGCGAGAAGGGCCAGAGGACAGGCTGGACGGTAGGTCAGTTCAGCTCTCATCCGATCCTCCTTACCCTCCAGCCAGCTCTGGGTCCCCATTCGTGGCCTGGCTCCTTCTGCCTGTCCACTGGTTGCGTTCAAGGGTGGAAAGAAAAAGAAGGGAAAAAAAGAAAGAGGGAGGGAGGGAAAGAGAATCCACCCAAGGTAGCCCTGTTTGGACCAAAAAACTTTGCCAGGGCAAAGAAAGGAAAGGAAGTGGGTGGCTGTGGTGTGAATCAATCAGCTTTTAAATGTTTTAAGACAGTTAGATTTCAGGAAGGAATGTGAACCCATTAGACCGTCATGAAATGAAACATGGATTTAATCTTGACTTCAACACCCACACCAGGCTAAAATTAGACCACCGGCTTGTCTGCCTGTCTCCACGCAGGCTGGGAAGCCAACCTCAGTTGTGCCTGTGCGAACCGCCCTCGATGCCCTCCTTCTGCGCTTTGTCTCAGAGACCCCTTGCCCAAAGGGGTCTTGGCCCACAGCTGCCCCCCCTCCCCGGAACAATGACCCTCAGGCCTCCCCCTTCGTACAGGGAAATCCTCCTGGATGAGGCCTGGACCAGCCCCTCCCTCCCCTGCCTTCCTGGCCTGTGCTTCCTTCAGGGTCCTGGTGCGTCTTAGCCCAGCCTCTCAACTGGGATTCAGGGCCAGGGAAGCGGCCTCCACTCAAGAGGCCTGGCCGGCAACATCGGGAATTGAAGCCGCTGAGCAGAGCCACACGCTGGGGTGCAGGGTGGAGGCCAGGGGACCCCCCCCCCCCAGGGCAATTTGGGGCTCGGCGTCGACCCGAGGAGGGGATCACCTGAGCCTGGCTTCGGCCGGCTCCGCTCGCTCTTCGTGGGCAGCTGGGCCCACCGAGGGCCTCCTTCCTTCCCCGGAAGAGTTCCCGCATCCCGGTCCTTGGCCTTCCGGGCCGGGCTCTCTGCGGCCCAACCGGAGCCCCGGGAAGGGAGCCGAGGGCCGCCCCTCCCTCCGGGAGGAAGCGAGACTGGCGGGCAAACCCCCCTGGCGCCAACGCCGCCTGCCCGGGGCCCGCTGCGGAGGGGGCCGAGCAAATCATCGGCCCGGGGAGGCCCCGCCCGCAGGGAGCGGCAGGGAGAGGGGCGAAGAAAGTTTCCGCGCGCCACCGGCCCGCGCAACCCGATTGGAGGAGCGCGGCAGGGTCGCGTGACCCGCAGCCAATGGGAGGCTGCGCAGGGGTTTCGCTCGGGCCGAGAGGCGCCAGTTGAGCGGGGCGGCTTCCGCCGGCTGCAGGCGGGGTGAGTGGCGGCGGGCGGCGGGGCGGCGGGGCGGCTTGGGAGGCAGAGGGCCGGCCGCCCTCCCTGGCCCGCTCCGCCCGGGAGGCAAGCGCGGCCCTGCGAACCCAGCGCGCTTGGGGAAGTGACCCGCGGAGGAAGAAGCGCCCGTGCCGAAGGTCTTCCGGGACGGCGGGGCCTGGTTCCGAGCGGGACCAGGCCGGCCCCTTCCCGGCTCCCTGGGCCCGCCAGCTCCCGAGGGGCTCTTCCCGTGTCTCGGGCCCGGTTCAGACCCCCCCCCCCCCCAGAGGCCTCCTGGCCGGGAGCAAAATCCACAGAGATCCCGATGATGGTTTGTCTCTAAATTAATCCACAAGCAGCGTAAAAATAAGCCCAGAGAAACCGTCGAGTCCATTTTAAAGTCCATGCCACAAAAATGGGATAGAAGGAAAAGCGCCCGCCCCCCCCCCCCCCCCCCCCTCCCCAGGGAAGGGTGCCCTGAGGAGGAAGCAACCTGTGATGGCTGAAGACCGGGAGAGACGCGGGGAAGCCCCCCCGTCCAGCCATGTGCCAAGGAGGCAGAGCCGGGCAGCCTTGCCCCTTCCCAGCTTGAACGCCCAGCCCAGCTCCGGAGGGTCCCGCTTATGGTGCCTTGGTTGCTGCCGCCGCCCCCCTGGCAGCTGAGCCTCTTCCTCTGGCTCAGCAGCTGCGGTGGAGGAGCAGAGAGAGACCTGTTCGTGATGAGCTCAGTGTGTTGCTTCTTCCCAAAGGCCCCCCTGCCTAGGAAATGCCTTTGCTTTTCTCTAGAGGTGCATCTTAAATGAATAAGATCGAAAGGCCCCCAGGCTGGGATGAATATTGCCCTGGGTGGCTTATTTAAACCGGAAAGCTGGTCCTATCAGGTGTGTGGTAGGCTCTGCACCAACCTGCGCCCAATGCTCCCCCCCCCCCCCCCCCCAATTCACAGGAAGACCATGCCAGGTGGCTGCTACCATGACTGACCCCGAAAGAAGCCTGTTTGGTTCTGCAGAACACGAGATCAACTACTGGAAGGAGCTCTCTGGCAAATACAAGCAGTGGTAAAGGCCCCCTCCGGCTTCCCTGGGCACCAAGCAGTGGCGCTGCCAGGCATTGGGCAGGCACAGGCTGCCAGCACGTGGAGCGGGGCACAGCCACCTGCTGTTCCTTGGCCGGGCTCAGCCTCGCAGTCGGCGTGACCGGCTCCTGCCCCCTTTGCCCTCAGTGTGCAGAGCACCCAGGAGGAGCTGCACGAGTTCCAAGAGGGTAGCCGCGAGTATGAAGCCGAGCTGGAGACGCAGCTGCAGCAGCTGGAGACGCGAAACCGGGACCTGCTCTTGGAGAACGCCCGGCTGCAGGTGGAGGTGGAGACAGTCAAGGTGAGGAGGGGTCAGGGCACTCCTGTATGCCAGGCCTCCTGGCAACCGAGGAGGAGAGGTCAGTCTGGGACATTTGCAGGTAGGTCACCCATGCATTTACATGGGGCAAGGGTCCAGCTGTGTGGTGCAGGTGTGGCCTGGCCAATGCTGGCCTTCCAGGGCACCCAAATATACAAAGGCGGGCATCTCGGCTTCGGCTGGAGGGTTGAAATTTGCCCTTGTGGGCTGTCTGGGTGTTGGCAGGGTTTGCCCAGGGGAAATTGGCTGCTTCTGGTGGCTGTGGGAAGAAAGGGGGGGCAGGTAATGCGAGGCTCAGCAAAGATGAAGGGGAGAGAGAAGGGACACCACCCCTCCCCAAGCCCAAAGTACTTGGGGTCCTGTTTTGAAGCAGCCCTCGGACAGAAAGCCATGTGGACAATTAGGTCATTCATCCATGCCCCCCCCCCCCCCCCACCCCAGAGCAGGGCTGGAACAGAGGCCCATTGAAGCTGCAGCAGCTGCCAGGGGGCTGGGCTGTCAGGCAGCGCTGGGCGGGCAACAGAGCCGAGGCCATGGGGTGGCCCCTTGGGCAGCATTGGCATTTAGAGCCCTATTCTGGGGGGGGCAGCAAGACAAAGCAGGGGGCAAGGCCACTTGCGCAGACTGTGAGTGGCTCTTGCTCTGCGTGATTCTTTGCGGCTAGGAGAAGATTGCCAGCCAACACGCTGATGGGCAACGGCAGATCTCGGCCCTGGAGGAAGAGTTGGGCCAGGTGACGGCCACCCGGGACCAGCTGCAGAAGTACATCCGGGAACTGGAGCAGTGCAACGATGACCTGGAGAGGGCCAAGAGGTGCCCTGGGCAGAGGGGATGAGGGTTGGCTGCTTCTGGGAGCTCAGAGGGGCCCTGGGGGCCAGCTTCCTCAGGGGGTGGGTGCTAAAGCTCCGCCTGGGCTCCTTGCAGAGCCACCATTATGTCCCTGGAGGACTTTGAGCTGCGGCTGAATGAAGCCATCGAGCGCAATGCCTTCCTGGAGAGCGAGCTAGACGAGAAGGAGAGCCTCCTGGAGTCAGTGCAGCGGCTGAAGGACGAAGCTAGAGGTGGGCAGCTCTTCAGTCTGCACTCTGGCGCTTCCCAGCCATTCTCTGTGCTGGAAAGCCCTGTGATTGGGCTGGCCTTCAGGGAGGGATGTCAGAGGGGGAAGAGGGGCAGGGCTGGCAGCGACCCACTTCAAGCTCTGTAACGGCAGGGGGCAGGAGGGAGCCGCTAATCACACCCTTCCGCGG
This sequence comes from Laticauda colubrina, assembly GCA_015471245.1. Classification (NCBI taxonomy): domain Eukaryota; kingdom Metazoa; phylum Chordata; class Lepidosauria; order Squamata; family Elapidae; genus Laticauda; species Laticauda colubrina. Next base: position 13,038,090 of record BLBF01000067.1, read on the forward strand.
CCACCTTCAGAGCACTGTGGGGTGCCGAGGCCCAGAGGGGGCACGGCGGGCAGGGGTGCCTCCCCCTTGAGCTGCTTTGGCCCCCTAGATTTGCGCCAAGAGCTGGCTGTGCAGCAGAAGCAGGAGAAGCCAAAGGCCTCGGTGGAGGGATCCCTGGAAGGCCGACGGACGGACACAGCCATGCAGGCCGCCTCTTCCAGGCCATCAACCCCTGCGCTCCCCCAAGGGCTGAGCTTCGGATTTAGGACCCCAGGAGCCTTCAGAAGAGGTGAAAAAAACCTTCCCCCCCCCCTCTCTCTCTCTCACACACACACACACTTTCTTTCTACTTGCCCAGTACGGTCTGTGAAGTGACAGCGCCCCCTGGTGTGGAAGGGGAAGACAAGGCTGTATGGCAGGCCCAGTACGCCCAGTGTCCTCCTCCCAGTGGAGAAGGTGGCTGGGGTCACTGATGGCCTGCAACAGAGTCAGGATAGGAAGTCTTGTTACAAAATCACTTCAGGAAGAGGATCCTTAGAAAGATGTAAACTCCACAGAGCGTCCGTTCCCTTTGCAAGGAACGTCTCCTTTTTAACCAAGGTTTTGAGAATGGATCCGGGGCAGCCCCGCTTACGCCGGCCGCACGCATATCAGCACTGAACATCGTGGGGGACCTCCTGCAGAAAGTTGGGGTGAGGCTTTGGGTCTTGGGTGTAGCGAGTGGAAAAGCTGGGTGTTCACCCTCCATCCCTAGTCAAGCAGTGGGATCCAGGCTGACCCAGCACGGTCTTTGCTCCCAGGCCCTGGAATCTAAACTGGCCTCCTGCCGAAACTTCGTCTACGACCAGACTCCGTGCCGGAGCCCGGCGGCCCCTCCCCCCTGCTTGGGCAGGGACGTGTTCGAGAGGCGGCTGAGCGGCCCCCACCTGCCCCAGGGGTGAGTCTACAGGAAACCCTTCTCCCTGCGGGGGGGTGGGGGGGGGCGGCTGCCAAAATCACATGTCCCTGTGGCTCTAAAGGCAGTGAGCCACGAGAAGTGGCCAGAGGCCCTCGCCCCAGAGAGGGCTCCACAGTTCCCTGTCCCCCGGATGTGCTGGAATCGAATGGGTGTCAGCTGAGCCTCCAAGCACAGATTTTCTCAGCCTCTTTGAGGAAAGATGGGCGTTCCCGGAGCCCCTGCCTTGGCCCAGAGTTTGACCCAGGTGGAGTAAAACACCCCCACCTTCTTTCTATTTAAAGGCTTTGGCCCTTGGCTCAAATGCGCCACTCCCAGCTGCTTAGTCCCAGCAGAGAAGCGCCCTGCTGGATCGGGCCCCGGGGCCAGTCTGGCTGGCATCTGCAGGCCTTGGGGGAGGCCCCAGAGCGGCAAGGGAGCAGCCCCATGGCATGGCTCCCAGGAGAATGGGGGGAAGCTGCCCACAGACACGGCCGTCTGCCACCTGGTGCCCTCCAGGTGGGCCAAAAACTGGGAGGGGCCTCTCCGCCAAGCTGGAGGGGGCCAGGCTGGCCTGATAGGAAATTGGGGAAGGAGAGCTCGAATCCTGGGAGTCCCGAGAGGGGGACTGGCTCTTCTGATCCACTCAGGGGCATATGTGGCACCCTCTAACCTCCTCCTCATCTGGGGCGAGTTGGGCCTTCCCTCGCTTGGCTCCCCCGCTGTCAGTGCTCTCGGCCTCTCGCAGGCTCCGAAGCCAGTGACCTCTTCTGATCCCACAGGCTGGCCAGGAGTGTGGATCTAGGCCCATGGCCACCCAATCTTGCCGGGCCGGCGTGCCTTCCAGCCCAGGGGGCAGCCCAGGTGCTCTTCTGAGGGACCGTGGGGCCGGCAGCCGGAATCGGCTGTTCGCCTGCTCGCCTGCAACAGAGGAGAGCAACGAGAGGAAAGCTGGCTATGTCCGCAGGAAGAGGGAGCCGTCTTGGGTCCCAGGAGGCTGAAGGGCCACATCAAGTACCTCGCAGGAGGGCTGGAGGCGGGTTTTCCTTGTCAGGGAGCGTAGAGCCCCTCGCCCTCGGACTCCTGCCCTGCCTGCCTCCCGTTGGGCCCCAAGGGTCCTTGTCCTTGAATGGGGGCAGCGGGTGCCTTCCGGAGAAGCCTCCGGGATTCCTAACCCAGCATTTCTGGACACCCCAAGTGCATCTTTGGGGCCTCCAAAGCTGTGGCTGCCCTGGCCGAGAAGGAGCCCCTCCTGACGGGACTCTCCCTGGGTCGTTTCCTGGCAAAAAGGGTTGGGGGCTCAGGAAGCTCAGCGACACCAGCTTTGTCTGCTGCTGGAGATGAGGGGGCCTGGCACCTGCCAAATGAATTTTAAAAAGCACAAGCTGGTATACTCCAGAGGTTTGGGACAAAAACTCCCCTTATCCTTGGCCAACAAGGCCTTGGGGCGATGGGTGTTGTAGTCCAAGCCATTCGAAGTCTGCCATTAAAAGGGTCCCCCTGGTGCCTTCATCCCTGTCTAAAGGGGCTTGTAAAACGTTGCTCAGGGGAGAATCCGTGGGGGGGAGGCTCCTCTTCCAACCAAGGGGGGAGGGGGGCTCTTGCGCACCAGGAAAGGGGTCTAGGAGGGCGGTTATTAAACTGGTTTGCCATGCAAAACTGCTGTCTCCAGATTGGTTTTTCTTGGCTGGAACCAAACCGAATTGGCAGCAAGGAACCTCCCTACAAACTTGGTCCAAAAAGAAGCAGCCTTCAATCTAACATACTTTCCAAAAGGCAGCAAGTTTCTAGTCCTCTGCCTGAAGAGACCTTGTTGTGAGTTGTCCCTGGGGTGCTTCCCTGCACAATTTGCACTCGGGTTCTTCTGATTTTTAACAACCTTTATTAATTGTGTGTGTGTGTGTGTCTGTGTGTGTTAAGCACAAAGGTTATCCCAAGTAGTAAGAGTTGTTTTCTCCTCCGGTCCCTCCCCTCCCTCCCACTCCCAAAGCAGTGACTCAAAAAGGCACTTGGGGTTTGGCAAATGTTGGGGTGCCTTCCGAAAGTCTGGAAGCAACAGGGAAGCACAAGAATTTGTGTGTGGGGGGGGGAGCAAGGCAAGTGGGCTTTCTCTCCTAGGGGTACGGAGCAATTCTGGGGGGTGGCCCAGGCACGGCGTCTCCCTTGCAGAAAGGTAGCTGCGCAGCCACGACAGGCCACCACGGCTAGGAGTGTCTATGGCGGGGGGAGGAAAGGTCAGAGGATGTGGCTTTGGGGCAGGCGAAGTGGCCTAGAGTGCTGCTAAGGACACCCCCCCCCCCCCCCCGTTCCTTTGGGGCAGCAGCCAAACGAGCAAGCGGGGTGGGGGGGCAGCTGGTTAGTCGCTGGGTTTTGTTCCGTTGAAGTTTGCATCCCGGGGGTCTCCTTCTTCCTCGGAGCCTTCGGCAGCATTTTCAACCGACCGCCTGCCGCCACCAGCACCCCCCAATCGGCGTGGGGGGGGCAAAGGACACCGGCTCGTTCCCGCGCCTGCAGTTGGGAGAAAGGATTGGTGAGAAAGAGCAGAGAATCCGGTGGAGGCTTCAGGACAGAAGGTGCCATCTTCCGAAAGGAGAGTGATCCTTTCAGAGCGTCCGACCAGGAAAAGGCCTCGGAGATGCCACTCTGCCGAGGGGTTGCTAGCTCCCCAATTCCTTTAACCTTTTTCCTGCCCCCCATGTCTTGTGGCAGAGAGTTCCTTGAGCTAATAGGGCATTCCTCCGGCTGAAACATCCTGCTGGCGGCTTTCTAGCCCTTTCCCTTCAATTCCCCCCCCCACACACACACGCAGTTCGCCTTTTTCCTAAACTGAGCGGAAGGGCCAAAGGTTCTCCTTGCATCGGAGACCCCCCCCTTTGATCAAGAATTGAGTCAGGGCAGCCTTTCCCGTGGCACGTGGAGAACAGCATGGTGGCAAAGGGGCAGCTCTAACCACTCGGCTCCTGTGCAGGAACGAAAGAGGCCAGCAGAAAAGGTGGGTGAAGTGCAGCAGCAGGAGTTTGGCTTAGCACAGACACACACATTTTTCAGTGGCAGCCACAAAGCCGAGTGCTGGTGGTGAGGTTTCCCACGAAGGAGAATCTACAAATATTACAGAAGGAAGTGGCTCAACAGACCCGGGGAGGTTTTGGCGAGTTGGGGCTGCTGCCTGAATTCCCATCTCAAGATGGGGGAGACGAGGGCTGGCAGAAGCAGTCCAGCCCTTTGCCAGGCACCAAGAGAAAGAAGAACGGGGGGCCTGCTAGGTGTGCTTGGGACTCAGCTGCCCACTAGAGCCAGGCTCCAAGGGAGCCAGCCCCAGCTGTGTGCTTTTGCATTGCAAACAAGGAGCAACGATGGCTTGCCTGGCAGTGGGGTGGGGCAGCTGCCTGCCCTCCTGGTACTAGGGCTGCTCATGCTTCAAAAGCACCTGAGGGAAATGCACACCTCCATTGCTCATGAAAGCAGCCGGGTTCCCCCCCAAAGCTCCCACATGCATCAGAGGGAAGCAGCTGCCACTGCTTAAAGCAGGACTCCCCACTCTCAGCCACTCGGGGGCTGCAACTCCCAGGATTGAAGGGGGCGGGGCTTCACTGGTGTGGTTTCTGGCAGGCTACGGATGGGTGCCAGCCATGGATCGGGGCTCAGGGGCCCCTGGACCAGGCAACAAGGGTGCAGGAGCTTTCCAGAGAAGAGGCGCCTGCCGAGCAAACTGTAATATTTGTTTCTCGGAAGAAGCCACGGCCCACCAGAAATCCAGGCCTTCCGAGTTTGCCCAGGCTGGCTTGGATTTCCAGGGGCCTAATGGCCGGTTGGGGCTTTGCAATCACAAGCAGGCTGCCAAGGGGGAGGCCGGGTACCTGCTGAGTCACTGCGGAGCTTCTGGGTTCCCTCTGAAAGAGAGAAGCATCCCTCGACATCAGCCCCAGCCGGTGGCACCTTGGCAGGCAGGCAGAGGAGGGGCTGGTTGGGGGCCCTGGGGTCCCAGAGGAGAAGGTGCTGCCCTCCTACTCCGGGCCCCTGCTCAGTGCTGCCTGACCAAGTCAGCTGCCAGTGCCCGCTGAGTGAGAAGATCTTGGGTGGCGACGGGTCAAGGCTGCTGGGCAGGAGGGGCCAATGCCCGTGGGAGGTGCAGGGCCCTCACCTGAGCTTGCTCTTCAGGGCCACCATCTCTCGTCCCAGAGCCTCGTTGCTCTCTGAAGCCTCATCCAGCTCCCGTTGCAGCTTCCGGCGGCTGGCGTTGATGCGCTGGGACTCCTCCTCCGCCTCCTCCAGCTGCCGCTTCAGTTGCTTCACCCGGGCACTGGCCTTGTCTGCCTGGGGAGGGTGAGGCAGGGGCTTCAGAGCCAGCCTGAGAGGACTTAAAGTGGCCCCAGTGTTTCCAGCAGAGGATGATGGGAGTGGAGGCTCCCACTCGGCTCTGCAACAGCACGCCCCACTCCCTGGCCTGCCCACCTGGCCAAGGATGCCTGCTGCCTGGCACAGCCGGGCACCCACCTGGTCCTTGTACTGCTCGGCCTGCTTCCTCTCATCCTCCGCCTGCAGCAAAGTCTCCTTCAGTTTCTTGTCCTTCTGGCGCAGGGCCTTGGCCGCCGCCTGCTTTTCCCTGCAGGAAGGCAGGAAAGCGCTCAAAGGGGCTAGTCCACATGAAGCCCAGTCCGAAGGCAGGGCACGTTCCTTCCATGGAGCCTCTGCCTTGTGAATGGCATCCAATGCGAAGGAAGGAAAACTCAGGCATTTTAAAAAACTTCCCAGTTTGGGTCAAATCGTTTCGAAATAGGCTGCCTGTATTTCCACGAAAAGGGGTTTTATTGACCCAGAACGGAATACAATGTTTAAAAGATGCTGTGAAAAGTGAGAAGCTTAAAAAAAAAAAGGGGGGGGGGGCATTTTTTAGTTCCGCCTGAATGACTCTGATGGCACCTCAAAATTCTAGGAAGGTTCCCAAGACCAGGCCTGGAGGTTTGGTGCCAAACAGCTGGACGCACCCCTGGACCCCCAGACGGCAAAGACCCCACACAACGCAGCTCTGCTCTAGGCAACCGCTTTGGGTACCTGGACTCCTGCTCCAGTTGCTCTTCCAACTGGCTGAGTTTGGCCTCCAGGGCTGAGATGGTGGCCTTGAACTTGGACTTAACGGCCCCCTCCATCTCCTGCAGCTTGGACCTCAGCTCCTTGTTCTGCCGCTCCAGCTGCTGGCGGGCGCTCTCGTTCTTCTGCGCCGTGGTCCGCTCTGTGGCCAGCTCGTTGCTCAACTGCTCCGACTGGGGGGGGGGAAAGGAGGGGGATTTGCCGTCCGGGGCAAGTCCTGCCTTTGCCCTGCTCCCTCCCCCCCCCCCGGGAGGGGACTTACCTGCTGCACCGCCTTGCGGAAGCGGTCGCTCATGGCCTCCATGTTGCCCTGCTCCTCCTCCAGCTCCTCCTCCACCTGGGAGATGCGGGCCTCCAAGCGGCGCTTCTCGTCCTGCAGGCTGGTCCTGGGGGGCAGTTGGGGATGTTGCACGGGGCCACCAGCAGCTGATGCCCCCTACTGCCCCCTCCAGCTCCCAGGTCCTGCTCATGCAAGTGGCTCTCCTCCGCTGCTAGGCAGCCCTTTTGGCCTCTTACCTCCCCGAGACAGAGCTGGCCAGCTCTTCAGCCAGGTCCTCCTTCTCCTGCTCCGCCTGCTTCCGAGCCCGCTCTGCGGCAGCCAAGTCCTGCCAAGGAAGAGGCTCCCTGAGCGCCTCTCTCTCCAGGCAGATGGGACTCCCGGGCCCCACTTTCAGAACCAGGGAACGGCCACTTAACCCGGCCCAAGAGGGCTCGATCTGGTAGGGTTCCCCACTTGGGCACAGGAGACGCCTCGAATGGCGGCTTGGCCCGGCTTCAGTCCTCCCCCAGAACCACCCTGTGCAGAGGGTGGCCACAGTGAGTCCCATGGCTGACACAGAGCAGGTCTTCCCACTTCAGCCCTTTACTGCTCCTCCACTCATTTGCTCTCTCTCTCTCTCTCTCTCTCTCTCTCTCTCTCTCTCTCTCTCTCACACACACACACACACACACACACACACACACACACACACACGTGTCCTGGGCGGTGGGTGTCCATGGAGCTCCTGGTAGAGCCAAATCCCCTCCAGGCCTCTCCAGTCCACCACCAGCTCACCTCTTGCAGCTGCATCAGCTCTGCCTCCAGATTCTTCGCTTTCTTCTCGTTCTCCCGGGCGGTGGCAAAGACCTCTTCCCGGGCAGCGCGGGCATCATCCAGCTCCCGCTGGAAGTCCTTCATCTGGGCCTAGGGGCAAGGGGTCATTCCTTAGCTCAGGCCTTCCTCCTGCCCCCTCCCTGACTGGAGACTCATGCATCGCTGGAGTCACCCCCTCCTCCCCCAGACAGCCCCCTCTTCTGGGACCAGTGGGGAGGGCAGGGGAGCTGTCCTCTAAATGTATCTGGAGCCACCCCTGGAGAACGGGGGGTCGGCTCCAGAAGGGCAGCTGGCCTTCCCAACCTGCAGTTTCCGCAGCTGCTTGATGGCTTCTTCGCGGCCCTTGACGGCAGAGTCCATCTGCCCTTCCAGGTCTTTGAGGTCCACCTCCAGCTTCTTCTTGGCGGCCGCTGCCAGGCCCCGTTGCTTGCGCTCGTCTTCCAGCTCTACCTCCAGCTCATGGAGCTGGTGAAGAGGGAGGAGAGACCAGGAGGGGTGATGCCACGCAGCATGGAGTTCTCACCCTTCTAACTCCCGCAGCCCTCAATGGAGGATGCCCACCAAGGAAGGAGTCACTTTCCCTCTGCCTGGTATGGAAAGGATGCCCAGAACGGGGAACGACGGCTCCTCTACCTGCTTCTGCAGCTGCCGGCGCTTCTCTTCGTTCTGCTCATCCCGGGCTTGCAAGTCCCTCTCAAACTGCCCCTTCAGCGCTTGCATGTTGACTTCCAGCCTCAGCTTGGCATCCTCAGTGGCCTGCAGCTCGTCTTCCAGCTCCTCCAGCTGAGTCTTCATTTCTTCCACCTGCTGCTCCAGGGCCCGCTTGGACTTCTCCAGGTCATGGACCTTCCCAGAGAAAAGGGTGTGAGAGGAGGGGGAGGGGGAAAGGAGGAGGAGGAGGAGGAGGAGAAGGGACGACTTACGTTCTTGCCAACATCATCCTTGGAGCTCACAAGGTCTTCCATCTCTGCTCTCAGCAGTTTGTTGGTCCTCTCCAGCTCCTCCTTGGCTTCCAGAGCCTCCTCCAGAGCCCGGCCCAGTGAAAGTGCTTTGGTCTCCTTTTCTCTGGCTTCGGCCTCTGCTCGGTCTCGTTCCTCAGCATATTTGGAAGAGATGTTCTTCTCCTCAGCAAGCATCTACGACAGGAGAGAAGGCGTTGGGGGGTCACGTGAATGAAGCCTTAGTGCCAAGCTCAATGAGCAGGCACCATCTACTCGTCCTTACCTGCCTACAAAATTCAGGTGACTGGGTAGAATATTAACAATACTAGAACTGCTCCGATGGATATACTGAATGAATTTAGTAAAACCTTTAATTAATCAACAGATGTATTAATGTAGAGAAACATAGGCTTGCATCAATGGAATATCCAGTTGCACTAGAATATAGCTTGACAGGAGATGTCAGATCAAAGAGTTCTACTCTCACCTGGTCAAATTTCTTCTGCTTCTTCTCCAGGTTAGAAACCATCTGACGTTGGTTATCCAGGTCAACCACAAGGTCATCCAGCTCCTGCTGAAGCCGGTTCTTGGTTTTTTCCAGTTTGTCATATGAAGCAGCTTTTTCCTCAAACTGCTGGGTGAGGCCCTCTACTTCCTTCTGGAGCCTCTTCTTGCCTTCCTCCATGGTTTCAATGGTGCCAAGATACTCTTGCATCTTCCTCTTGGAGTCTGAGAGCTGCAGGTGGGATTCAGAGAGAGAGCCAGGAGCTCTCCTTGAGTCTGTTCAACAGGGCAGCCCTCCCCCCCCATCTTTAAAGGCTGGTGGGGGAGGGTCTGTCATTCCAGGGCAGGTTGGGTGCCTCCACCATTTTGCATCTTCTCTTGGGCCAATCGCAACAAAATGTCCTGGGATGGCCCCATGTTTTGGGCACAAACGGGCATTAGACTGCACCAAATTGACAGCCAGTAGCAGGACCCAAGGAAGATTTGACCCATTGAGGTTGAGTTTGTAACCTTGCTTACGGGTCGAGTCGGGCTCAATGGCCCATTGCGGTGGGTCTAAACTAGTGATGAAACCCAACCAACCTTATGGATAAAGAGGCAAGGCGTAACCCCCCACGATCACAACTGCTCATACCTGCACGTTTAATGTTGAAATCTGCCTCTCCAGATTCTGCTTGGCTTCCACCTCTTCCTCCAGCTGTTCCTGCAGGCCGTTCTTCTCGTCCTCCATTTGCCGGAGCTTGGTGGACAGGTTGAGCTTCTGCCGAGTTTCCTCCTGCAGCAGCTCCTGGATAGCAGGACGGGCCTCGGTGAGCCCCTTCCCAAAGACTCGCCTCATCCTTCCCTGGATCAGAGCCCCTAAAGCACCTACCTGGGTGTCTTGCAGCTGGGAGCTCAGAGTCACCACGTCTTTGGTCAGCTTGATGCTCTTGCCCTCGGCTTCATTCAGGAGAACCGCCATGCTTTCAGCCTCTGCCTAGAAAAAGGAAACAGCACTGGGAGCATTGACCTGCCTTGTGCTTCATTGCCAGCCTTGACATCCTGTGTTTCTAGGAAAGTAGCAGCGAAGAACAAAGTGAAACGGCTCCCCAAAGCAACAGGAAGGCAGCAGGTGGATCTAATGGGATGGCTGGAGGTGGAGCAAAGGCCCCCTTTCTCAGCAGCTGAGCCCGCTCTGAGCTCTACCGCTGAGCCCCTCTTGGGCACCCAGCAGTGACAGTGCGCCAAGCAGCCCCACTTGCTCTATGGAAGCAGCCCAGATAGGAGAGAAGAGCCAAGATGTTCATGGGACCTTGGCTGAACAGGATTCCCTTCTGAGAAAGCCCCATGGAAGGCACAGCACCGTGGAACCCCAGCTCTGCCTTCTGGACAAGGAAGGCCAGCAGCTGGTATGGGGCATTTTCCCCAGCCGGCTGCTTCTGTCAAGGTGGGGAAGGATCCCCCCCCCCCCCCGGAGTTACCTGCAGTTTGTGGACTTTCTCATTGAGCTCCGTCCGGACTCGCTCCCCCTCGGCAAACTTGGACTGCAGCTCCTGCATTTGTCCCTCCAGCTTCTTCTTCTTGTACTCCACCTCCTGCTTGGCCTGGTTGAGTGACCGGATCTCGTTGCTCAGGTCCGCGTTGCCCTTCTCCAGCGTCTGCTTGGTCTTGTCCAGGTTGGCCTTTGCCTGAAAGCACCAAAGATGCTCAGGCGAGTGGGACGGTCAGGGCCTCCGTGGTAGGGCCCCCTTCCGCCCGCCTGGGTTACCCGTTTGAACTGCTCCAACTGCTCGGCCAGCTCCTCCACGGTCTGGGTGTGCCTCTGGCGCATCTCCTGCACCTGGGCCTCGTGGGCTCGCGCCTCCTCCTCCAGTGCTCGCTTCAGGACCGTCACCTCCTGCTCCCTCTTCGCTCTGAGACCCGGCACAAAAGAGCATGAAGGGGGGACCTCACCCTTCCCCGACCCCCTGCCCTTCCCACCAGAGCCCGGCATCCATACAGGTCAGCCTGGATCCCCCCCCGGCCCCAGGTGGGCCCTGGATCCCCCCATCCAACCTGAGCTCCTGCTGGGTAGCCGTGCTGTCCAAGGTGTCTTCCAGCTCCGTCTTGAGGGCCTCCAGCTCCTCGCCCAGGTCCCGCTTCTGCTTCTCGGCCTTGTTGCGTGCCACTCGCTCAGAGTCCAGGTCCTCTTGCAGGTCCGAGATGTGGGCTTCCAACTCCCGGATCTTTTTCAGGGCATTGTTCTTCTGGCTCATCTCGTCTTCCAGCCTGGGTGAGGGAAGCCAAAAGGGGCTTCAACCGCAAAGCCAGCTGGCTTGGCTGCCGAAAGGCTGGTCTTGTCTGGGGAGCATGGAGGGATTCCCGCCGGCAGAAGGACCGGAGGAGGGAGCAGAAAGGAGGTCCCTGGTGGGAAAGAGACCTCCCGGCTGGCCAGGGGGACGTCCCTCTGAAGCGCAACAGCCCTTCCCTGGAAGACGAGCGGCCAAGTGCACCCTCTGCACTCCCGCCCTGTGGAGGCCACCTGGTTCCTTCACTGTCCCAGAGAGCCAGCTGGGGGGGGAAGTGCCCCACCTGGCCAGGGCGGCCTGCAGCTCCTCCTCCTTCTTGGCCAGCTGCATCTTCAGCTCAGCAATCTGGGCCTGGAGGTCGGCAATCTGCTCGTGGAGGTCACTCGAGTCCCCCTCCAGCTTTCTCTTCATTTTCTCCAGTTCTTGCCGACATTTCTCTTCCTTCTTCAGGCGGACTTCCAGTTCCGAAATCATGGACTCGTGCTTGTTCTTCAGCTTGGTCAGGTTCTTGGCTTTTTCCTCCTCTTCGGCCAGGTTGGTCGTCAGGTCGCTGACTCTTTCATCCAGGAGCTTCCTTTCCTGGGGGGAGGAAAGAGGCCTTCCCTGAAGCCTGCAGCAGGAGGAGGTGGCACTCGGGCAGGGGTGGCCACGGGGCATGGCCAACCAGGACTGAAGCCTTGCCTGTCTCTCAGGTGGGTCTTTACAAGGCTGGTTGGCCGACCCATCGGAGGCAAAATAGCCCCCCTGCAGGACCGGCTACAACCCCAGCCCACCCCTGGGGCTCACCCACATGGAGGGGACAGGGAGGGGGCACTCTCCTCGTTTCCCTGGCCTTGGAGGCCAAGGGGGGGGGTGAGCCTGCACCGACCTTGGAGAGCTTGTTGTTCTGGTCTTCCAGGACCAAGATGTCGTCCTCCATCTTCTTGATCTTCCCTTCCGCGGTGACCTTCTCCAGCTGCAGCTTCTGCCTCGCAGCTTCTTCCTCCTCCAACTGGTCCTCCAAGTCCTTTGGGGGTCACAAGGGTGGGAGAAGGAGACATGAGGGGGGAGGACCAACGGCCACTAATGGCTCCCGGCCCTAAAGCCATCTTCGGCTTCTTCCTCGGGAAGCGCCCGCTCTTTGGGCACCCCTAAAAGCTCCTGGGCTGAGCTGTCTCTGGGCCCCCCGACTCAGCCTTGCACACGGCAGACAGAATTAAGACTCCTCTGCTCCCTCCAAGCCACTAGTCCTCACAGAGGTGAACCTTAGATGAAACTGTGCCAGCATGGCTCTCAGTGGCTTTTCCCTGGCTCCCCTCCCAGCCTTGTGGGGCTTGAGGGATCCAGTTTCTGCACCCCGGCAGCGGGTGGGCTTAAAGCCCGCCTGGGTACCAGCATCTGCTGCTGCAGCTTCTTCTTCTCGGCCTGCAGCTGCTGCCCACGCTCCTCTTCCTCCTCGATCCGGGCCTCCATCTCGTGCAGGATCTCCTCCAGCTCCTGCTTCTTGGCAGCCAGGCGGATCCGCATCTCTTCAGCCTCCGCGTAGAGCTCGGTCTCGGCCTGCAGCTGCTCCTGAAGCAGGTTCTTCTCTTCGCTCAGCTGTTCCGGAGGGAGAGGAGGGCATTCAGCCGGGGGGCACCAAAGGATTGGGCTGAGAACGCCACGCCTGCACCTCCCGCAGTGCCCACCTTCCAGCTTCCAGGGTTTTCCAGCAATGCAGCGGATTGTGCCATAGAGGTTGAGAAGGCAAGAGGGCCGGTTGGCCAGTGGCTCCTTCCCTGGGCATCCAAACCTCTCCACGGGGGAGAAGAGCTCAGGAGCAGCTGCCCCCCAAGTGTGCTGTGGCTGAGGAGGAGCAGGCGGGCTCACCTGGCTGTGCTTGAGTGCCAGCTCCTTCAGCTCGGCCTCGGCCTTGAACTGCCTCTCCTTCACCATCTTCAGCTCCTCGTCCTTGGCCTGCATCTCTTCTTCCTGCCGGGTGACCTGCAGCAGCGGCTTCACCTGCACAAGGAGAGTTGGTGGGGCCCCTCTGGGGCTCAGCCTGCCAGGGCCGGAGAGCGGAGAGGATGCAGCCCTCCCCTGTCAGCCCAGGGTGGTCTGGCTTCCAGGAGTCTCCCCAAGGACCAGCCACTTACTTTGGTGAAGAGTCTCCACCACTGCCAGTTCCTCAGCTTCAGGTAAGCTGCACAGTTCCTCTGGATGACCTTCATGGCAGTCAGTTGCTGCTGCCTCTTGGCAAAAGCCCTGCAGAAGTGGAGCAAGGAGCCTTTGCACCCCAGGCGTCTGCCCTCAGCAGGGGGCTGCGGGGGGAGGCTGCAATGAGGCAGCTCCTCCCTCCATTCAGAGGGAGGAGCACTCAAACCAGGGCTCTGGAGGCTCCACGCGGGGCTGCCCTGAGAGAGCCTTACTTTCTGGCCAGGTGGCCCCGGCATTGGGCCTGGAAGGAGATGATGATGTCTGTGATCCTGAGGTCTCGCTCCTCCTCCAAGTGGGCCAGGACGCCAGTCCGGAAGAAGATCTTGCTCTGGCCAATCCTGAACAGGTTGGGATCCAATTCCAGGGCTTTGATCTATGGGAGGTGCAATATGCTCATGGATTCTCCCACTTCCTCCCCAACAGGGCAGGCGCTGCTTGGCCAGTAGAAGTCCAACAGATGGAGTTTGCGCTTCAGGTGCCAAGGAGCTGTTATTCAGGCACAAGAGCCTCATTGGGAAGGAAGTGAACGTCTGTTTCTATCCCATGGACTTTTGAACTTCAGTGCAATCCATTCATGCTGGGCTCAATGAATTCAAACTGGGATCCCAAGAGACCAGCTAGAGCTACAAGGAGGCAGGGAGAGGGGAGCCTGGAGGGGAAATGCTCACCATCAGGATGCAGGCCTGCTTCCCATCCATGAAGCCCTTTGGGATGGCATTGGGAGCCAGGATTTCATACCTGTGGGGAAAAGAGCACCCAAAAAACCTGCCGTCACTCTCTTCATGATGGGCTTAAGCCTGGCTGGACTTTTGTCGGGTTCCATTTCCTGCTCCTGTCATGGAGAAACATCTAGAAATAGCCCCCTCCCCAAACCACCAGACGGCCTCAACCCCACAGACATGCTCTGCTCATGCGGGGGGGGGGGGGAGAGGAATCCATTGGGTTAGCCTTGGTTTACGGCCAGAACAGCTCAGGCCCCCAGACCCTCTTCCGAAAGGGGGCTTCCCTTTCGCAAGGCTTCCAAAGACCCGGCTCTCTGGGGGAAGCTGCCCACCTCTCCCTCTCCCCAGAGGAGAGCTTTCCCTTGGGCCCCCAGCTCCTGCCCGTCTGGATGGGCTCCAGAGCAGGAGCTGGGGGAGGAGCTTCTGGCAGGAGCCCCCTTACCGCTGCCGGAATTCCTGAAAGACGATCCTGTTTGGGAAGCCCTGCCGGCAGATGCGGATGCCCTCCAAGACCCCATTGCACCTCAGCTGCTCCAGCACCAGGTGGGCGTCCAGTTTCCCTGCCTGAAAGAAATGGGGGGGAAGGGGTGACCCTTCTGGAGGGAGAGGAAGGGAGGAGGAGGGAGGGAGGGATCGATGGGGCCCTTCGGTTCCTGGAGTACTGAGGTGGCCTAAAACAGCCACCCAGAAGCAGCCTGGAATGCATCGCCTTCCACCTCCAGAGCCTGGAATGAAACGCTGCCTCCCTCCCAAAAGAGACCCAGCCCCCCCTTTAAGGAGGGAAGCAGAGCGTAGGTCTATGCCGGCCCTCCCCAGTCTCTCTGTCTGCAGATGCGTTGGACCCAAACTCCCGTGGCTGTCTGGGGCTGTTGGGAGTTGGAGTCCAGCACAGCTGAGGGAAGGGCTGCCCAGCACCTGCCCCGTGGAAGCCCCGCTGGGCACGGACCCTTTTCTCGTGGTTTGGGATGATGCAGCGGACGAAGTTTGGGTTGGTGTTCCTCAAGGTGGTCATGAGCTTCGTCAGCTGCTCCTTGTACAGCTGCCCCACTGTCCGGAACATGCCCTTCTTGGTCTTGGAGGCGCTGGGCAGGGAGCTCTCGGTCATCTTGGCCATCTGGTCCAGGCCCACAATGCGGTCAACTGCCATACAAGGGAGGGCGCAGAGTCAGGTTCCTTGCCCAGCGAGGCTCCACCACTGAGCTGCTCCCACCCAATTCCAGGGAGGGCCAGGTTTTTTTTGGGGGGGGCAGCAGCTGCAAGGACCTCTGATCTTGCTCAGTTGGTAGCTGAATTCACCTGGTTCCCACCCGGCACACACCCATTTTATTCCCTACCATCTTTCCAGAGATCCGCCACAAACTTCTCTGAAGACTGATTCAGCAAGGATGTCACGTTGTCATTCAGAGGGTCCATGTTCTTGGTCAGCCAGGCACTGGCATTGTAGGACACCTTGAGGAAGAACAAAAGAGCCGCAGGGGTCACCAGCAGCGGCCAGAAGGCCACCTGGGAGCAGCTGGCGTGGGTGGCGAGGCAGGCAGGGCCTCCTCCAAAAGGGACGCAGAGAGGGTTGCAGAGGGAGTGACCTGGCCACCAGGAAGAGGGAAACTCAGCCTTTTTGGTACCTTTCCGGCATAGTGGATGATGCAGAACTCGGTTTTGTCCTTCAGCTGCTTCTGCTTCAGGAACTTGGGGTGGTTGCCTTGCTCGGTAGACAACTTCTCTACGAAGGATGTGTCGGTAGCCTTTGGAAACCAGCATTCCTCATCCAGCAAGGCCAAGACACCAGGAGGGTTATTCTGGAACAGCAAGGGGGGGCCATGAGGCAAGTTCTGGGGACTTACGGCGGAGCAGCCTTTGCCCAATTCGTTGGCAGAGGGAGAAGCCAAACATCCATTCTGTTGCTTTGCTCAGCAGAACTCCCTTTAGGAGGAGAGGCCAGACTTGAGGGGACAGGGGCTACTCTGGGGAATGGCTCAAACAGTCCATGTAGCCAACCCCTCCTATCCCCTCCTATCCAGGTCACCAGCATTTTAATGGAGGTTTTCTGCTGACCCACTGAATCCTGGGAAATAACAGACAAGCAGACCTGAAAGGGACCTTCTAGGTCTTCTAGTCCAACCCCCTGCTCAGGCAGGAAGCCGACTCCCAAATCCAGCACTGCCCCAAAGCTCCATGTTTCCTGCCCCCTTTCCTACATTTGTGGAGGTGGAGGGCAGCCCTCTTTGCTCCTGGGCACCAAAGGTGGTCCGGCCCCCTCACCGGTCTTTCAATCAGCTCAATGCAAGGCTGCAGGTCCAGCCCAAAGTCAATGAAATTCCACTCGATGCCCTCACGCTGGTATTCTTCCTGTTCCAGGATGAACATGGTGTGGTTGAAGAGCTGCTGGAGCTTCTCGTTGGTGTAGTTGATGCAAAGCTGCTCAAAGGAATTGATCTGGAAAGACAGTTGGAACTGGTCATGCCTCCTGGCCAGAAAGGGCTCACCCACGAGCATCCTGGAATCGCCCCGGGCCCTACCTCGAAGATTTCAAAGCCGGCAATGTCCAGGATGCCCAAGAAGGAGGCGCCTTGCCTCTTGGTCTTGTCAAGGGCTTTGTTCACCCGGCTCAGGATCCAACGGAAGAGGCGCTCGTAGGTTGCTTTGGCCAAGGCCTCGACAGCAAAGTCAGCCTACAGAGGGAAGGGCAGCTGGGCTGAGCTTCTCGGGGACCCAGACCAGCAGAGCATCGAGGCTCAGGGCCAGAGAGCCGAGCTGGCCTCCTCACCTGCTCCTTGGTCTGAGCCTTCTGCACAACATCTCGCCCGACCTTGATGCGTGGCGTGAGGATGGACCGTGTGAAATCTGTCACGTTGATGCCAGTGAGGTGGCAAACCTTTTGGGCAGCTGGAATCAAGAGGCGTCGTGTCACCGTCAAGACCATCCATGGCTGACCAGGCTGCTCTGGCCAACTGGACTCCTCGGGGACCCAACTCAACCGAGGAGGCAAAACTCTTCCCCCACTGCTTGGCACCAACCTGTGTTGTCCGGCATGGAGGCCTGATCAGTGTTTCTCTCCTTCTTGAAGACAATATTACCAAGCTGGAGAACTGATGAGACGACTTTCAGCATTGCTGTGAGGTTAGGAAGGAGAGAAATGCAAAGGACGTCTCTGGGTAGCTGCTGGATTCTCCCTCCTGGTCACAGGGGCCTTGTTCCCCATAACTGTTCCACCAGAGGCTTTCCTGAGCTCAGAGAGGGTCAGGATCGGGTCGAGAAGACACCTGCTCCCCATGTGCCTCGCCTCGAAGCCCTGGAACCCGAGGGAGGCAGTTGTATTCTAAACACCCAGAGTCAGAGTTCCTCTTTGGGTCTCTTACCAATCTGCTCTTCTTCTGTGAATCCCATAATAGTCATGGCTTCCAGGGTCTCCTCGAACATTTCGTTGTCCTGCTGAGAAGGGATGGGCACGTAGCCGTTGGAGAGGAACGTGTAGTTGTTGAACCCTTCCAGCAGAAGATCCTCTGCAAGGCAGGCAGAGCAAAACCTCCGTGAGCCCAAGAGCCGTCTGGGGCTCTCCCCGGCTCTGGGCCCAAGCTCTTGGGACCTCTTGGCCACACCGCTCCTCCGCCCTGGCCAGCCTGGCCCTGAAAGGTCCACTTGGGCAGCCCCACTCCTAACCAAGGGACTGAAGGGGGAGTCCCCTCCCCCCTGAGCCCACATGGAGAGCAGAAACACCCTCTTGGCTTCAGTGCCAATACCCGTCGAGGGAGGGAGAACCTGCTCCCCCCACCAGAAACCGCAGCTGCTCTGGGGTGCCCCTTTCGGGCGCCTCCCCTAAGATCGGCCAGGGAGCTGACTTACGCTTCATTTGTTCATTGGCCCCGGCAAGTAAATAGTAAAAGATGTGGAAGGTCCTTTCCTCTCGGGCCTGGCGAATAGCACGAGATTTTTCCAGCAAATCTGTCCGTGAAGGTTCAGCAAGCAAACCATTTTTTCAAATAAATACTCACTAACTTGCCCACATTTAGGTAAAACAAGGCAGTTGCCAGAAGCAAAAAAAGGGAGGGGTAGGAGAAAGGATACAGGTTTCAATATTTGCTCCCACGATGTACCCCGTCACATCAAAGTTGATGCGGATAAATTTGCCCTGTTGGAGAAAGGAGACGGCCTGGGTAGGGGGGAGCGGGGGGGGGGGGCTTTGCAGAGGTGGTTGTCCATATGGGGGGTGGGTCCTATAGCCTCCCTTTATAACCCTTCCCTTCCCTTTCCAGGGGACGAGAAGTCCTAGTCTCCATTTGCCAGTTTTCATGGACTTATTTGATTCAGGCCCCCCCTTTCCCCTCCCTGCCTTTCCCTATTCAAGAAGTTGTCAACTTACGAATCGGGAGGAATTGTCGTTCTTCACAGTTTTGGCGTTCCCAAAAGCCTCCAGGATGGGGTTGGCCTGGAGAAGCTGCTTTTCCAACTCACCCTAAAATTGATTCAGGGATTTGGCTGTCAGTCCATGGCCAGGCAGAGGAGGGCGAGAATCGAAAAGGATTGGGGTGCAATTCAAGCTGCCCTCAGAGAAAACCTCTGTCTGGACCAAATGCACAAAGAGGCGCATGGTTCTCGAGCTGCCTTTGCCACAGGGAAGCGCCGCCAACTTAGATGCATTTTACCTACACGGAGATTCCCTGTGGCTCCTTCTGGCCTCCGGTTCCACTCTTTGTGGGACTTGGTCCTTATTTTGTTTTTTGGGGTAAAACTGCTCAAGATGGCCGATTGCTGCATCCTGGATTGTCTTCAACCACAGAGGCAATTGGCCGCAACCCATACCTTTTTTTCAGCACACTCATTAGGCCAAAGCAAATCAGAGTATGTTGTTTGCAATTGCCGCCGCAGCATTCAGTTGGCAAGGCAAGGGCAACAGAAATTAGGCAAGGGGGCTGAAGGAATCGTTGCGCACAACCTTCCTTCTAATGCAGCCCGAAGCATTAATTTGTCTATTAATTTGGTTAAATACTGGATAGGACAATGCACGATTCATATTTAAAAATAAGATGACTTTTGCATGCAGAAAAAAGGAACACCCAGGCAGGTACACACCAACAAGTCACACCTCCAAGCCATGCTAAAGAGCGGCCTCTTTTCCTTAACCTCTCATCACAGTTGAAGCTGGGAGGAGGAGGGGGATGCCTCACCCCCGCCTCAATGCAAGGACAGAGGCTGATGGAGGCTTTGGAAGAAGAAATTGAGGGTCCTGAAAAGCCTCCCGATCAGCTGTAGGAGATGCTGTTGGCTTCCACATCCATCTCTATGTATCTTTGCCCTCCAAGGGTCTCTGCTCCCCTTTATAAATTGGCAGGGATGGTTCTCTGGCACGTCCTCCCACTTCACTCCGCTTCCCGTCCCAATTTCTCCCCAGCAGTAGCCCCCGCTGCGTCCCCCCAATTGCCAGGGGCTCCAACCTCTCCCTGGCAGGAAGGCTAGCAGGCTCAGCCAGATGCACAGCATGCAGGAGGAGACCCCCCACCTCCACCCCCAGGGCGGGAGGGCAGGCAAGGGAGGGGAAAATGCACACGGCAAGCCAAGAAGATTGAATCAGTCCCTCTGCTGGCACACGGGGGTCACCTGGGAAGTAAGATTGGCTTCCATAAGCCCCCAACCCACGCACCCCCTCTCTGGGTCGGCCCACTCAGGCGGGTCCAGAAACGCAGCATTCATCCCGTGGTGCTCTTCCTTCCGGAAAGAACCCTGGTGGGGGGGGGGGGGCACAATCCTGTTTGCCTGGGAGCAGCTGGAGGAAGGACTGGCCTGCTCCCAAGAAACAGCATGCGCAGCCAAGATGCAGGTGGGTAACCAGGTGGGTTAGCCTCGGGGCGCTCTGGGCAGGCACCTCAAGGCCCCCAGACCCTCTTTGGGGAGGGAGTGCAACCACACCATGCAGATCTACAGGCTGTGCCTTGACACACACTGAATCCAGTTACTCACGTAAGCAAAACTCGGCCCTTGCTGCAGTCAAACAACACGGCATAAAAGAAGCGTTAGTCTCGGTTCCTGGACGGCCCCCTTTGGCAAAGTGTGTCTGCCACTGTTTGCCTCAGCCCCCCCCCCCCACACCTTCTCCAGCTGTGCAAGGCAAACAACATCAGGCCCAGAGATCCCATGGGGGTGAATAGATCTGACCCAACCAGATCTATTGGTTAGATCTGTGTGTGTGTGTGTGTGTGTGTGTGTGTCTTTCACCTCTGGAGTCTGTGCTGCCTCCCAAAATGTGGCCCCTCAGCCTGGCAATGGGCGCCTCGATGCCTGCCTTTGATTAAGCAGGCACCACCCGACATGCCTTGCCCCACTGGCAGCCTCCAGAAGTCAGGGACTACAACTCCCATCACTCCTGCCTGCGTACGGCTGGGCCAGATTGGCCTCAGTTGAGTCCAAATCATCAGAGGATGTCGGGTTGGGGGAGCCAATGGTGGGTGTTACCTATGAGTCAGGAAAAAAAATACTCCCCCCCCCCAAATTGTCATCCTCTTCCTGCTGTGGCTGAAAATTGGTCTGAAAGGGTGTCACCTGGTGTCCCCAGAGAAAGAAGCCCCTCACCCCACCCATGGCTGCCCATTAGACTGATGGGAGGGTCAGGGGCTGCTCACCGTGATGCTGATGTCTTTTTTACCCTTATGCGAAGAGGCGACCACGGCCAAATACTGAATCACTTTCTTGGTGTTTTCAGTCTTGCCTGCACCCGATTCTCCCCTGGGGGGGAAGGAGGAGGAGAAAGACATGAAGTGGGGGGGCTCCCGGCCTGAAAGCTGCGGAAGGAGGGAAGCGCAGGGCAGCTCCAGAGGCCGTGAGGCTGCAGCTAAAGCACAGCTCCTTTGCACTCGGAGCATCTGCTCTCCCGCTGAAGCCCACCTCTGGCCCCACAGACGTGGCCTTGCACTCCCGCTCTCCTGCAGGGCTGCTGGCATGCTCGGCTGCCCCCTGCACGTGCTCCCTCCTCGCCTCTTTGGGGAGCTTTGCGGAGGGGCTGGTGGGCGCTTTTGGGGGGTTGGCAGCCTGACAGCCCTGCTGGGAGGGGAGGAGGACCCCCAGCCTCTCCTTATGCCCCATGAGGACTAGAACAGTGGCAGAAGGACTGAAGCTGGGGATCTCCTCCCTGGTCTGGCTGCCCACATATGTCACACTGCCTGGCACTCTGGGCAGTAGCTCATAGGCGGCACTTCTCTTCCTTCCACCATTCTAAAGCCATCCTGGATCCAGAGTCCATCAGACTTAGGAGAATGCTTTGCGATCTCTTTGGTGGCAACTTGGAAAACTGGGAGACCGAGTGGCTCACATCAAGGAAGGGGCTGGCTTGAGGAGCTCCTGGGTGGAGGGATCCAGCCCCCTGCTAAGGCGGGGGGGGGGGGACTGCTAGGAGAGGCATGGTGGTGGAGCTGCAGCCTCCCACGCCAGCCTGCTGCCTTGCCGATTCTTCTTCCTAATTTGGAGGCGCTTTTTCTCCCCCATGATGGATGGGGGTGAAACAGGACAGACCCGGGTGGAGGCGAGCCATAAAAGGCTAGGCAGCCGCATCCTGCGGGACTCCTTGTTCTTCCAGATGATCCCCTCCGATCAGCGATCAGCCGGGGTGGCTGAAGACGGAGGAGATTTTGAGGAGCTTTGCTCTGCCTCAAGATGACTTGTGCATGGGGAGGGGCCTCTACCAGCTGCCTTGGCACATCCTGGGCTTTGCAGGAAGCCTCCCTGGCCAGAGGGAGTCCATCTCTTTGGCCCCTCTGGCCCTGAGGCTGGGTGGATGGGCAGTGCTAGCCAGTCTTTCTTGGCCCCTTCAAAGGATGGGGTGACAAGGCCAGAGGGCAGGTGCTTCTCCTGGGCTCTGGTGCCTGCAAGGGCCCCTCTGGCTGCAGGAGCCGATGCCCAGCTTGGCTTCCCAGCTCAGAAGCCCCAAAGGCGACCCTGGACTGATACAGACGGAGGGCTCTGGGAAGAGCTCCGGGACAAACACGGCAGTGGAGGCCACTGATGGAGAAAGTTTCCCCCACAAATCCCCTCCCCGAATCCTTTGAACTCCTTGCTTTCTGTCCATCCCTCCTTCGGCTGCATTTCTTTTCCCCAAAGGCAGGAACAAGCCAGCCTCTTTCCAAGCTGGACTACAACCCCCATCCCTCCCTGTCACTACAGTCCCTACTGGGAGCTTCCTTCACCTCCACCTGGGAAAGAGCTGCTGTGCCAGATTTGCCCTAAAGGGGTCTCTGCCCCTTTCCAGCTGAATCCCTAAGGGGTTCCACTCTAGGGGAAGGGATTGGGAGGGGAGAGCAGGGTGGGGATGGGCCGGGCACGAGAAGGTTGCCTTGGCCTGGTGGCATTGCCACGAGGAGGCCACCTGGAAAGGGCCCAGATGTTGTCCACAGCAGGAGGGCTGCTATGATCATGGATCTAAAGCAGTTTTTATCCAACCTAGCTGTCTTGGGCTGCCCCCCCACCCCGCCAGCTGGGCGCCCTTAAAAGTCCACCAAAATGGAGCTGCAAGGGAGCCTGCTAACTCTTCTGGCTCTACTTACGTGCAAAGGATGGATTGATCCTCTCGATCTGTGGACAGAAAAGAGAGCCGTGAGATTTGGGGGAAGGGTCCAGAGACCTCTGGAGTTGGTCTTGCCCAGGCAGGCAGTTTCTGTCACCAGTGCTGCTGCTCCTCTTTGAAACTGGGGTGTTGGGGGTAAACTGGGACACCACACGTGCCAGGCGGAGCAAGGGCGCTTCCCATCTGGCACAGGCAGGCCAGGCTCGGTGCCTCCATGACCCATCAATGTTGCACTTATTTTAATCCCGTTTTCCCAACAGGGAGGCCAATCCCCTGCTTTTATATCCAGAGGGAAAGGATTGAGGGAATGGGATGAGAGACACAAACAGGGCTATTTATGGATGAGGTCCAGACAAAGAGTCCTTTTGGGCCACGGAGGTGGATTTCAGGCAGAGTTCAGGGTCTCCAAAATCCACAGGGGAAAAGCCAGAGACAGCCCCCCCCCCCCCAAGCCAGAGTAAAGGTGGGGTTGGAGGCAGTTGGCAAAGGCTTTGAGATGGAAGGGCAGCCCCTCAGAGCAGGAAGGAGTCGGGGGTGGGGGTCTACCTGCACCCTAGCTTCAGCTGCCCCCCTGGAGGTGAATTTGGAGCAGGAAGCCCAGGACTGCCAACTGACCGACCACCAGGAAAGAACCGCACAGCTGGTGCAGGGGAGGGAGGCAGTTTGGCAATGCCAGTTTTTTACATGCAACCTGGAGAGGAATCTGCGTTTTTGCTGCACCAACCTTCCCCACACCTGTCCCAATGGCCAAGAAAGGACCAAGGGCCCTGTTTTTAATCTCCAAGGCATTTTAGCATGTTGCTTCCACCCCTGGTCAGTGGCTATAGGAAGCCTATTTCTTAGTTTTACTTATGGATGTTCCGTTTAGCTGGAAGTCATGTAACAGTTGGAGTTTGGAGGTTTCTACTTCAGCACCCCCTCCCTCCTTGGCCCCCTGCAATGAGAGGCTGAACTCTGTGCCTGTGGAACTGAGACACCCCCCCCCCCCCCAGCACTTCTTCCCCTCCGTGACAGCCCAGCCTCTGCTTCCATCCCAGAGGGCGGCTTGTCCTGCTTCAGCACTGCTGGACTGGTGGGTTTCCTGCAAAGAGCAGCTTGGCCATAAAAGGAGAAAGAAGAGCGAGAACCCAGGAAGGAGCCGCAGAAGCTGGCAGCAGCTTCCATGGGTCGGGTGCCAGGCTGGCAGCCCCAGGGCTCCTACGCCCCAGGTGTGCCCAGAGGGCAGCCACGGGGAGGCAGCTGTGGCTGAGGGAGAGTTCTGCAGAAAGGCTGGAGGGTGACCACTCGCAGCTGGCAACTGACCACCTGCCTTTGCCTTGGCTGCTGGGTCCTCCCTACGGCTTAGTCACGGAAAAGCTCCTCAAGGGCTCTCTCAGCCTCCCAGAGGCTGACATAAACCACCAGCTCTGCACGCCACATTCCTCTCCTTTTCTCCCTTTCCATGTTATTTCCGAAGATAAACATTTAATCAATACCGTTGATTTATAGCAGCAGCTGGAAGCCCATAAGTGACGTTGGCAGGAACCGAACAGTATTATTTGCTAGTAAATCAGCCGGAAGACACTTTCTGAACCGGCTTGAGCGAAGCAAACATTTGCTTGTAAACTATCTTAAATGAAACATTCGCTCTTCTGTCCTTTTGGCATCTGTGCAGGCAACAGGGCAGGGAGGTCTAAGTGAAGACACTTTGTCTGCGATGGTGCTGTAAGCAAATCCTCACAAGCCCCCACAGGGCAGTGGTGCTTGGTAGGAACCCTCCAGCTGTCTCCTTTGCTCCCTCCCGCCATCCGCAGCCGCCCCAGAGCCCCAGCAAATGCGCCTCCAAGAACAGGGGCCTTTTCAGGTGCTCTAATAGCAACAGCCCTCTGGATGCTACCCAACAAGCAGGCCAGCCTTTGGGCGGAAGCATCGATGGAGGCCCTTCAGACATCAGACTCAAAAGAAGGACCACGCAATTCAGACCATTTGGCTCTTCTAGGGCAGCCCACCCCAAAGTCTCCACCAACCCCACCTTGGTTCTTTTACACATTAGAAATACCTGGTGATACACAAGACCCCCTTGGCTTCTCCCACCAAAGCTTCCCCTGCAGACCCAGGCTGTTCTCCCCTGGCCCTGCCAGCCTCATCTCACTGGGTTTAAATCCTAGATTACTCCATGGATCTGTTCACACGAGCCAGCAAAGGTGCTGCTGACACCTCCTGGGGCTGCCAGAGATGACCAGCTCTCCAGCCACAATGGCCGACAGGGAGCTGCGTGTGTCAGAGGGAGCAGCCGGAAAGGGAAACCAGAAGCGCAGCTATCACTTCTGCCCAGCGACAGGGCCCTCCGGCTGCGGGCTCAGAACGGCTCCCCAACGGAGAGAATAGAACCCACAAGCCACTGTGGGGTGGCCGCATCCTGTCTGCACCACAAAGCTGCCCATGAATCCAACTCCTGTCCAGCCAGCCAGAAGCCCTTTTGCAAAGGGGGGGAGGGTGATTTAGGGGTCGACTGTCAGGCACCCGGCTGCCCAAGCCCAAAGGTTGCCACAAGCGTGCCATTCAGGCCAGTAGTAGACGGTTCCAGAAGGAATTCCATCTCCCTGGCGAAGGATGGCATGGCAGACTCCTGATTGCCAACTGGGAACTCTGCCTGCCTGCCCTGCCCAACTATGCTCTGGGATTCTCTCTGGCCACATTCCCCGGCATGGGCGGGTGGACGGAGAGCTTTTCCTTTTTGAGTCACAAGCTGACCAAAGGACCGCGAGGAATGCTCCGGCACCCTTGCTCCATGATAGAGGAGCCAGCCAGCCAGATGGAGCACCTGGGGGGGGGGGGCAGAAACAGATGCCTTACCCTGCAACATGCTCCGGTAGGCGGTGTCGGCAATGGCATAAATGTGCGGCGGCATCTCATGGCGCTTCTTCCCCTTGTACATGTCCACGATCTTCTCCGAGTAGATGGGAAGCTGCTTGTAAGGGTTGACTACCACGCAGAAGAGCCCTGAGTACGTCTGCAAGGGAAGACCCCCAAGTGATCAGGCCCCTCACCTGGGACCACCACATCCCTGGCGCCTGGCACATTGGGAGGAGGCTGGTTTTTGCAGGGACCATGGTGTTTGGGGGGAGGGGAGGGCAGGCAGCAGAGATGTCAAGGGTAGCTCTCCTTCCCCAGGGTCTGGCATCCAGGGATGGACTGCTTCTGAACAGGGAGGCTCCATCCCAGCCGCGACAGCCGTAGCTCAAAACCCCTCCCCATTCTGCTCAGGTCTTGGCACCTTCTCTGCAGCTCCCTCCCCTTGGAGCTCATAAGAGACGGAGGGGAATGCCTTGGATTTATTCTGTATGGGAAGGGAAATGGGGGGGGGGGTTTTCTGGATCAGCCCAGGATGTCTGTAAATGCCCAGCACTTTCTATGCTAACACCCCATTTTGAAGGGTGGGGTCAGTCCTCCTCTTCCCCAAGATTTGGGCCCAAGGTAACCGATGCAGCATCCCTAAGGGTGTTTTCTGCTGCCTGTTCCTCACCCCCCACCCCAAAATCTGCTATTAAAGCTTCCAAGTCCATAATTGCAGAGATGCACCCAGGCTGCCTTTCAGATCCAGCCAGACTTCGTGGCAAAATCTGCGGCCTGGGATTTCCTCTTCTTGACCATATTAGGAAATGTCCCTAACACCAAGCAGCGCCCGGTATGGCTCTTGGCCGACCCAGAGAAGGCAGGCCCGGCTGTTCTGGCAATGGACCTCTTGCTGGGGCTGAGCCTGGGCTTTCTGGGATGGAAGTGCTGGCTGGATGATGGGGGGCTTTCTGGGCACCTGGGGAAACTCATGAGAGTTTTTTTCCAGGGGGTCTGGCCACCCAGGGTCCCCCCAAGAGAGATGGGAAAGAGAGCTTCCGTATTTGGGGCCGCAGGTGAAGGAGAAGCCCTGAGGACTTGCACTGGTTGGGGTGCAACTTTGTCCTCTGTGTTTCTCTCCATCGTGGCTTCCCGAGTCTACCTCTGCCAATGCTCCCCTGCTCTCCCCACCCCGGCCAGTCCTGGCTGCCTTTAGACTCTGCCAGGGGACTCCTGGCAGCCTCACCCGTCGTCATTATGACCGGGAAGAAACACCCTTCCTTGCAAGGCCTGCCAAAGGCCCATAAATGTGGGGAACAAGCTTTATGATGTCCCAATTGTGGATCTGTGTTTGTGGCTCACAGATTTACAAGGGCATAAACCTTTCCCTCCATGTGCAAATCTCACACACCCTCTCCTTCTCCACCTTCAGCCACAAATCCTCACCCACCCACCCCAAAGGAAAGTGGCACTTTCTCAGGACCTCCGATGTGAAGGTTAGTCTGGGCGTGGAAATATGTGCAGGTAAAGTGTGAAACAAGAGAAGTCTCAGTCGTGTCCTCTCGTCTCCGCCCTTGGGGTAAGTTCAGTTTGGAAAATGTTTTGACAAGACAAATACACCAATATATTTATTGTCTTGCTGCATATTAATGGAGTTACTGTTCTTAGAGGTATATATATGGACATTGGTAATTGCACAGATCTAAATCAGGAAATGTCCTTATAGGGAGTCAAAAAGTCAATATGGCAACTGTGATCAAATGATCAAAGTGCCAACCTCTATTGGCGGGGCGGGGGGGGAATGGACTGCAGAAGAAGCGGCTTTCCTTTCCCAGGAAGTGGACTCTCCAAAGGGACAGAAAAGAGAGGCACAAGTTCCCAGGAAACCCCTAGGAAAAAGGGAAGGGAGGTCTGGTCCTGCCAAGTGGCTTCCTGCAGAATTTTGTAGAACTAGTTGTGCCAAGCTCACCCTGACAAGCAGCCAGATGGAAAGAACAGCAGGGCAGTGTGTGTGTGTGTATGTGTGTGTGTTGTTTTGCTTGGGACTTTCTTCTTGGCTTTCTAGTCTTCATCCCTCTTTAGCCACCCATCTCCTTTTTCCCTTTTCTTTTTCCCCTTATTTGCGCATTATAGCAACCAAAATAAATGAAATCTCCCCAACCTGGCTACCGTGATCAGTTGGGCCCTGGGTGCGCTTCCTGTCCCTTTTTGCTGTGCTGATGGAGGACAGCCATCACCCTCCTGGAGTTCACAGGGCTGGGGAGGCAATTGG
The DNA here is from genome assembly GCA_015471245.1 of Laticauda colubrina. Classification (NCBI taxonomy): domain Eukaryota; kingdom Metazoa; phylum Chordata; class Lepidosauria; order Squamata; family Elapidae; genus Laticauda; species Laticauda colubrina. The sequence continues at coordinate 13,065,424 of BLBF01000067.1, forward strand.
CAATGGACCCCCTGCCTTCTGGGGCTGAGAGACTTACATAAATGAGGCCCGAGAAGTATCTCTCCCGGAGGTTGTGCAGGACGGAGGCTTCGTTGAGGCAGGTGAGCTCGGCCATGTCCTCCACCTTGGAGAACTTGGGCGGGTTCATCTTCTGGATGTCATCCTTGCTGAAGGTCACTTTCTTCCCATTCTCGGCCAGCTCCGCCAGCACTTCGTCCCCCTTCTCCTCCTTGATGCTCGCGGCTTCGAAGCCGTGCTTCTCCGAAGGGACCCAGACCAGCTTCTTGGCTGACCAGTCGGCCTGGGCCACCGTGGTGTTGATGATGTTCTTATCCACAAAGAGGAATTTCTCATCGTCGCTGAGTTGGCTCTTCTGTGCCATTTTGGCTCAAAGGACACCTGGGGGGAGAAAGAGCCCACTTGGTTACCCATGAAGCCCTGAGCTGGCACAACACCTCCCTCCGGTCTAAAGGCAGGACTTCCCTCCGCAGGGATGCAGGATTCAGACAGACATCACCCATGGGCACATTTTAAGCAAAGCCTGGGATTAAAAAAAAAGGGGGGGGGACTTCTGGCAGAGAGCTTAGGGTGCTGCTTTGATAAACAGGATGGTTGCAAGAATGGCTGCTTGGCTAGGGGAGAGGGGGCTTTCCAAGCAAACCCATCACTTAGAAAAGGATCACTACCTTTGGAATTTTGTGTTAATTCTAACATCAAGCTCTATTAAAGTACATTCTTTTTGCAGTGAAAAATAACTTCAAGACAACATTTAACAATGAGGTCCAGCTCCTTAATATTGTTTTATGCATGAGATAATGATCAATATATCTTCTTTTCAAGGGAATATTAATTAATTCCTCTGGAAGTAGGGAGAGGACAGACCTTCTCCTGCCAACTCCCAGCATCAAGAATAAAAAATCTGCTGCCTTGGAAGTCCCACTGTCAGCTTCTCACCCAAGCAGGTCTGTGATCAGCCATCTGATCTGTTTGCTTTTGGCAACTCAAACTTTTCTCCAGGAAAATAGCCTGGGAAATTTTCAGATTTCATGGAGGGTCTCTCTGCCCCTGTGTTACCAACAGATATTTTATGACATAATCACAGGTCAGCTAAGTCCACAGAGGGAGCCCTGCTCAGTCACCGATGGCCAGCAGAACTGCAAACGTGGCCTTCCTGGGGTTGGCCGAGCCTTGGCAGACCTCAGGCCTTGTCTCCACATGTCGCTTCCTCTTTTGCTGAGTTGGTTAAGCATCTGCCTCATTGAGGTTTTGATGGCATCTTTTTGGGCTACGTTGTCTTTTAATTGCGGGTTTGAAAGTGGCATTTCTTAGCTGCCTTGGAGGTCCTGCACTGCAGAGTCAGGAAGGCAGGATCTAAACATTTGCATACAATATAAATATTGTCAGCTGCAACTGCCGGTGGGCTGCTAAGCTCAGAAGACAGGAATTCATCACACACAATGAAGACGGAGAAGTTTGGAGCTTTCTGTTCCATTTCCCAATCCTTGCCCTTTTCAGCCAGAGTGCAGATTTTTGAAAAGTTCCCAGAACCTTTAAGGGGCAGAAAGAAAGGTCCCAAGCACTTTTTGATTCAGCCTCCGCTCATCTGTTTCTTCTAAAATCTTTAGCCTCGTCTTCCTCTCATTGACGGAATAAAGGGGCATTTTGGGGAGAAGCCAGAAGAGCTCCCTTAACCCCAGATAGAGCTTCAAAGGGATCCAAGCCCCCAAAGGCAGAGAGGCCGGCCGTTTGCAAAGCTCTCTGCTTGCACAAATGTAGGCAGGCTACCATATATGGCCAGGTTCTTCTCATTATGAGCAGATCCAGCCAAAAAAAAAAAGGGAGACAGAAAAAAACCCCTAATGATAACAAGTTCAAAACAAATACCTTTTAGGGCATAACAGAATCCTTTCCAAAGGCAATAAGGAAAAGAAGTTGCCATTTACATTCAATGGCTCTGCTGGGAAGGCCAGATCCACCACAATCCCCGCAGAGAAGAGAGGCCGGCAGGAGCTGTCCACACTGGCCGCCACTTCGGGGCTGAAGGCTGCCTGCGGCTTCTCGGGTGGGGATTTAGCAGCCCTGGAAATGAGACCCTCCTACCAAGCCTGCCTTGGGGAGCAGCCCCCGCCCGGCTCCTTCACCTGCACGGAAGGCTCTCTCTGCTTCACAAGAAAAGGAGGCAGGGATGCAGTCAAGGATGGGCTGTCAAAGCAAATGATTTATGGCACTACTAAATGCAGAGCATGCAAAGAGGACAGGCTGTGGTTCAAAAGCCGCCACAGTTGTCAATGCTGAGCTCAGCTGGCCTCCAGGTTTGCTGGTAAGAAGACCCCCTTTCTCTGAGCGGTTTGCAGCAGGCGCTGAAGGAGAGTGTTTCGGTTGCTCCCTGCTGCTTCCCTTCCCTCATTGCTCACAGCAGTTGCGTCTCCTCTGAAGGCCTCCTGGGCTTCTTCAGGGAAATAGAAGTTGTTCAGCCTCCACCGAACCTGCTCCTGTTGCTTTTTTAAAAAACCAGGGTGTTGCCACAAGTGGCCCAACACTCCTCAGCCCTGAGAGGCTGAGCAGCTGGCCCAGCTCACCTGCCCCAGGGCAGACCCTGAGGTTGTGGGGAGCACAGCAACCACAGGGAGACTCGGGCCAGAAAAGGTATTTTAATTGCCAGCAAGTAATCGCATTCAGGAATTCAAGAAGGCGATTGGAAAAGATGCCTTAAATGTGAGTCTATTGTAGCATACACCAACAATAAAACTTGTTTGAAAGAAATGATCTTGGATCATTTCATCAATGGATTGGTCCTATTTGGGATTGTCTTCAGTGCAAATTTATTCTGGTGCTGAATGCAGTTTTGGTTTCTTCGAGTTTCTGTGCAGGTGGAGTTATTCGCTCTGCTTTGCATTCTGACTTATTCTACACTTCCTGGCAATAGGATCTGGACTGCAGCAGACTTCAGTCCACCTACGGGGGTCTCCACTTCTGGAATTATTAAAAACAGGGTGTGCAACCCCACTTCCCAGGATGGTGGAACTGGTACTCTTGCAGAGGGTGGACTAGCTGATCCTTGGGGTCCCCCTCCACTTCAAAAGCTACGATGCACAGCTCCTGCACTGGCCCCCTCCCTGTGCCTCTGCCTCCTGGGTGCTCAGACAGCAAGGCAATCCCAAGCCCTCCATCCTGGCCTCAGGCAGTGCTTAGAAGCAGGACAGGTCTAGCCACGCTGCCACTGGCTCGCCCGCCTGCATCCCAGAGGGAGCATCCACTTCACTGCCTTCCCCAGGAGGTGCAGTTAGTTTGAAGGGGGGCAGCTCTTGTCCAGGGGCGGTGCAGAAGGGTCCTTGGCCAGCCAGGGTACTTACAGAACTCCAGGAGGAAAGCCGAAGGTGCAGCGTGTCCAGATGGGTGCTTGCTAGCAGCTGGGCAGACCGAGCCCGATGCGGTCTGTCCCCTCTATATAGAGGTGATGGGCTCAGGGGAGGGGCCACAGATTCCTCCCCCCAATAGAGTCTCCGGGGCTCAGATATGAAGACTTGTGCCAGGGGGTGAGGAGAGAGACAGAGGAGAGGGCTCCAGCAATGGGTTTGCAGTCAGAGTTCACCCCAGCTAAGAGGTATTCTCCCCCTCTCCTTTACTCCCCTAATAACTCGTGTCCTGGCATTATGGGATGGGTCGGAAATTATCTGCCTTCCCATTGCAACACTATTTCCCAAAATGGAGCTTTCTTTCATCTGGTCCAGAGATATGAGCAGCTGCTTAACCCTTCCTGCTTTCTCATGCACCGCCAGGGCCAGCAAAGGGGAGATGGGGGTGTGTGTGGCAGATAAGAGGCAGCTCCCCCATTTCTCTCTGGCCTCAGCATGTTCTTATCTGGCCCCGGCTTTGATGCAGAGCTTAAGCCGGAGGCCCCTCTCTGTGGGAGCGGCCGTTCCCAAGGAGGACAGAGCCGTGTGTTGTCTCTGGCCTGTTTATGTAACATGTGGGGACCTTGGGCTGTTTTGGGCTGGCCAGTCTCTGGGGAGTGGAATGGATCGCTTTTTCCCAGCTGTTTCTGCAGAAACCTTGCCTGGTGCTCCCTTCCTGAGAACCTCTGCAAACCTCCCCAATGCCTCTCTGTCCTTAAATGGCAAAAAACAGCCGTTAAAAGGCCTGGGGCACTGGGGAGAAGGGGCGGAGTGGGTCCCCTCAGCCCAGCAGGGAAGGAGGCAAGAGGTCCTGCAGGAGGAGGTTGAGCCTCTAATGCCTCTGGCCCCTCCCTCCCTGCATGGCTCCAGCCCCACACGCTGGCTGGCGCAGGGTCCTCAGGCATCCCAAATAGGGAATGCCAGGATCCTCCAGCAATCCCTGTCCACATTCCAGATACAACCATGTCTCTGCAGATGTGCAGAACAGCAGCAGCCTAAATATGGAGCCCAAGGCAGGCGGGGAAGGCCAAGCTGGTGGCAGCTCGCAGGCCCACCTTCCCAAGGAGAGGAGGGGGAGGCTGGCTGACCCACTTGCTGCCCTGGGGCCAGGAGTCTTGTCCAAGGCTGGCCTGATGCTCTCCAGCTGTGCAACTCCACTGCCTCTCCCAAACCTTGGGCTCTACAAGGGGAACAGGCTCTCCACTTTCACAGGGCATTGGACTGTTTGCCCGATGGGCCCCCTGCCCACCCTTTGCCAAGAGGGGCCCCAGACCTCAGAGATTATTCCAGAGGGGCCAATGCCCTATTGAAGCAGCAGCCCCATCATGGGTGAGCCCAGTTTCTCTTTATTTGTGCCCCACAAGCCATGCCTGGTGTTGCCAGGCAGCAGGTCCCACCCTGGCCTTGCTGGGCAAGTTCAGGCTCTGGGGCATCCAGCAATTCAAGCTTGGCAGTGATGGACAAAAGTCTCTTCATCAGGCAAATGCAGGGGGGTGGGGTGGGGAAGAGAGAGGTAGATAGATATAAAGAGGGAGAGAGAGGTAGAGGGAGGGGGAGAGAGAGACCTGGCTGGGAAAGCCACGGACGGCTCTCATGGGTGCTTCTTGGAGGGTGACACGCCTTGCGGAAGATGGGAAGCCAACCCTACTGGAAGAGCTGCAAAGCTGTTTTGTACATATCTGCACCTCTCAATGGCCACAGCTTAAAAAGGAGTGGAAACCCTTTCCTGGCCTTTAGGCAGCTGGCTGACAAGCAAGAATGCCAAGCAAGGGATGATTTATGGGCAGGAGGACTGAGCTGGAGCGGAGAAGGAAGGGCGGCTGCAGGACACCTTGCAGGACACTTGGTGGGCGGAAACCACCAGGAACTGCAGCGGGGCTTCCACTCGCCTCAAAGGGAAACATACTGAGGAGACCAACATGCATCGCAGCAGCTGACCAGACTCCAATCATGTCAGAAATAAGCTGGAAGCTATTGAAGGACTGCTACTCTCCTCCAGCCAAAGTAGATCACAAGGCCCAACCGCCCTGTCCTGATAGGGGAGGGGAGCTCTGGACCGGCAGGGACCACTACCTCATGGCCAGAAAGGAAAAGCTAGCTGCGCCATCCCAGGATAGCTGCAGTGCTGAAGCGAGTCCCTCTGGGGGTCCCCTTCAAGAGGAGACCTGCCTCTGTTCATGTCCCTTGCATTGTGAGCGTGCCACATCTGTCAGATGAGTTGCAACAGATGAAGGCCTGGGAAATCAGTCTGGCCTTGACGTGTCACACACTTCTCAAAAGAATTGACTGAGGGGTTTTCCCCTCCCTTACACAGCTGATGTATGCCTTCCTCTAAAGTGGGGAACTGGAACAGCCTGTCTGAAGGTGTAGTGTGCATTTGGTTCTTTTACTGTGCTGTTAAACAACCAGATGAGTTAAGGGCCATTAACTCACGGTCAACTTTTACCTAGTACAGAGATCTTCTGCTGAGTGATCTGAAACACTGAATGTATAAATGATTGTGGACCTTCTGATTCAACTGTTTTTATCGGACCAAACAGGAGATTATCACAATAATAAATGTAAACAGCTGCTCCTCATAAAAAATGCAGTTATACTTTATTCATGGATGCCTTGTGAACCCCACGGATCTTCAAAAGTCTCACCATGTTCCGAGCCTGCAACAGTTTCTGAAAGTTAAGATAAAGCCATTAAGGCCTTAGTATCCAAGCACAGGTTGCAATGTGGTGACTCAGACAAGCATTGTTTAAAAGAGCCTTGACAACTTGGCTCTTAACCCAGGTCTTTGGTGAGGAAGATCCCTGGCTGACTCCACCATTCATTGATTTCCCTGAAACTTGTGAGCTGCTCAAAGTCACTGAGAGTCAGGCAGCACATTTGTCATAAGCTATTATTGATATATACACACATCTGTCGGTTCGAGGGTGCTGTACCCATTTAATGACTTCAATGAGATGGCTTGCTGGAAGTCCACTTTGAAGGGGCCACTGAGGGGCCTCCAGGGGATGTGGGGGGGCTCTTCTCTTCATTGCCTCGCAACAGCCGAGTTAGAATTCCATACAAAAGGGGCCTGTTAAGAGAAAGGAAAGAACCCCAACTCTTAAAGAGGAGATTCTCATAAAGGGTTCCTTCACAGCTGCCTACTTCCGTGGGGTCTGCAGAGAGGGACCCCCAGGAAGAGAAATAAAGGCACAAGGTAAGAGTCACTCAGCAATCAAGCTCTCCAAATCCAGCAGGGCTCATTGCACAAGGAGGACATTGGGGTGGATTTATCAGCCTCTAAATGCAACAGCCAGCCCCTCACATGCAACCTCAGAAATAACAACTTGCAGCTGGAAAAAGGGTTGCTTTTAAGGGTTGCAAAAATGACCACTGCCCGCTTGCAAATGATTTGGGAGCTGGACGAGGAGGCAGCCAATGTTTGATCAAGGGAGAAAAACCTCGGGAGAGCCAGTCGCCTTCTTACACGGATCTGCTGCTTGGGTCTTCAACGACCTGCAGTTCCTTGGCGAGGAAATCTCGGTCCAAGGGGATTTCAGGCTGGCCGGACTCTGCAACACACGAGAGGGGGCGGGGGCTCAGCTCCGAGGGCGGCCGGACAGAGAGGCGGGGACCGGTCTGGCGGGGTGGCTTGTCCGGAGGCTGCCCGGGTTCCCGAGCCTGATAGGGACGCGGGGGGGGAGGATTGTCCCGCCCGCCGGGCTCTTCCCGAGCCTTTCTCAGCAAAGGCGGCACAGCCTTCCGGGACCCCATGGTTCCTCCGCCCCTCCTGCAGGGGGCCGGATGGATGGCCTCTCGGACACCCCCCAAAAACCTTCCTCACCGGCCAGGAAGACGGAGGCGCTCGAGTTGTACCGGTGGAACTGGAAGTACTCGCGGATGAGCTCGTTCAGCAGGAGGGTCTCGCGGGAGGCGGCGGGGCGCGGCTCGCCCGGGTCATCCAGCGCGGCGAAGACCTCTGCCCGGACGCGGGCCCGAACCTGCCCCAGCGCCCCGCTCCGAGCCAGCGCCTCCTTCAGGGCTGCGCGGAGAGAGAGGCGCGACGCCGTTCAACAGGAGCGGCCCCACCGCCGCTTTCCGCCCTCCCGCCCCCGGCACCCCGGCCGTCGCGCGGGCCGGCCCAGCGAGGAGCGTCAGCGCCCCGCCTCGCCCGCCGCCGTTACCCGCTTTCAGCTCGGCGACCGTCGCCATCTTGGGAGGGGGCGGGGCCGGGACACAGACACCGAGGACCGCCCCCATTGGCCCGCGCCCGGCCAATCGCAGCGCGGCCTGACTCAGCAGCGAGCGCGCCTGCGCGCGGGGGGAGGGGCAAATGCTGAGTCAACGCGCTCGGGTTGGCTCGCTCGCCGGCGCCCTCTGGCGGCACCGCCTGGACTCCTGGGGCTCATGCAAGACGGCCCCGCGTGGTGCACCGGCCGGGGAGGCTCCGCTTCGGCGGGGGGGGGGGGGGGGGGGCGGTGCATCCGGCGGTTCCCTCCCGGGCGCTCCCCCCGCAGGCGAAGCGGCTCCTGCCGCCGCCCGGCCCCTCCCCGCCCCGCGCAGCCTCCTCCGGGGACGGGGGTCCCCGCGCGCCGCTCTGTCCGTGGACGCCCCTGGCCGGGGAGGCCCCGGGAAGCAGCGGCGGGCCGAGCGGGCTTCCCGCGGCCCCCTCGGTCTGCCGGGCATCCCCACTCCGCGGCCGCCGCGCCCAGTCAGCGCCCGCCCCCCCGCCCGCCGGCCGGCGCCGCCGCCGCCGCTCCGCCCCCTTCCTGCCGCCGCCGACCATCTGCTGCGCTGCCGGCTGTGCGGAGGGGCCCGAGCCGCCACCGCCGCCTCCCGGGCAGCGGCTCCATGGGCGCCCGCTGGCTCTGCGCCGGGCCCTTCTGGGTAAGAGTCCCGGGCGGGGGTTCTGGCGGACTCCGGCGGGCGCGACGCGGGCTCTCGTTTTGCGTCGGTCGCCTGGGAGCGCAAAGGGCGCAGGGGAGGCGGCCCCGCCATCCTCCCAGGCCCGGGCAGGACCTGCCGCCGCGCCCGGTCTGGCCTCGGCCAACGGGGCAGCGCTCGGGCTGCAGAGCCCCGCTTGGGCGCTGCGCTCCTTGGCAGGCGGGGCTCACCCGGGGAGGTTGCGCGGCCCTTCGGCGTGGCGGGCCGGAAAAGCCACCTCCGCGGGCCCCGCTCGGGTGCCAAAAGGGCCGCTTTGCCAGGGAGGGGGGTCTCTCCCCGCGGCGCCTTTCTCGGCCGGCCCGGAAAGGCACCAACCAGGGCGCTGCTGGTGGTGAGGCTGGAGCTGGGAGGGTCCGGGTCGCGCCGCTGCTTCTGAGGCCAGGCGCTCCGGGGCGGCTCCTCTCGGGGCCCCGGCCGGCGGGCGGGCGCTTCCCGTGGCTTCCCAGCACGTCGTCGGCCTTTGTGCTGGCCAGGGCTGTTCGGTCTGCAGGCAGCCGTGCCATCAGCGTCGGTTTCGGTGTTCACCTTCAGAGAATATATTTCCCCCTGCGGCAAACCTGTTGCGTCGTGCCAGCCGCCCTGCTGGTTCTCCCGGTGCCCAGCTTGCCCACCCCATCCGTTCGCCGTTGCCGTGGGCGTTGAACGTGGCACATCTAGCCGCAGGCCTCGAACCTGCAAGGATTCCCTCTGCTTGAAGCGGGAGAGCAGATGGTTGCCAAGGAATTGTGCCCGCTGTTTGTTTATGGCAGGAGAGTTAACGGGAACAGAACGGGCGTTGCTTCCAAACCAGCAACCACCTTCAACAAGTCTCCCCAGGGCCAGGCTTGGCCCAAGATGTGACCAGATGGGCTTGAGGGATCTGGCTTAAAAGCCTTTGCAGCCTTGGGGGTTTTCAGGAGGGAAATGCTGCCCGAGGGCTCAGTCGCTTTGCTTTCCTCGTCTGAGTGCGTGCGGAAGGATCCTTCTTGGCCAAAGTGGCTTTCCTTGGAGTGGGACGGGCCCCAGCCAGGAGAGCCAGGCTGCGCCCACTTTCCTCTCTTCAGGAAAAAGCCAGTTATCAGTTGTGGGACAGAACAGAATTCTCTCTCATAGCCTGTTGCATATGGCAGGCTAGGTCCTTGTGGAAATCTGGGATCATTATGTGGTGTTGGTTTCTAGACAAAATAGGTTTTCAAGTGTTTCGGTTTGCTTCGCCTCACCCTAATGATTGAGCTTCCTGCCTTCTGACTCGCTTGGAAAAATGGTGTCATTTTTTAAGTATTCAGGCAAATACTTTCATGCTTCTGAAGAGTGCCAACAATTGCAGAATCTTGGCTTTGCAGTGAAAAAATGAACAGCCACATTCTGAGGCCCAAATTCTGAGAAATCTTGGCAGGGCGGGCAGCTTTCAGAGTGGCAAGTGAACTCCTAATATTAGAAGTAGGCGGTAGAGAAACAGGATCTTGGTTGTCAAACAATCAGTGATCCAGAAATATTAACTGTCCTCAACTTATAGGTGTGTGTATTATTCAACGGCACAAAATCTCACATTGTCTATATGGGAAAAGGCTTCCCATAGATCTGCTGCTGCTTTAAAAGTTTAGCCAGACGTTACTGCATGTTTTTCACAGCTAAATTTGTTTTGTCTGCAAAATACAGTACAATAAATTGTAGCTCTGACTCACCAGAATTGAATTACAGCGCCACCAACTTTTGTTTACTGCATTTTAGGCAAAATGGTTTCAGGCCAAACAGCCAGTCTGTGGGGTTGGGTTGTTTGGGGCTTTAGTTCAGAGGCGTTTGCAAATGAAACTGAGTTGGCACGGGTGGTCAGTGCCCATTTGGCCCTGCAGTCAGCAGGATTTGATTTGATTTCCTTGCTTGTCCTGGGCAGCTCTGGTGTTGCTCTCTGCTTATTCAGTGGGAGAGGGACCCGCAGAAGAGCTGCGGAGCTGTTGGCGCTTAAAAAGTGCTGCCAGGTCCGCCGGCTTTGTCACTGGGGGAGAAACGTGCTGTGCTGTGGGTTTGTAGGTTGGGGCATGAAAGCTGCTGGAGTTCCTGTGGGTGCTGTGGGCCGGGTGGGTGGAGGGAGTGGCCCAGTTGCCTCCTGACTCATCTTGGCCTAAACTTGGAAGCAGGAGCCGGGTAGGGCGAGGAGCAGCTGAGTGCAAAAGTCTTTGCTAAATTTGGCGGCTGGGAAGCTAAGCGAGTCACCTCAGGTCATCCCCGAAAAGCCGGCCAATGTGAGGCACTTTCTCCTTGTTATGGCCGATTCCTCTGAGCTCCCAGAAGGGAGACCTTGCAGGCCGCTGCTTCCCTTCGCCCTGTGCACAGAACCCAGTGGGGCCGAGGTTCCTTGGCTTTCCTCTTCCGCCCTTCTCTGGCTTGCCTACCTTTAAAGCCCCTTCCCTTTCTTTGGAGGACATTTTGGCCAGCCCTCCTACCAGCCTCAGTCTTGGCATGAAGAGTCACGCAAGGCCCCCAGGATGGCCCAGGGCTTTCCCCCAAAGAGTGGTCCAATTTTGGCCCCTTCCCCACCGCTTGACTTGGTTGCTGAGCGGTTCCAGACACGATGCGTAGAGCAGCCACGTTTTGACCCAGAAACATTTTTAAACCTTTCTTGCAGAAACCAATTGGGGGGGGGGGGGGCAATCAGGGGAAAAGGTTGGGGTGTGGTGGAGGGAGGTTTTCATAAGGCTTCCTTGACAGCCTCCCCCCTTCCCTTGGCCAATTCCTAAATTGGTGGGATCTTTTGCCATTCAAGTAGCTTCCCTGTTGCCACCCTCCTTTCACAATTAAAAATAGCCATTAATAATCTCTTTGCTGGGGTTCTGGAGAGGCCACTGAGAGAAAGGACTGAGCTAATCTTCTTGCTGTATTTTTGGGATTGCTGCAAAGAAAAGGAAGGAGGCAACAAGGAAGCATTCTCCCTCCCCTTCCCCTCCCCCCAAGCTTTTTCCTTCCCCTCCTGTGGAGTGGGGGGGGGGCACCACCTGGCCTTCTGAAAGAGGTGGCCCTGCAGGATTTGCACCTGTGGCATTACCCAAGCATTGGGTGAACTGCAGTTTGCTAGTTCAGGAAAGGTATTCCTTTGGAAGTGGAGTTAGGTGGGAGCTGAAGGGAATTGGAGAGGTCCTTGAGTGGCCCTCCAGGCAGGGCCCCCAAGCAGGTTTGGGGTTCTCCTGGAACAAGGCAGACTTCAAGGCTGCCACAGGAGTTTCCCCTTGAGGTTGGAGCCCAACTGATCTGCATTCCCAGCTGGAGGGGCGTAATTGAAATGCTGCTTGCTTCAGGGCGCATTAACCCCCTCCCCAAAAGGTAGGCAAAGCGATGCCCAAACGGAGTCCTCCAGATGAGAGAGGGAAATCGAGGAGCCAGCCTGGCCTCACCTCCCTTCCCTGCCTGATCTCTCTGCTTTTCCGCAGGACTGGAATCTGACATGGTACACGAAGCGCCCGGACTTCACCCCCTGCTTCCAGAACACAGTCCTTACCTGGACCCCCTGCCTTTACCTCTGGGTGGGCTTCCCCATCTACTTCGCCTACCTCCGCTGCCATGACCGGGGCTATATCCAAATGTCTCACCTCAACAAAGCCAAAACAGTGAGTCTGGGCCGGGCCAGCCCTTTGCAGCTGGAAGGCCTGCCTGCCCTGCAGCCTCTTCTCCCTTGGGAACCCTAGTGCTGGGGGGGGCGGGGGGGGGCTGGAAGGAGCTTCTTTGGCCCACACACCCCCTTGGAAACCTGTAGAGAGAGGCCTCTCCTGGAAGACTTGTGTTGCACAGGGGGATCAGGGAAGGATTGATTTGAATGCAGGTTTTCACTTTCTGAGTTTTTCAGACTTGCTCACCTGCAGTTCTGTTGACCTCTTGATGTCCTTGCTTGGGGGGGAGGGGGATTCTGTCCCCTGAAAAATGCCTCTCTTGTCTTGCAGGCCTTGGGCCTCTTCCTGTGGCTTGTCTGCTGGACAGACCTTTTCTACTCTTTCTGGGAAAGAAATCACCACATTGAGCAAGCTCCAGTTTTTTTAATTAGCCCTACCATTTTGGGCGTAACAATGGTGAGTGAGAGTAACTGAGATTGTTGGGCTTTGTGCATTTTTATCCATCAAACTTTCTCCCTTGTAACCACAGACGGTGGCCGTGATGCCCAGGACAGGAGCTGGGAAGCAAATCTTGGATCTGGCCTGTTCCAGGGCAAAGTGAGCAGCTGTGATCCCGGGAGAGCCTGCATAGGCAGTAACAGTCTATTCTTTTGACTTCCCTATCTGTAGCTGCTTGCCACATTTTTGATACAGTACGAGAGGATCAAGGGGGCCCAGTCTTCAGGAGTGATGCTCCTTTTCTGGCTGATTGCATTGCTGTGCGCAGTCATCCTATTCAGATCCAAAACAATGCACGCCTTGTGCCCGGTGAGTGCCAGCTTTTTGTGGGCAGAATCCTTGGTGAGCTGGAGGGGCAGCTGAATGAGTGAGGCTGGGGTTAATGGTGGGTGGAATGCTCAGGGCCCTTGTGGCTTTAGAGGTCATAAATTGACCCCTTGGGGTTTCACTTGAGGCTAACCCAAGCCTCCCTTTGAGCTGGCCCATCCTCTGGGAAGAAAGACCCCTCTGCCCACCCTGTGGCTGGCGGTTCAGGCCAGAGCTGGTGGGGGAATCCTTCCGTGGTGATCACTCTAAGACGTTGCTGTGGGGCTTTTCAAAACAAAAGACTCTGAGACACAGTTTGCATCTCGTAGCGGTGAGTTCCCTCGATTAATTCAGCACCCGGGCAGATTCAGCCAGAATTTCCTCTTGGACAACACTGAACTCTTTTATTGGGAAGGAAGGGGCTGATGTTCGCAGTCTAAGGCAATTCCACAAACGTCACTGCGGCATCCTTATTTTCCTTCCCAGGATGCAGAAGTAGACGCCTTTCGCTATACCACTTTCTACATCTACTTCGCTTTGGTGCTAATTCAGTTTATTCTCTCCTGTTTCCCGGAACGGCCACCTTTATTTTCTGAAAACATTCATGGCCAGGTAAGTGTTATCACAGCAATTGGCTAAATGAGTCATACTTGGGTATTTAAGTAATGTGTGTGCTTAACGAAACTCTTTTTAATCTTCCGCCCAATTGCATGTAAACAACTTTTATCTATTCGCAACTGTTTGTCCAACCTCGGTTGTTTGAATGTCCAGCCTGCTCTACAATTGTTGGCTACGGTTTGGGTTAGTTGTTTGTTTTGCAAAAGGTTGTTCTGTACCTTTATGGGCAAATAATGTTTTCTACGGGTACGAATGAGATTCCTCTTCTTCCCATTGCAGAGTATTTAGGGAGGGCGAATGCTTCAATGTTTAGGAATGCTTCAAAAAGCCAGCTGGGTTCCATCGTCTCTTGGATTATGGCCTTGAACCCCCTAATTCTGCTCCCACTTATGGGCTATTTTTAGAGTGTGGTGCATCTGGTGGCCACTCAGGCCTCAGTGACTTCAGTGGCTCAAGCCACACCTGCAGAGCCAGGAGGGAGCTGGATAATTGGCTGAAGGTGGATTCTGCTGGGATCATTCCCAAACAATAAACACATTGCAGGAAGAATTTGCTCCCAAGGCACGTTCCCTTCCTTGTGTGCAGCCAAGTTGGGATCACCAACTTCCTGCTTCAGGAGGTGACCCAGTTAGGTTTTTCCATCCTGTTGAAGGGGCTGAACCCTAAAACTGGTGCTGCTTTCAAGGGCTCTGAGAGAGGCTTGCCCTCGGCTCAGCTGGTGAAGTGGACACAGCTGCCCTGCTTTGTGCTTGCCATCCCCATCCCCCAACTGTCTGAAGGCCATTAGAAGCCGGTGACCCTCCATAACCAGCTGAATCCATTCTGTCCCCCCCTCCCAGAATCCCTGCCCAGAGTCCGGGGCTTCCTTCCTGTCCAAGATCACGTTTTGGTGGATCTCGGGGTAAGAAGACAGATATTTCTGTTGACATGAGCTTCTTGAGTCTCCAGGCTGAAACCTCCCAGCTGAGAGGGGACTGCACCTCCTCATGGGTCATGATGGCTGGGGATTTGGGGGGCTGTAGTCCCACTTACCTGAAGGGCGCCAGGCTGAAGAAGCCCGGCTGAGCCGACTAGCCCTTTGGGGGCCCTGTGGGGTGTTTTGTGGTGCCACAAGACCATTTTCTGAGAGGGGCCTGTTGCCCTCGCTGGGGGTGGGCAGAGTGCCCAGCTTGCAGCCCTTCTGTGTAATGCTGAGGCCGAAACCTCTTCCACTCAGGCTGATGATTCATGGGTACCGGCAGCCGCTGGAAGCCAAAGATCTGTGGTCTCTGAACAAGGAAGACACGTCGGAGGAGGTGGTGCCTGGCTTGGCTGCCCACTGGGCCCGGGAGTGCGTCTGGGCCAGGAAGTGCGTGTTGCTCACAGCGGCTGGGAGCCGTCGGCTCTGCTTTGAAACCTCAGGCGGGGGCCTCAGAGGGCCCGGCAGCGCCCTTGCTCGTGGCCTTCTCTCTAGGGCCCCTCCTTCCACGGAGGAGGATGAGGCGGGCGGGCGGGAGGAGAGAGTGACTCCTGCCTCGGCCTGTCATTTGCTTTGGGGCCCTTCAGTGGGGTCGGCAGCAGCCGCCGGGGGCTTCCAGCGCTTACTGGGGTCAGTGTGGGGGGCTTCTCCTCCCACAGCAGAAAGAGTCTTGCGGTTGCTTTCCCTGGCTAATGCCTCCAGGGTGCCTTGAGACGCAACTCTCGTCCTGGCTGTGGTCTCCTGGCCAGGAGCCTGGTGGTGCTGGAGGGGTCCTGGTCCCGGGGGGGGAGTCCCCACACGCCACCCGATAGCCGGTTGGGGTGATCTGAGCAGCTCTTTGGGCAGGAGCCCTGAAGAGGCCTCTGTGCCAGCACCCTTCTGCCTCCGCAGGCTCCCCAGCCCCAAGCTCTACTTGCCCACAAAGCCGGACCAAGGGAGCCGCACGGACGTGGCGGAAGAGGCCGAGGTCCTGATCTTCGGGCCGCCCCCCAGGAGCCAGGAACCCTCGCTCTTCCGGGTGCTCTACAAGACCTTCGGCCCCTACTTCCTGATGAGCTTCCTCTTCAAGGCCTTCCATGACCTCATGATGTTCACAGGGCCCGAGCTCTTGAAGTGAGTGCCGGACGCCCCCCCTGCCCCTCACCGCACGGTTGGTAGCTTGACTGTTCCGTTGCTCCCTTGCCAAGGCTCCTCCTGGGGGCAGCCTTACACCAGGAGGTCAAGAAGCTGAGCCCAGCCACCGAGCCTTCCCCCACCTCTGGCTTACCAACTTCTGTGCCCTTTGATGTTCTGAATTGCAGGCCGTTTTCTGTTGGGCTTCCTTTGCTGCTGTGAACCTGGCAGGTGTCTCTGCTTTTGTCCTACGGGCATCCCAGCGCCCTGCAGTCTCCTGACCTCGGGTGGGGGGATGTTTGGGCAGGCCAGTCCCAGGGTCCGGCCTGGGGTTCCTTCCTTCAGCAGCTCCACCTTCTCCCTAGGTTGCTCATTAACTTTGTCAACGACAAGAGCGCCCCCAGTTGGCAGGGCTTCCTCTACACTGGCCTCCTCTTCCTCACGGCCAGCCTGCAGACGCTGGTCCTGCACCAGTACTTCCACATCTGCTTTGTGACAGGGATGCGGCTCAAGACGGCCATCATCGGGGCCATCTATCGAAAGGTGCGGGGATGACGGGCACAACCCCCCGGTGAGGCAGCTGCCTTCTGCTTGGCGGGGGAGGCGCCTCCGTCCTTGGCTGGACACGGGGACAGGGAGCTGCAGCCATAGCCTGAGACACCACTGTGCCCCTCAAAGGAAGGGGCAGCTGCTCCTCTGGCAGGACAGGAAGCCTCGTGAGCCCAGAGGCTGGATGGGCATTTCTCAGGGATGAAGCTGAGGAAATCCCACGATACTCAAGCCCTGAATGATGGTTCACGTTAGCTGTCTTGAAAATGTACTAAAACTTAATTAGGACGAAATGTCACTTACCCCAATTCCACCCCCTCCCAAAAGAGCAAGGGAATTTGGCAAAGCCATCGCAGGGATTATAAGCCCCAGGCTGCCTTCGAAAGGCTTGTGGTAGCTAATGGGGCCTCCAGCTCTAATCTCCCACCTGGCTTCCATGTGGTGGGCTCATGCTTGGTGTGGGGACTCCCTCGATGCTCAGGGCTACCTCCCTGTCTGCTGTCTTTTCTACCAAGGCCCTGGTCATCACCAATTCGGCACGGAAGACGTCCACGGTGGGAGAGATCGTCAACCTGATGTCGGTGGATGCCCAGCGCTTCATGGACCTGGCCACGTACATCAACATGGTGTGGTCGGCCCCCCTCCAAGTAATGCTGGCTCTCTACCTGCTGTGGCAGGTAGGAAGCACACCTGGGCCCTGGGGGAAGGAGCTCCCTGCCTGAGGCAGGCACTGCTCGCTCCCCGTGAGGAAGCCTCTCTGGATCGCAAGGCCTGACGAGCCTCCGATGGTCTCCTCAGAACCTGGGCCCCTCCGTGTTGGCTGGCGTGGCGGTCATGCTGCTCCTGGTGCCCGTGAATGCTGTGATAGCGATGAAGACCAAGACCTACCAGGTGGGAGGAGGAGGAGGAGGCTCTGCCGGGGCGCTCAAAGGGCCGTAGGAGGGGCTGCCGTCTCTCCCCATATTGGCCACAGCCCAGGAGGTGGCACTGCCTGTCTCCCCACAGTCTGGCCTCTCCAGGCCACGGTTCTTGGCACCTTGAAGGTGGCTGGGCTTCAGCTCCCAGGATTCCCCAGCCAGGCTCACCTTCAAGCGGCAGAAGCTGGGAAACGCTGCCTCCGACCCCTCGACTCCCCTTTGGAGTGCAAAAACAACCCAGTCGCTAAATGCCAATGAAATCCGCCCCCCCCCCCCCCCGACTGGGCTGCTTGGAGATGCTGGAAATGGGCACTGCGTGGCCAGAGGATGGTGGGCCAGAGGATGGTGGGCCAGGCTGAAAAGCTGCAGCCAGTCCAGGATTTGGGCCACTGTGTGGGGATCTGACAGGCCCCCTGTGTGGCCGGTTCCAGGTGGCTCACATGAAAAGCAAGGACAGCCGCATCAAGCTGATGAACGAGATCCTCAACGGGATCCGGGTGCTGAAGCTCTACGCCTGGGAGCTGGCCTTCAAGCGGAAGGTGCTGCAGATCCGGCAGGAGGAGCTGAAGGTGCTCAAGAAGTCGGCCTACCTGGCGGCCATCAGCACCTTCACCTGGGTCTGCGCCCCGTTCCTGGTGTGTCTCTCGGGGACCCTTGAGGGGCTTCCTGGCTCCTGTGGCCTTGGGGATTGCGCCTGCCCCCTGCTGCACACCTGGCCAGATGCCCCTCTGGGCATGTGTGCATGACTCTGCCCGGCCTACTTGTCCCCAGGTTGCTTTGTCCACCTTCGCTGTTTATGTGTCCATTTCGGAGAAGAACATCCTGGATGCCCAGAAGGCCTTTGTGTCCCTAGCGCTCTTCAACATCCTCCGATTCCCCCTCAACATCCTCCCGATGGTCGTCAGCAGCATGGTGCAGGTGAGGCTCTCTCGCTCTGCTGTCCGGGGGGGGGGGGGGGGGGCCCCCGGGGGGGGGGGGCAGGTCTGGCCAGGGCTCAGCAGGAGCTTCAACCAGCTGGGCAGGCCAGGTCCTCCTTGGGCTTAAGCCTTCAAGCCAAGAGGGTCTCTGGGGGAGAGAGAGCCCTGCAGGAGGGAGTCCTGACAGTCCCTCAGGGACCCCTCCTTGCTGGCCCCAGAATCCCGGGGCAGAGCGCTCAGGATAGGCCTGTCTTCTGTCGGGGGAAGAAAAGAGGCCTCGGCTGCCCTTCCCTCGGGTGCAGCCCTGGGGGCAGCTGGGAATTGGGTGGGCTCTTTGTTGGGCCGGCCGGCCTCCTGCTTCCAAGGGGTTGACCTCCAGAACAGGCCCCTGGTCTCCTCAGCCCCTGAGGCAGGCACTCTCTGGGGAGGGCCAGGGGCCATGTGCCCACTCTCAGTCCCTTGGGGTCGGCCCTCAGGCCAGCGTGTCCCTGAAGCGTCTCCGGGTCTTCCTGTCCCATGAAGAGCTGGATCCCGACAGTGTCGTCCGAGGCCACCTCAGGAACGGTGAGTGGAGCCTTGTCAGCCAAGGGGGCCCTCGGTGTCGAGAGCAGCTGCCAGATCCCCTCCCCCTCCCCCATTAAACTCAGCAGGGCTCATTGGAATCCCCAACACCTGCACCCTCACCAGGGCTCCCAGTTTGTGACGTTCAGCCTGGTGGGCGCTGTGGGGCCTGGAGTGGAGGGTGGGTGAGTGGGAAGTGCAGAAAAGCACCCCTTGGGGTGGGCCAGGGGGTCCCCACCTCTGGCAGGTGCTGCCCTTGGCCACCTCTGTCCTGCTCAAGGGCCCTTTTCCTTTTGCCACTGGCTAGCGGGCAGCAACAGCATCAGCGTGAAAGGTGCCTCCTTCAGCTGGTCACGGACGGAGCCCCCCGTGCTGAATAGGTAAGACCCTGGATGGGACCCGCTGGCCCTGGTTGCTTGGGCTGACGTATTTCCAGCTGGCCCCCCAGAGGTGGCTCTTGGCCTCGCGAGCCTTGCAGGCACCTGCCATTACTGAGGTCCCCCCATTTTGGCCTTCTGGGGGCCAAGGCTGAACTGGCGATTCCTTTCCTTCCAGCATCAACTTGGCCATCCCGGATTCTTCCCTGGTGGCCGTGGTGGGCCAGGTCGGGTGCGGCAAATCCTCCCTCCTGTCGGCTCTTCTGGGAGAAATGGAGAAGCAGGAGGGGCACGCCTCTCTCAGGGTGCGGGGGCAGGCGGGGCCCCTGAGATGGGCAGGAGGGCTTGAGGGCCCTTCCGGCAGAGGAAGGGGCCTCTCTCTCTGATGCTTGGCCCACCAGCAGCCCCTCAACCCCCCCTCCCCCGCCTGGACTGGGATGGCCAGTAGAGGGGGCCTCCTTTCCCTGGGCGCCGCCTGTGGTGGGCTACAGCCAGGGGAGTCCTGGGGGAGGGGCAGGCAAGCAGAATCCTTCTCTTGCGGGGCTTCCTCCGCCCTTCCCTGGGGGGGGGGGATGTGGGCGCTCAGGGCGGCAGCAGCAGGCAAGGGAAATTCAAGGGGGGGCATCTCCTCCCGCAGGGCTCCGTAGCTTTCGTCCCCCAGCAGGCCTGGATCCAGAACGCCACCCTGATGGAGAACATTCTCTTTGGGCGGGAGCTGAACGGGAGGCACTACCAGCAGGTGCTTGAGGCCTGTGCGCTGCTGCCTGACTTGGCGCTTTTCCCTTCGGGAGACCAGACGGAGATTGGCGAGAAGGTGCTGGAGGGGGCAGCCACCCCAGAGTTTAGACTCTCCTTCCCCCCCCCCACGCCCTCTTCTGTGGGGACCCCGTGGCCTCTGGCTCCTGCCCAGTCCTGAGGGCACTGTTCTCTTCTGCAGGGGGTGAATCTGTCAGGCGGTCAGAAGCAGAGGGTCAGCCTGGCCCGAGCCGTCTATGCTGACACGGACATTTACCTGCTGGATGACCCCTTGTCGGCCGTGGATGCCCATGTCGGGAAGCACATTTTCGACAAAGTCATCGGGCCAAAGGGCCTCCTGAAACACAAAGTAGGCCTGGGGGGGAAACTTTCGCCCTCTGGGGACACAAAGGGAAGGGGGGGCAGGGGGGTCAGCCCTGATCTCCTTGTCCTTTGATAGTAAGCTGCATCGGTTGCTTTCAGCCGGTCCGGCACGCCCACCGTTTCCTCCATCCCTCAACCCCCTGCTTGGCCTCTTCCTTCCTGCCCAGACTCGGATCCTGGTGACGCACGGGGTCAGCTACCTGCCGCTGATGGACACCATCGTAGTGCTGTCCGAGGGCAAGATATCGGAGATGGGGTCATACCAAGAGCTGCTGAAGCAAGACTGGGCCTTTGCGGAGTTCCTGCGCACGTACGCCGGGGTAGATCACAACGCGGCTGGCGAAGGCAAGGAGCGGGCCCCCGGTGGATGTAGACGTGGCCACTGTTGCGTGGGCAGCCTTCTTTTCTTGCCCTGTTAGTGCCCCCTTGGGTTGCTGAGATGGGAAAGACCCCGGGCAAAGGTTGCTGGTGGGCAGAACCCCTTGGGTGGCTGACAGCTGGAGGTTCCCTTACTCCTGTCTCTCAGATGCTTCCTGTGTCTTGCGGGGGACGGGGGGGGGGGCTGCATGTGTGTTTGTTGTCTCTGCCCTTTTTCAGTGATTATGGACCAGGCATTTTAGGCTTGTCTGATTGGCCAGTTGCTGCACGATGTTATGTATGAATGGGGGCCCCAAGCATGCAGCCTCCGAGGCGGAAGAGGGGAAGAGGCCCAACCCTGGAGGGGTTTTCAGCTTCTGGTTGTTAGAAATTGAGTCGAAAAAAAATCTGTCTTGTTCCTAAATCGTTGTTTTCAGACTTGGCTCCTCTTAAGTGTCCGCTGGGGACTTCTGGGAGTTGAAGCCTTGAAGTTGCCAAGAGCTCTGACTGGCTCATGGGACGCCACTGGTGTGGCTTCTCCCAAACCTAATTTGGGTTGCTTTTCATTCTGGGGCAGGACTGTAAGTGCCTGGTTCGGTGCCAGTCAAGGGCTGGAGCTGCTCCCTCAAACCCAGCCCTGGCATTCGTGTATCTCGGTTTAGAAACAGCCCAGGTTTCTGCAGAGCCTCCAGGACTCCTCGGGTGTTATTCCCAAATCGTTGCTCTGCAAACAGGACAAACAGCTTCTGGGCTTGCCAGCTGGCACTGCAGAAACAAGGCTGGGTCATCTAATACCCTGAAAACAGGGTTGCTTCATTGGGCGTTTTCAAAGCTAAGTGGAAAGGATGAAGAGAACCCTGGAAATGGCTTGTTTAACTCTTGTGTGTAGCAGCCAGATTGAATTACACTTTGCAGACTCTGCTCCCCTTAAACAAAGCCTGCAGAGCTAAAAGGGGGCAACCGGGAACAGCTTAAACCACCTTCACCTCTTCTTTGTTCATTTTCCTCTTTCTCCTTTGGATTTATAAGAAGCACTTTGAGCAGAGGAGGGTGGAGAGAAGTTATTAAAATCCACACCTTTTTGATGGCTTGTATTCTTTACTAGGGGAAAAATAATTGCCCAAATACTTAGCGGCTCTACAGCAAGTCGATTGAAATTAATAGCCTCGGTTCTTAACTACCTGCAGAGAAACAAACCTCCCTGTCCAGAGTAGAGAATTGTCTGGATAGTAGCGGATTTAATGGGGAATCTGTCTTTCACTTTGGCTGTTTCGTTTCCTGCCCCAACCCTCGGTCTGCCTCTCTTTAATTCCTGCAGAGACACCCGGTCTGGTCACAAAGGAGGAGAAGCTGCTGGAGAATGGGGTCCTCGCCAGCGAAAACTCGGTCCAAGTGAGGAGGTGGGCAAGGGAGTGGCCAGGAATGATCCCCCTCCCTGCCTTTGCTGCCTTCCTGGCATCAGCAGGTGCCTCAACCCCACCTGGGGCCCTTCGGTTGCTGGCCGAGGGGGGCTCATGGCGGGGGAAGGAAGGGGGCCGTTTTCTGTCCTGGAGGCAGACTCTTCCAGCAGAGGGAGGGAATTCCTACTCAGCCTGGAAAGGATGCAGGGAAGGCTCTGAGGGCCCCCCTGCAGTGGGCAAGGGCCGCTTCCCAGTGGCTTCTGCTCTTTTGGAGGGCCCTGCCAGCGGTTGCCATTGCCTGCCATGGTCCCAGGCCTTTGCAACCGGCCCCTGAATCGGAGCCAATGTGGTGCCCACGTGGTGGGAGGTCTTTGGCGGCTGGGGGAGTGGGGCACCTGCAGGCGGTGCTGCACCAAGCAGCCAAGCAGCCCGGTTCAAGCATGTGGGCCTTGCAGGCAACTGAGCCTCTCCTCGACCTACAGCAGTGACACGGAGAAGTCCCCGGCCCAGACACAGACGGCACCGGATGGGAAGAACGCCTGGAAATTAACTGAAGTGGACACGGCGCAGACGGGGAAAGTAAGGGCCCAGCCACTGCCCACCCACCCGGGGTTCCCCAGTTTGCTCCCGTTTAGCCCAGTAAAATTGGCTCCCCTGACCGGCAGCAGAGGGCTTTGGAGTTGGGGGCTGACCATGGTAGCCTCTGCCCAGTGGGGGGACCTCAGTGGGGAAGATGAGGGCTGGCCAAAGGGAGGGGGAAGGGAACTGGCTGCACCACCAGAGGCAGAGGGAAGTGTGAGAAAGAGTCCAGGCAGTTTGGCAGAGAGGATCCCTTTCCAGATTCCATGAATGTGCCCGAGAGGGATCCAATGGCCCTCTTGGCATCCCTAGCCGGCCTTGGAAGGGCTGCCACTCCCTTTATTTGGGGATTAGTTCAGAGATTAGATAAATTCCTTTTTCAGGGACAAAAGTGCTTTAGCAGTATTTATGTCAACAATAACGTGGTGGTGTTCTCTCCTTTCAAAGAAAAAAGAGCCAACTGCTGATCACAAGCACTTCACACTTGAATGAGGTCACAGGCTGGGGGTTGAACTGGCTGTTTTCCTTCTGGAAAAGGCTCCCGGCTGGAGTTTGGCCAGCTGGCCCCAGTCCCGGTGCCAGTGTCAAGTTCAGGGCCTGAACTCCTGGCCGCCAAGGTCGTGTCCGTTTGCCTTTCCCCACCGGGAGGCTGTGAACTGGCCAGCGGCAACGATTCCTGGCTGCCCTCCCTCTGCCCACCTGGACTCCCTCGGCCCCGTCTCAAGCCCCCCCTCCCCCCCGGGAAGGGATGTTATGGAAAGGGCACCACGGCCTCTGTCCCCTGATCAGCCAGGGGGACCCTCCCCGCTTGAGACCGGACCCAGAAGGAGAGGCGGTGTGAGCTGGGACCATCTCTCACCCTGGCCGTCTGGGAGCAGCAGGGGGCCCTCTGCAACCTGAGAAGGGGGGGGCACTTGTGGAGGCAGCAGATTCCTGGGCTCCTCTGATGGCCACCTTGTGTGTCGCAGGTGAAGACGACTGTCTACTGGGAGTACATGAGGGCCATCGGGCTGGGCATCTCCTTCCTGAGCATCCTCCTCTTCCTGTGCAACCACGTGGCCTCCCTGGCCTCCAACTACTGGCTCAGCCTGTGGACAGACGACCCCGTCCTCAACGGGACGCAGCAGCACACCAGCCTGCGCCTGGGGGTGTATGGCGCCCTGGGGATTTCTCAAGGTCTGCCTCCCCACCCCCCGCGGCCCTGGCGGGTTTTCTCTCCTCCAGCCTGCAGCCCACCTGGGGAGGGAGGGGGGGGACTCTTCCCGGCTGTGAATCCTGCACTTGGCTTGCCCAGAACTCCCAAAGTTTCCAGTTCTGTGCCATCTTTTGAAAGGGAAGGTCTGTTGAGGATGAGACCGAAGGGACTGGAGAGGAAGAATGGAGGGGAGGCCGTTATGGGCAGACAGTGGCCTCGCCTCCTCCCTTCTCTGCCCCGGGTACTTCAGAGTCTGCCCCCAGCTGGGGGCCCTTGCCCTGCTCTGAGGTGGATGGAGGCCCAAAGTTGGTATCTGTGCCAGCTCCATGCGGCCTTTTGCTCTGAATGGGGTATTTCTGTGGTTGGGAATCGGGTCTGAAGCCCATCGGCTGGCGCCCTGCAGGGGAAGCAGGCAGGCAGCCTCTTTCGCTGGGATGAGCGACCACGGGCAGACTCTGGGATCTCCCAGAATGCTCTTGGGCCCCTGATGGCCCAGATCTCGTTGTTAGGGCTGAGCGGGCCTTCCTGGGCGGCTCCAGCCAGGCCCACGCTCTCTTTGGCCTCGCTCCCCGCAGGCGTGGCCGTGTTTGGCTACTCCATGGCAGTTTCTGTGGGGGGCATCTTCGCTTCCCGCCGCCTCCACCTCGACCTGCTGCACAACATCCTGCGGTGCCCTGTGAGCTTCTTTGAGCAGACACCCAGCGGGAACTTGGTCAACCGCTTCTCCAAGGAGATGGACACCATCGACTCCACCCTGCCGCAGGTCATCAAGATGTTCATGGGCTCGCTCTTCAACGTGCTAGGCGCCTGCGTCATCATCCTGCTGGCCACGCCAATTGCAGCCGTGGTCATCCCTGTCCTGGGACTCACCTACTTCTTCGTGCAGGTAGGGGCCCCGCATGCCCTCCATGGGGCTCCCTGGTTCTGGGGGGCCCTCTGACCGCCAGCCCTTCTCGTGCTTTCTCTGCAGCGCTTCTACGTTGCCACCTCACGCCAACTGAAGCGCCTGGAGTCGGTCAGCCGGTCCCCGGTCTACTCGCACTTCAACGAGACCCTCCTGGGCGTCAGCGTCATCCGAGCCTTTGGAGAGCAGAAACGGTTCATCAGGCAGAGTGACCTGAAAGTGGATGAAAACCAGAAGGCCTACTACCCGAGCATCGTGGCCAACCGGTAACCCTGTTGAGGAGAGGACCGGGAAGCCCTCCCTGGCCTTTAACCTTTAACCCTTAACCCTACCCTTCCTGGCCTGCGCAGGTGGCTGGCCGTCCGGCTGGAGTCGGTGGGCAACTGCATCGTCCTTTTTGCAGCCCTGTTTGCTGTCATCGCTCGCCACAGCCTGAGTCCAGGTCTGGTGGGCCTGTCCATCTCCTACTCACTGCAGGTAGGACAGCTTCAGGGCAGCCTGGCTGGTTTGAGCCCTGCCCCTTCGTGCGCCAACCCTTCTCCGATGGGAGAATGCATTCTGCTGTGGGAGGGATTCTGGTCAAAGAGGGGTTTTTATGATTGCATAGATGCGATGGCCGTAGCCTCTCTCACGAGAGGGATTGGCTGGCCAGGAGGAGGGGCAGCTTGCTTCTTCTGGCCCCTAAGAACCGGTCCTGCCTTGGGCCAGGGGCCCTTCCCTGCAGCCTCTCGTGGGCTACGTTCACCTTAAATCCAGGCCCTAAATGATCCACCGTCCCTGCTGGTGGCTGCCTCCAAGATGGTGCCCTCCTGGTCCGATTCCTCCAGGCCTGACCAGTGCGCCCTTCCTTTGCAGATCACCACTTACTTAAACTGGCTGGTCCGAATGTCTTCCGAGATGGAGACCAATATCGTGGCTGTGGAAAGAATCAAGGAATACTCGGAGAAGGAAAAGGAGGCCAGTCTCTGCTCACAGTTGGGATGGGTTGCTGGGCCCCAAAGCCTGGACAGGCGTCCCTGGGGAAGCTATTGGGGAGTGGGGGGTCAGCCCCCTGGGCCAGCCTTGAAGGAACCTGTTAAGCCTGGGTTCCCCAACCAGGGTTAGGGAGACAAGCTAAACAGAATGTGCAGCGTTAGTCAGATAGGCACACAGATAAATGAGTGAGCTAAGCTTGTATGTTTATTAACATACAGTAAAAATAACAGATACGCTTGTGCTATCAAGAATATAGTTTATTCCATTATAAGTTCATGGCATAGTCAAATAACAGTCCAATAGTCATGTATCAAGTAGTCAGTCCATTCAGGGGTATTCAGTTAGCAAAGTCCATGTAGAATATCCTATGTCAGTTCACTTACAAATCAGTCCTTTGTTGTCTCTCCCGTTCGAGCAATGCAGTCTTGATTCCAAGCAGTAATCAGGGATCATCAAAGCCAGAGAGAGAGCAAGCTGTAGTCTTGCTTCTTTTAAAGTGCTTTCACAACCATTCCCTTAATTACTATCCCACAGTTAAAGTTGCAGACACTTTAACATACAAAACTATGATTCATAGTTATTATTTTACCTAAACCAGTTAGGGTAAACAATGTTATCCCTAACATTCTCCCCTTTTAGGTTAAATAATAATTATAACTATTTACATCTTTAAATCATATTTGTTACAACTCTAAACTTAATTACTCCTTGAGCTTTTGTAAATTGGTCTGCAATGTTTTCTTCTGTCATGCAGTATTCCAATTTAATTAGCCCATTTTTCACTGATTCTCTTACATTTAAATATCTTAAATCAGTATGTTTTGATCTAGTTTTTACAGCAATACTAGTAGCTAACTTTATAGCTGCTTGGTTATCCTCGTACACCATAATGGAATCTTTTACAGTTATACCCATGTCCAACAACAACTGTTTGTAGAAAATCAAGTCAGTGCATAATAATGACAGACATGAAAATTCCGCTTCCATCGTGGACAAGCTAATATGCTGTTGTCTGATTGACCTCCACCCTATTAGTGTCTTACCAAATAATATAGCCATCCCAGATGTTGATTTTCTAGTGTTTATATCAGTTGCAAAACTTGCATCTGCATAGGCACTAAGACTCAAATCACCCTTTGGTTCTATATACAATGCATGGTTCATTGTTCCTTTTAGATATCTCAATATTCTTTTTAAGGATTGCCAATGACATTGATGTGGATCTGAATTAAAACGTGCCAGCTGATTTACACTATAAGCTATATCTGGCCTTGACCAATTGCTTATATATGATAAGCTACCAATCAAAGATTGATATATGGACTTATCAAATTTGGGACTTTGATCATTAGTTTGGCAAACTTCCTGACTCATTGGAGTCTTTGCCAGTTTACAAAGTTCCATTTTAAACGTTTCAATTAATTGGCAAATTTTATCTTCTTGAGATATCTTAAAACCATTATTTGTTTTATTAATTGTCAATCCTAGATACCTTTTAATTTCACCTAAATGCTTTAATTTTATCTTTTTGGCTAATAATGATATAATCTCATTAGCTTCATTATTAGTCTTAGTTATCAAAGCAATATCATCTGTAAATAATAACAATAATGACACCGTTCCATTATTTTCTCTTTTAAACACACACGGATCTGCTAAACCAGATTTAAAACCTATATTGTTTAACTCTTTCACAATATATTGGTTCCACTCAAACCCAGATTGTTTCAACCCGTAAAGACTCTTTTTGAGTTTCCAACAATCATTACTATTTACTTTATTGTCTTTTATACCAATTGGTTTTCTTAAATATATAGTGTGCTGCAATGGTGCATGTAGATAAGCAGTTTCTACATCTAAATGGTTAATGACATAGTTTTTCTTAGCTGCCCACACTAATGCTGCTCTTAAAGATGTTGCTTTAAGGCTTGGTGCAAAAACTTCATCATAATCAGATGCAGTTTGATTAAATCCTTGAGCTACTAACCTAGCTTTATGGGTAACAGTCCCATCATTTCCAGTTTTTACTTTAAATATCCATTTGCACCCAATGGATTTTTCTCCTGGAGGTAATTTGGCATCTTCATAAACTTTCATTACCTTTAATGAATTTAGTTCTTTTTCCATTGCCTTTTGCCAATTCTCCTGATCCTTAGCAGGATACATCCTAAGTTCATCTACACTAGTTGGAACTTTAGTTACTTGGCAAACTATACTTGCTTGATACCTATCAGGTGGTCTAGTTACACGTGTAGTACGTCTAGGTATTATAGGACTTACAGGTGGACTTTCCTTTATTAATTGTTCTTGATCATGTAACTCTTCCTGATCAACTATTTCCTCTTGTTCTGGTCCTATTTGCTCTTCGTGGACTTCTTCTTTAATTGGACTCTTCTTATAGCTAATCTCATCTTTCTGCCTTTTGTAGGGTTCAATAAATACTTCATTATTTAAATCTTGCTCTAAACTATTCCATCCTACATGTTCTAGGAATTTTGCACTAGCACTGGTGTAAACTCTAGATGTACCTGGTTCCCAGAATCTATAAGATCTATGATTAGATTTATATCCTACAAAAAATAATCTCTTAGCTCTATGCTGTCCTTTGTGTCTAAGTTGTGTAGGGATATGCACCCATGCTGGGGTTCGAAATGTGTGCATGTAACTTAAATCAGGTTTTGTACCATGCCACAGTGTGAATGGTAATTCACCTGTTGTTGAATTAACAACATTATTTAATATATGATTACCACACATTATTGCTTCTCCCCATAAATTGTCAGGTAATCCTGAATCAGACATCATAGTTTGTGCCATTGATTGTAATGTTTGGCCTCTTCTCTCTATAAAGGCATTATGTTGTGGCCTATATGGTGCAGACATTTTATGTTGAATACCTAACTGTCTTAGTCTGTTTTTAAATTTATGATTTGTAAATTCTGTACCATTATCTGTGATGAGAGTTACTAATTTCTTTTTAGTTTTTCTTTCAGCAAATTTTAACCAATTAAATAGATTTTGATATGTTTCAGTTTTGCTCTTCATTAAATAGCAAAACCCATATCTAGAATAGTGGTCCATTATACTTAGTATAAAACGAGCTCCTCCTACACTTGGTTTTTTCGGACCTATTAAATCAGCAAATACTACTTCTAAAGGCTCTTTAGTAGTAAATCCATCAACTCTATTAGCCGGTATAACCCTGCTCTTACTTTGATAACAGGCATTACATTGCAAATACTTATTACAAGATTTCAAACTTATTCCCTTAGATAATTCAACAGTTTTCTTAAGCATTTTAAAATTTAAATGCCCTAGCCTTCGATGTAACAAGTGAATACATTCGTCATGAGGTTTCTTATTTTCATAAATTGTGTTAGCCACCTTTAAACCATCATCATTTAACACATATAATTCACCTCTTAAAGATGCAGTAATTATCTTATCATCTTTTTCAAGTATGCAGTTATCTCCCCTAAATGTAACTACATATCCTAGTTTAACCAAAATTCTAACTGAAATTAAATTAAACTTAAGTTGTGGTACATATTACATTTTTACATTCTCTTTTATAAAAGAACAATATGCTATACCTTCACCTTTAGCTTTCAGTTTCCAGCCATTGGCTAACGATATCTGCTGTGTACTCTGGGACATTTTAATAAAATTTTTGTTATCATTTGTTATACAATGGGATGCTCCACTGTCAACCACCCATAAATTATTTTTTACAGCTCCGTTAGTATACATGGCTAACTCTAAATTTTTATTTATTTTTTGATGATTTTTAGTATTCTGGCCAGCGTTCTGGCGCGCTTTGCCTTTTTACAAAATCTTGCCAAATGTCCTCTTCCTCCACAATTAAAACACTTTTTAATTGCGTATGCAGTAGGAGATTCATTATCTTCTTTTTGAGGTTGCTCCCTCCTTAATTCATCTCTTTCAAGCCTTCTTCTGGCCTCTTCGATCAATCTGCCAGTTATATCAGTTAAAGTTAAACTTTCCTTTGGCAAAATTTCAAGTGAAGTTACGTAGTTATCATAACTTTCATCAAGGGAAGATAGAATTATGTAAACTTGGTGTAGTTCAGAGAATATAAGCTCTTTCTCGTGCAGTTCTTTAAAAATGCTTTGCATAGTTTTTAAATGACTCAGCATATCACCATTTGTTTGGAGATGCGTCCTGAAAAGCTTCTGTGTTAGATTTATGTGAGCACCAACATTATCTCGAACATAAATCCTCTTCAGCTTCTGCCAACACCCAACAGCCGTTTTCTCTCCGTGGATATAAACAAGCTGTTGATCAGTTAAGGTTAACCCAATTATGCAAATGGCTTGTTGATTTTTATGCATAAATTCTTCTATCTTTAGTCTGTCTTCCTCATCCTCTGGATCCCATTCTTCTACGTTTGGTGGATTTTCAATTATGTTCCACAGACCTTCTCTTCGTAGAAGTAGACTACATTTTGTAGATCATGATACATAGTTTGTTCCATCCAGCTTGGATATAAGGGACAAACTTTGTAGATTGACTTGTGCCATGTTTTCTTATATGGATATAAAACTATAATTAATAAAACACAGCTGTCTGTTTACTGTAATGTATAACAACACAAACTCTCACTTTTTACATAAATCTGTTTTATCCTAGTTAAACTGACTTTGCAGCCTCTGGGCCCATAACCAGTGTTAAGCCTGGGTTCCCCAACCAGGGTTAGGTAGACAAGCTAAACAGAATGTGCAGCGTTAGTCAGATAGGCACACAGATAAATGAGTGAGCTAAGCTTGTATGTTTATTAACATACAGTAAAAATAACAGATATGCTTGTGCTATCAAGAATATAGTTTATTCCATTATAAGTTCATAGCATAGTCAAAATAACAGTCCAATAGTCATGTATCATTTAGTCAGTCCATTCAGGGATATTCAGTTAGCAAAGTCCACGTAGAATATAATATCCTGTGTCAGTTCACATAAAAATCAGTCCTTTGTTGTCTCTCCCGTTCGAGCAATGCAGTCTTGATTCCAAGCAGTAATCAGGGATCATCAAAGCCAGAGAGAGAGCAAGCTGTAGTCTTGCTTCTTTTAAAGTGCTTTCACAACCATTCCCTTAATTACTATCCCACAGTTAAAGTTGCAGACACTTTAACATACAAAACTATGATTCATAGTTATTATTTTACCTAAACCAGTTAGGGTAAACAATGTTATCCCTAACAGAACCCCTCCTAGTATATATTCAATGCCCCCCCCCCCATTCTGTGGTCCACCAGTAAGAAAGATCTGCGCCCTCTCCTGTTCTCACTTCCTTAAGATAGCCTGCCCCTAAATGAGAAGGTTCCACCTGGCTGATGCTTCAGAATGCCCCTGCAATTGGTTGGATCCTCTCTTTAGAAGCCTCTCAACCAAAGCCCAGGCGCCCCTGGCTTGCTCACTCTGCCTGAGCTTGGGTCCTGTCCATCAGAGGGCAAGGGGGCCACAGGGGCCCCATTCTGCGGCCACTCCACTTGCAGAGCAACAGTGCCCTCTGGTGGCCAAGAGTGGTGGCATGGTTTGCCTTCGTCCATTTGCTGGGCAGGGGGGCTGGGCCTAAGGGTTGAGCCAGTGGGTGGTCTTGGAAGGTCCCCAAACCGCAGAATGGCTGGGGAGCATGAGAGCCTAATTTCCCATCTCTTGCAGGCCGAGTGGACCTCTGAGCGAGTGGCTGCCCCACCCGGCTGGCCTCAGGAAGGGCGGGTGGAGTTCCGGGGCTACGGCCTTCGCTACCGGAGCGACATGGACCCTGTGCTGCAGGACGTCTCCATGGTGATACGTGGTGGGGAGAAAGTGAGTTCCAGGCAGTACTGGTGGTTGGAAGCAGGATGGCAGAGAAGAGGCTTCCTGGCCCTAGGGGCCAGGGGGAGAAGCTGGTGAAGGCAGGAGCTCCTTCCATGCCCATCTGGACCAGGGAAGCAGTACAGAGACCGTGCCCCCCCCCCCCCCCGAGGGTCCCTCAGCAGAGCCACCTCTGCCTGCAGAGGTTGGGATGGTTTCCTGAATGTCCGTCCGGTGCTGCCCACACATCCCCCCAAATGGGCTCAGCTCCTCTTGGAAGGTGGGGCCCTGTTTCTGCCCCAGCTCCAGCCTTTGCGGCTGCCTCGGCTACAGGCCATTCCATCTCTGCTCTCTGGCCTTGGCAGGTGGGCATCGTCGGACGGACTGGGGCTGGCAAGTCCTCCCTGATGCTGGGTTTGTTTCGGATCAAAGAGGCAGCGGAAGGAGAGATCCTCATTGACGGGGTCAACATCGCCAGAATCGGGCTGCACGACCTTCGCTTCAAGATCACCATCATCCCCCAGGTCAGTAGGGGCTGCCTTGGGGCCTGACCTTCTCTGCAAGGTCCCCCCAAATTGGAGTCCCATTGAAGGGAATCCCCTGGGAGGGAAGGCAGGCAAGCAGAGCCTGGATTTGAGCCCATGGAAAATGCAACACCCAGATCCACCTCAGTGGTGCATTTGTAGCTTTGAAGCCCTTTGGAGATTTTAAGCTTCCCACCCAGAGGGCTGTTTTAGGAAGGAAGGAGAAACTGCCTCACGAAACGGCTGAGGGGCCCTTTCTGTGACCTGTCCTGGAGGGGCTGTTCTCTGCTGCCTGCAAGGCTCTGTCCCCCTTCCTCTTGCCCACCTAGGATCCCATCCTGTTTTCTGGTTCCCTGCGCATGAACCTGGACCCTTTCGAGCAGTACTCCGATGACGACGTCTGGAAGTCGTTGGAGCTTGCTCACCTGAAAGCCTTCGTCTCCTCCCTTCCTGATAAGCTCCTCCACGAATGTTCAGAGGGTGGAGAAAACCTCAGGTATGCAGGCAACAAGACTTCAAAAGTCCCAGAGTTTTTACCAAGCACAAAGGTGCGTGACACGTGTTTAAGAACATGATGGTGAGCTTCGTGAAGCTTGTTTGCCTCCAAACTCTGGCTCTGCCGGCCCCTCGCTACACTGGCCCTGCCAAGGAAGCATCTACTCGCTTTGCAGGAGTTGCTCAGCTTTGGATCAGTTTTGGCTGCTCTCTGGCTGTGAGCCCAGCTCTCCCCCCAGGACTGATTCACAGGCTTAAGAACCAGGTGTGATTCTGGCTGTTTGGGAACCTGGGAAGAAGCAGGGGGGCCTGGCTCTACCCCACAAAGCAGCCTTGTCTCAACCCAATGCCAAGAGTAAAACAGTGCCTGGTGTTTACCTGCTTGGTTCTCTTTCCTGCGGGGGGGGGGGGGGGCACAGTCCTCCTCCTCCTCTTCCTCCAGAGTTTGCCTGTTTAGTCACCAACTCAAGGACAGGCTGACTCAGAGACCTTAGAGATAGTTGTGTTCTCCTAATTGTGTTGTTATGGAGGATCACACACCCAACCGATACAAGATCGTCTTTATATATTGTACCAATTTAATACTTCCACTTGGATAACAGAGAACGCATTTCTTCATTAATATATTTAGTTCTCTTTCTTCTTTGCTGTTCCTTTTTTCCTCTGGATCTTTTTCTGTTTTTTTCTGGTCCTGTTCTTAACTTTCTTTCATTGCAAAAAAGGGAGCTGCCCATTTCTGGCTGCAGCCTTTTTGCAAAAGGAGGGTGCAATGGACACCTTAAGTATTCAAGGAAATTGGTTTCTGATATGGGCTGTAATCGGGCAGTTTTTGCAAGGGACCCGGAAAATGTGACTGAAATGATAAAAGTCCAACAGTTCCAGGCAAACATCACCCTTTCAGGAGCAGCTGTGAAAAGTCAGTTTTGAGATAAACACAAGCCAGGCTCTGGATACACACACACACACACATACACAATACACAGAGCACGTTATTCCGGCCTGTGACTGGGAAATGGGTACAAGGACGCCCAACGCCTGTTTGAAAAATTCCTGCTTTGTTTCAAAGGACGAAGCACCCAGCAGGCTGGTCTTTTGACATCTAACGTAACCCATTCTGTCTTCAAGCGTGGGTCAGCGGCAGCTAGTGTGTCTCGCTCGGGCCCTGCTGCGGAAATCCAAAATCCTGGTTTTGGACGAAGCCACCGCCGCGGTAGATCTTGAGACGGACAGCCTCATCCAGTCGACGATCCGGACGCAATTTGAGGGTTGCACGGTCCTGACAATTGCGCACCGCTTGAACACCATCATGGATTATACGCGGTAAGGCTGCGGGGGCATCGACTGCTGGCAGAGGTTGGCCCAGGGTGGCCCTTGTGGTGGAGGGAAGGGAAGAGGGTGATGGATGGGGCTGTTGTCCATTTAGGGTGATCGTCCTGGAGAAAGGCAGAATCGTGGAGTGCGGGGCTCCTGCTGACCTCATTGAGAGGAGAGGCATCTTCTGCAACATGGCCAAAGATGCCGGCTTGGTTTGACCAGGTGAAGCCGGCCTTCACACACACACACACACACACACACACACACACACACACACGGCCAGGGGAAAGCACAGGAAACTGGCAGCATCTGCTGGGATCCACAGTTGTCACTTCCGTTTTGCACAAAGAGCTGGCACCTGGACAGTAAAGCAGCTGCTTCCTCCTCCTCGCTGGAGGCGGGGAGCATGGCTGCTTGGAGCGCAGAAGGGGCTCTCCTGACTTGAATCTTGCTGGAATTTCCATCTGCACTCAAAAATCTATATTTTATCTTTTTCTGGTGGTGGGAGAAAGAATCCAGAGAAGCTGTAGGTTCGGCTGTTGGAGTTTCAGAAAGGGCCCTTTCAGGTTTTTAACAGTTTTGTTCAAGAGTTGCAGAAGGTCAGATGTTGTTATGATGCGAAAATGCAAAGCTTCTATGCCCCCCAGGTGCCTTCGCATCTCTTCCGGCATTGCCTTGTCACATTTTAAGTGAAGGAAAGCCCTCAGCCAGCTTGGGAGTTTAGAAACATTTGTTTGAATAATGTGGACCTTTTTTTAAGGGAAAACACCCTAGACATCTCTTTTCATAGAAGATAATTATTTAATTTTTGTAAATAAATTTCTCTAAAGTTGAGCAGACTGAAATTTTCTTTGCTATTTTTGTAGTAAATTGTTTTTGGTTGGAGCACGACACTTTCTGTTCCTTCTCTCGGGGGCCACATTTCCACCAGTCTGTTTGAAGGTGAAGTTGTGCCCCAGATCTAGGCAGCCTGGCCCCAGTCCCACTGCCTCCCTGAAGCGCCCTGACCCCACAGACACCCCAAGCGCTGGCGAAGCTCCCTGCAGAGCCCCCTGGCCCTCCCTGCGGCTGCCCAGCCTCGCTTTTTCCTCACCACAAGGAGGGCTGGGCCAGATCTCTCCCTTTGGAAAAACGAGGGTCGCCTGCAGCTCTTTCTTTTTGCAAGGCAGTTTTATTTCAAAAGCTGACAAAGTCAGGACTAATGTTTGGAAGCAAATCGGAATAAAGTTGGACTTGCAGAGCCAACATCTTTAAAGTGCTCCAGAGATTCGCCTCTCTTTCCAACTACTTTGCTCCCACACACACACACACTAGACAAAAGGCCCTGCTCCCTGGCCGCAGGAAGCCCCCTTGGGCCCCCGAGGACAAAGCTGAGCCTCGGTCAGGCTGCCCTGGGCCAGCAACACCCACTGTGCTTTCCACAGCAGCCACAGGGCCTCTCTTCCCCCTTGGAGGGCTGGGGCAAACGCTGAGACCGAAGGGAACACCCAGCCCTGGCATCGCAGCAGGCCCTTCTGCCGCCCACATCGGTGGCTCCATTACTTGGCGTGTGCCCAGAGGCAAAGGGTGGGAGCCCTGCAGGGCGTGGGTCAAACACTGGAAGCATCCTGCCATCAGCCTCTGTAGGTGCTACTGCAAGCTCCCCCTGCAGAGGAGGCTGGACTCAGAGGGGCAGCCTCCGCGGGGTCCTTTTGCTCCTCCCACGGGCTGCTGTGCAGGCTGCGGCAGGCCGAGGTTGGGAGCAGAGGCTCAAGAGGCGGTCTGCGTTGTTCCAAAGTCTTGAGGAGAGGCTGCACGAGCCACGCAAGGCTCGGCCCAGGGGGACGTGGGCGAAGCAAAGGGGGCTTTGGCTTTCTGGCACGGGGGCGCAGACCCACTCAGAAGCGCTTGTGGACACCCAGGAAGGCATTGCAGCAGGGGCAGAAGTGCTGGACGTCCTGCATGGCATCTACGCAGAAGGGGATCAGGCAGCAGCCCAGCCAGCACCTGCGGGAGAAGGCAGAGCGTGGCTGCTGCTTTCCAGCTGTATGGGGGGGAGGGGCTGCCCTGGTTCCCATGGGACCAACTTACCCCACCAGGGCGAGGCCACCACAAGAGAGCCAGGCCAGAGCTCCGGGCTGGTATGAGATGCGGGTCACAATCATCTGGTTGCAGGCAGGGCAGCAGATTTGCATGGGGTGCTCCAGGAAGACGAGGGGCCCTGAGATGTAGATGGTTTGTTGGGGCACTGGAGAGAGGGAGAGGTGGGAGGTTCTATGGTGCCCATTGCGAAGCCCCAAGACCAGCTCTCCCCCCCCCCCCCCGCAGGCACCGCTGGGACTCACCTGGAGGTATTGCTGGGGTCAGTTGGGGTTGCATGCCATAGGGCTGGGCTAGGAACGGAGGCTGGGGCTGGGCTGGGTAAGGGGCTGGTGCCCCCTTCGCAGGAATTCCCCCTGCAGGCGGGTAGGGAAACGGGACCGGATTACTGATGCTGGCCGATTCTTCGTAAGACGGTGGAGGAGCTGAGGAAGGAGCAGCCATGTTTCTAGGAGAGAGGCCAAAAGGAAGCTGGGGTGCTTGGCCGGCCCCTTGGAGGAACAGCCCTGCCAGGCGGAGGGGGAGCAGGAGCTCTTTCCCCCAGAGGGAAAAGAAGCTACCCGGAGGAGCTCCGCACTCCTGGTCATCCCTCCAAGGCTCCTTGCCTGCATTCCCAGAAAACGGGCATCTGCTTCCTGTTCCAGGAATTAAACACCCCTCCCCCAACAATATTTACAAAACAGGTCAAATAATGAAGCTGAGTCAGCTGCACAGCCAAGAGGTGGGGGGGCGGAGGCACAAGAAAGACAAAGCAACACCATCTTGGTCTGGTTTAGTTCCAGATGGGAGAGAGGGAGGTACAGCACTCAGTTGGCCTTCGTGGAATGCCTGGCCTACCTCGCAGGGCTGCCACCCAGCGCAGGCCCTTAGCCCAGATCTCTGCCCTGGGAGAAGGCTGCCAAGCCAGGTGGTGTCACCAGGGTCCCGAAGAGGAAGAAAGTGCTGGGTGGGGCCACACACAAGCCATCTTGGTCTCAAACTTTTCATTCAGGGAAGTGGATTCTGAACAGCCAGAACAAAACCCAAACAGCTAGAAGTGAGGGATGGGTGTGGCAGGAGGGCCCTTGCTTGGCTCACTCCCTTGGCAGGAAGGGGGCAGCCCCACCAGCCCTGAAAAGGGGTTCCAGGAAGAGTTTGAGAAGAGGTTGCACGACTACGTAAGTGTGCAAAAACATTGCTGGTCCTTGCAGCCTGCTCTCAGCACTGCTTCCTCCTGGGGGCTGACCTTGGCTTGCCCCCCCCCCCCCCCCGCAGGGCTTAAAGGGCCTCGCAGGTGTCAGAGAGCCAGGCAGGGGCTGAGGGACAATTGGTCAAGGGCCCCCAAACCAGACCTTTGGCAGGCAGCCCCAGCTGCTCTGCCTCCACACAGCCAAACCCCACCCTGCCATTCCCCGAAGCCGGAACTGCCTCTCCCCAGGCTGCTATTCTGCAATGCTTCTGGTTACACAACCGGGACTCGGCCTGCACTTCCCAGAATGAAGCAAAGCTCCCCCCCCCCCCCACTTGCTCTCACAGGCAGAACAGTTGCCTGTAGCCATGGCCTCTTGTGCCCCCCTTCCCCAGCGAAGAGGCCTGGGCAGAGGAGGCAGCAGTCGCAAAGGGCAGGGGGGAGGGGTCCCATTCTGAAAGGGGAGCAGCTAGCCTCCTCCCCCCCCCCCCCCGCCGCCGCCCAGGACCTGGAGGGAGGGGAGGGCATTTCCATCTCAGCCAAGCCAGTTGCTGTCAGAATTCCTCAAGGGGAAGAGACAACACACGCACCTGCTGAGGCCCCAGAGTGGCTCTGGAGATGCCCAGGCTCCTAAGAAGCTGAGGGGGGGGGGGCAGCCAGCCTTTGTGAGGTCAGAAGGAGCCACAGCTATGCCAGCCTCAGAGAGGGCAGCCCCTTTGACTGTCTGTGCCCAGCCCCACCAGGAAACCCGATGCCGGTTCAAAAGAAACTCTGCTTCAGAAGAAAAGCACGGGGTAATGGGACAGAGGACAGGCCTCTCAGCTTATGGGCCAGGGGCTGGACTAGATGCCCTCTCATGTCTTCAGTCCTTGCCCCATTCCGTGTGCGACGGCCCCCCCGCCCGGCCTCCTCTCGCGCCTCTCCTCCAGGCCTTCCTCATCCCCCGCCCCCCCCCCCCCCCCCCCCCAGGAACCGAAAGAGCCGCCTGTGCTGCTGCCGGCCCTGGGCTCGGGGCCTCTTGCTTGCTTGAGGCAGGGGGTCTCCCCGAGGCCAGCCCGTCCCCCCCCCCGCAGAAGGGGCAGAAGCGCCGCGGCGGCCCCGGTGGGAGGGCGAGCCGAGAGTCCGGCAGAAGCCGCCCGCCGCGCCCGTCCGCCAAGGCCGCCTCCGGCCGAGAAGGAAAAGCTGCCGAGGGGCCCAGCCGGCGAGAGCCGCCTTACCTGCTGGCCGTCGGGCTCTTCCGCCTTGCTGGACCTCCAGCCCCGCGCCCCTCCCGCGCCTTCGGGGCCCGCCCCGCCCCAGCCCCGCCCTCTTGGCTGGACTCCCGGCCGGCTCGGCGGGCCGCCGCCGCCCCGGGCAGGAAGCCCGGAAAGAGCCCGCCGAGGTGCTTTGCCAGGCCGCCAAAGGAAGGGGCGCGCCGGGCTCGGCTTCTCTGCTCCGCTTTGCGAGCCGTCGGGCAAGCGAGGGCGGTCTGCCGGAGCCTTGCCTCGCGCCCGGGAGGAGGCGGCGGGGACAGGCGGCTGTCCGGCCGGGCACCGCCAAGGCTTTGCCGGCAGCGCTCCAGCCCGGCCCACACGGCCTCAAGGTGGCATTGCCCAGGGCCCAGGCGGGGAGTCATTGCTGCCCTCCAGCCTCGTCCGCTTGGCCGGGTGGCCTGAGCGACATCG
Organism: Laticauda colubrina; assembly: GCA_015471245.1. Taxonomy (NCBI): domain Eukaryota; kingdom Metazoa; phylum Chordata; class Lepidosauria; order Squamata; family Elapidae; genus Laticauda; species Laticauda colubrina. The sequence goes on from BLBF01000067.1 coordinate 13,103,724, forward strand.
GCCGTCTGGGGCTCGCAGGCGTCCTTCGGTTCCTCCCGGAGATGTGCCGGGGGCACGTGGTGGGCCTCCCTGCTTTGACAGCCCTCAGCAGCCGAGGCTCTGCTGGAGCAACGGGGCTGGAGGGTCTCTCGGTGGCCAGGATGGCACAGAGAGCAGCCGTCGGGGCAATCTGGGCCCCTTGAGGACCAGAAGGTTCCTGAATGTTGCGGATCTCCTGCAACGTGTCACCACCTGCAGGGAGGGGGAAGAGCACCTCATTGCTATAGTCTGGCTTAAAATGGGGCTCCACAATTCAGGGCTCCCCCCTTCCCCTGCTTTCATTTCTGCCTCCCCCCCCCTTGTTCCTCCCTCCGTTCTTCCATTTATATCCCTCTCCTCCCCCCCCCCCCCCCTTGCTGAGCTCAGACTTCCATAAAAAGATCGTCCTGCTAATTAAAGCTCCTGCCTTCCTCCTCCCTTTCTTGACAACTGACCTGTTTTCCTCTTTTCCTGGCTGCGCAGCCCCTGGAGCCAATCCTGCCCCCCCATCACAAGTTGTTTCACAGGCTCCCTCTTGAAAGAAGGATGGAGAGGGTCAGTGTGGGTTATCCCCATCTCCCCTTCTGCAGGTTATAGTCCCAGAGACAATGCTGAACTGGGAAGACTGGTGGTGGTGGCCCTGCAAGGGCTGGCAGGAGAAAGAAGAGATGGCCCAGAGCACCCTGCAGGTCGCAAGAATGGGAGTCAAGCAGCCTCCTCTGCCACCGCCCCCACAAGCCCCTCCTCTCTGAAACTGGAGACAAGGAACTGGCTCCCAAAACACCTGGTGCTCAGTGGGACACCTGAAGAGTCTCTCGTCAACCTTACATTGAACAGAGGGACACGACCCTTCTGCCACTGTCTTTGCTTAATTCTGTTCCAGAGATTGTCTTTGCTTCTCCAGCAGAGGTTGCAGCAGGACAAATCCTCCTCCTGAGGCTGGGGGGGGGGGGGGGACGGACTTCCTTTCCCAAGCTGCGTTTCAAGCCAGGTGGGTCTTACTGAAAGTCAGTGAAAGCCATGATGCTGGGGCCTCCATTCTGAGTCAGAGAGCTCTGCCCCGCTGCTGCTGCAGAAATGCATAGAGGGGGTCAAAAGGGACCCCCCAGGCCAAGAGCTCTGCCACTCCAGGGCCATGGGGCTCAGTCCAGTTCAGCTTTCAGGGATAAGTCCAGGAGAGCTGCCACCAGCTAAGAACTCAGAGAAACATTGGGCAGGAACTCAATGAAAAAGCATGGCTGAAGGTGGTGGTGTTTCCAGATTTTCCCTCGTCTGCTCGAAATTCACTTCAGTCAGTGAAATTTACTTCCTTGGCTTCTGACATTCTCTACCTGTTTGCTAAAGAGCATTTATGTGCCAAGAACCTATGGTGTCTCCTTGCTGTCCATTGCATTTTCTGCAGATAAAATACTCTTGGTCTACTTGTGAGCATCGTGACATGTCAACCATCTCTAAAAATACTTTGCCTGCAGTTTCCTGCACATGAGATCACAGGGAGGCAGTTGAGGACTCTCTCACTCTAACAGTCGTGAAGCCCTCACCCTTTGGGGTCAGGAGCAGCTGTCTCGCCTCCCCACTCAAAGGAAGGCTCCCCCCACGAGCCATGTTGGTTTCCCAGCTGCACCTAGAAGTTGGACGCACAGAGGGAATTCTTCCCAGTCTGCTCTGCTGGAGAGAAAATATAAATAATTTAAGCTTCCATGACAGGAAAAAGTAAAGAGGCCAGGAAACGTCTCCAGTTAGGTCTGTTAGGTCTGTTTATGTGAGCAAGTGTGTCCAGGGTCATCATTTGTGTGATGCTGTTACATGCAAAACCGGATTTCTCTCCACTGCTGCCTGGTGTTCTCTGCCAAGAGAGGAGACATGTGCAGCTTTAGTCTCCCCCCATCCCCCATCCCCCCATTTGTTTATTTTAAATATGCCACATTTTTTCCATAGTAGCAGTGCATGCAAAAATAGTTAGTATAAAAATATAATATAATCTGACAATGTTAACCAAAAACTATTTTTAAAAAGTCTTCCCCAGGAAGCAATCAAGCCAATCCTTTGAGAAAGAATGAAGACGTTGACAAAAATCCCAAACTTTAGAGGGCCCCAAAGAAGGCCAGGAAATGATTCTAAAAATGGGGTGGCACGACACAGACCTCTTTCTTAGATGGGCTTGCAAAAGGTCTGAGCATGTAGGCAGTGCAAACTGCTCCTCCTGGATCTGCTGCAAAGAGCGCGCAGGAGGCGACAGTCCTTCCTGTGGCGAGCAGAGCCGTGGTGAATGCCACATGTTCCTTCGAAACAGCATCAAGAGGCCTTAATAGAGGTTAGTGACCAGCACAATACCTGAAGACGGGTGCATGGGTGGGAAAGAAGCTACTGAGCACGGCTTCCCTGGGCAGAAGGCCACTTTTGCTTACAATCAGTCCCACCATGGGCACAACTCCAAGTTACATCATGACAGTTCCATCCGTTTGCAATAACATTTCTGGATTTAGAGGCTGCTGGTTTAAACACATTTGCTTGACCAGTTTTAGAATGACCACCTACAATCCTTTTTCAAAGCAAGCAGGGAGAACCATTGGTCTGTCAGCTGAGACTCTGTTCTCTGTCTCTTAGAGACAGGAAATACGGATGAGGTCAACCCAGGTATCCTGTTGAAGCAAAAACCAAGATGTCTCCCCTTCCGTCCCAAAGCAGAAGCTGACTCCCCTTGGTGACCTCTTCTTTCCAGGGATAAGGACCAAGGACAGCACCAAGTCACCCTCCCACTCCAGAGAGGGCATTTCCTGGGCAAGGGACTTGGCACCCCCTGAGTCTCCTACTCTTTTGGTGCCCTTTTGTAGGAACATTGATTGGAGTTCTTGCAATTGCTATGAAGGGTAAAAATGCTTTGAGCCTGGAGAAAGTGGCAGAGTCTGCAAGGAGGCAATCAGCCGTCAACTCCAAAAGGGGGAAGAGGAGACCCAGGACTTGAACCTTTGGACTAGCAAAGTGGGCAGAATTCCTGGGAGTTGAATTCTGGACAGATCCCTCCCTCTATTTGACTTCCTAATCCTGGTCAATAAACCTGATGGAATCTGCTTTGGGAAAGCAGACCAGGATGAAAATCTAAGCACTGTATTCGCTCTGTTGAGTTGACAATGGCAGCCCTGATACCTTTGGGGTCCCCAGTGAGTCAGGGAGACGGGCTGAGAGAAATAAAGGCCAATGCTTGCTGATTAAGAATATTCCCCTGAAACTTGTGAAATGAGAAATCCTCTTTCTGCATTGCAGAATCAGTTCCACATCAGGAGTTTTCTAAATATAAAGCTGCTAAAAGCAGTCAAATCTCTGCTGTTCACAAGGCAGAGAAATTAAAATAAAGTTTCTGTTCAAAATGAGCTACATGAAAGCATTCTAATGAGAAGTTGCCAACATGAGTAATATTCTAAGTCAAGGAAGGACCAGCAAACAAGCCACTAATAAATACAGCAGAGAAGATGCTTTGACCGCCTCTAGCTAAACACAGGTGAGGTTGGTAAGTTATTCATGGTCTCTCTCTCTCTATCTATCTTTGGATCTGATTTGGTCCCTCACTAATGCAACATACAGCATTTACCAGAGCAAGTGAGGCTTCTGACAACCAGTAGAACAAGGAAGCAACTTTTCTCCAGTGTTCCAGAGAGCCTCCCTGGGCAGAGACTGGCACAGCCAGAAAGAGAAACCGTTGAGCGTGGAAAGGTTAAGAAGAAGAGCCATCGCTATGAAGCAGGATGCTTGGGCCCAGGTGGCCATCAGCTGGCAAAGGGGTTGAGCAGCTCAGGATGGTCAGCCCTGATTCTGCACCTCCCAGCTTTGAGAGTCCCTCCAGCAAGGGAAGGAAGCTCCGTGGGATGAGTTCCACGGGAGCTGCAGCGGGAAGTGGGTCCTTGCACTCATCCCAGACCAGAGGGAGCCTTTGCCTTGATCTGTGGGACCCTCCAGAAAAGGGACCCTTCCTTCCTTCCTTGCTGCCGCCGCCGCCGCCTGGGAGCAGATGCAGGGCCTGGAGCAGAGAAAGCAGCCAGGGCTTCTTACGGGGAAGAGGTGTCACAGCCAGCCAGTTTTCCTGCCTGGTCCTCGGAAAGTGACACCCATCCAGGGCGGGAGGAGGGGACGGGCCCCACCGGCCTCTGACCGGGGCGGCGGCGGCGGCGGGGGAGGGGGGGGGGCTGCCTTCAGCTCTCAGCCTCGCCTCTCCCCAGGCTTTTCCCGAGAGAAAGTCGGTCGAGGGAGCGGAGGAAGAAGCTCTGGACTCCGCCAGGTCAGGAGACCACGCAGAGAGAGACGGTGCCGGCGGCCTCCTGGGCAGGGAGGGGATCCGCAGGAGGACGAGGCACCGGGGAAGCGCCAAGCCCCACCGGGGCTGAGCTGCGGCCTGCAGCGCCCGCGCTGATTGGCCGCCGCCGCTCCTTATAAGGCTGCGCCGAGGCGGCGGACGCCAGTGCGGGCGCTCCGCGGCTCCGGCATGGTGGCCGGGCGGGGGCTGCGGCGCGCGAGGGCCCGGGCGAGGAGGAGGAGGAGGAGCAGGAGCAGGACGGCGGCCGGTGGCTCCAGCTCGACGCCTCCCCGGCCGGAAGCGCCGCCTCCCTGGTGAGCTGCGGGCCGGGGCCGCCGGAGCTCCGGCCGAGCCGGGGGGGGGGGGGGGGGCGGGGGGGCCCCTGTGCAACGGCGCCCGAGGCAGAGCAGACCGCCGCCGCCGCCGCCGCCCCCCCCCGGCCCCGCGCCGGGCGGACAAAGGGAGGCGGCTGCGCCGGGCCCGCCCGAGGGCCGCGTCCCCGGCCAGCCGCGACGGCCTCCTTTGTTCGGCGGCGGCGAGCGCGCGCCTTTGCCCCGGAGCCCGTGACGCACTCGGCTCGGCCGCTCCGGCGCTCCCGCTGCCGGGGCTCGGGGGCGGGCGGGGTCGGCCCGGGCCTGCGGCCTCGCTGGACTTGCCCCCGTCCCGTCTCCGCTTCGGCCTTTCCTGCCATGGAGGCGGCGGGGCGCAGCCGCTGCCTGTCCGGGGGGGCCTCCCACCTCACCCCCTTCCTCGCCTGGCGGGGCCCGCTGGGAGACCGGGGCCTGTTTCGGCCGGGCCGGCCTCGCTTCCCCTCCTCTCAGCGGGCCGGGCCAAGAGGCCTGGAAGCGCCTGGACGTGGGGCCTGGCCTCACCCGTCTCCCTCTCCCTCCCTGCAGGCGCTGAGCCCCTTCCCCTGGCGGGGGAGGGAGCAGCTTCCCCCAGCAGGGCCCGGGGCCCCTTTGCGGCCGCTCGCCATGTCCATCATGGACCACAGCCCAACCACGGGGGTGGTGACCGTCATCGTCATCCTCATCGCCATCGCGGCCCTGGGTGCCCTGATCCTGGGCTGCTGGTGCTACCTGCGCCTCCAGCGGATCAGCCAGTCGGAGGACGAGGAGAGCATCGTGGGTGAAGGCGAAACCAAGGAGCCCTTCCTCCTGGTCCAGTACTCTGCGCGGGGGCCTTGCACGGAGAGGAAGCCCAAGCTCAGCCCTGGTGGCCCCAAGGCACACGGCTAGCAGGATTTGCACCGGCTGCACATCCATGGATACTGTGAGGGACACGCAGGGCTGCACCTACCACCGTACCCAACGTTTGGCCGCTGGCAGCCATGCCTGCCAGGGAAGACGACCCTCCTTGCTCTGGGGCATGTTCTCCGTCACAAGGTCTGTTGCCAGCCACGGACAGGTGGAGGCACAGCGTGAACCCCACTCACTCAACCTGCTACTTGAATTGCCCACTGAGCCCTGAGGACATAATGTGAGCAGCTGCGGTGCCTGGGGAGCCCCTCCAGGAACTGGGAAAGAGCAACATGCTGGCTGTGTGCCATGCTTGGATTTAGGAGACGTTGCATGACTCCTCCAGGGGTTTCTCCAAAACCAACCGGGGGTGGGGGGAGGGGGGTGATGTTGGACTTGCACCTCGTGTTCCAGGACAGATCAGTGCTTGTACTGGCAGCCGCAGCTACAAAATGCTGCAGTTCTGGACGGCTGCTTTGTTGGTGTGCTTTAATGTGCAGATGGGACCACCTTCTCTGAGGGCCCTGTCAATGCTGCCCAGGAATGATGGCAGTCTGCTCTTCCTGAAGGAAGGGGGGGGGGGTCTAGGGGGAGTAGGCATTTCCCATTGTTGAAAGCAACAGCAGCCCCCCCCCCCCAACAGCCAATGATGATGGCTTTCCCTTTGGGGTGCAATCAGAAGGCGGCTGGGAGTGCAGCAAAAGGGCAGAAAGGCCTTTGATGCACTGCGTTCCGCTCTCAGAGTGGGCTGGGGGCTTTGCTCTTGTTCCTCGATGCACAGTTCCCAGTGAGTTTATTTTTGTAGCTAAGCCCACCCTCTTCAAGGGGCTTCTGGGAATTCCCTCACCAGATATATAGTGCTTCTTACCTCCCAACATCTGCGACTCTCCTGTTGCTCATTTCCACTTGTGCTTCTATGGCCAAAGGGAGACCCTGCCACTTGACAAGGTCCCCCTTCCTTTCTCTCTCTCTGGCTTAAGCAGCACTCTCTCCCAACTGCAAGGGGGAGCCGTTTAGAATCCCCCATTTCAGCCCCTCTGCTAAACGGGGGGGGGGGACGGACGGACGGACGGGCGGGCTCTCGCACAGTTTTGCCTGGAGCTCCCTCTCCTCTGTTCACAGCCAGCTGGCCCCCAACTGCTTCGGTGTTGTTGCTTGCCACAGACAAACTCTCATCAAACACCTCCCCCCCCTCCCCCCCAAGGCTGCTTCATTCACCCAGAGCAGGTCAGGCACAGCAGAGGCTCCCCCAGCCAGAAGGGGCACGTGGTGGGGTGGAAGCCTTGCTCCCCCCACTCCTTATCCGTACAATTGACCCTCCTGGAAGTTCTCTAAACAGAAATCTGGAAGGTAACCAGGTTGAACATTTTGTTTTAGCCCCAATGAAATAATCTTGCTTTGTTTAGGGGTGAGGAAAGAGAAGCCTCATATGGCCACCCTGCAAATTGTTTAATTTAGGTTAAACGGATACAAAATCTTATCAAATTAGTGCAGTTTTAAAGTGCAAAGAACAATCCCTGCAATTTGACAATTTCACAAATCCCAAGACCTGCCACTCTGTGTCCACGATTCTCATAAAAAACAGCCCCCTCCAGTCCAGCAAAAGAGAGGAGGGAGGCCTTCTAGGGGCACTTCAATAAAGGTTGCCTAAAGGACGCCTCCCGGCTCCACGCTGGCTGGCTGGCTGGCTTGTCACCCCAGGTTCAGCAGAGCTACTCGGTCCAATTCTCCTTGCTGTGCTCCGCGGGGACCCTGGAGTCCAGCGGGGCAGCCCCTTCCTTTTCCACCTGGGGGAAGTGGCCGCGCGACAGGCCTGTGCTGTCCTCAGCAGGAGGCCTGCGTTCCGGGCCTGATTCTGCTGCCCGGTGTTTCTCTGCAATGGCAAGCAAGACTTTAAGAAAGGCGTTCTCGGTCAGGAGAGTCTCTGAGGCCTCGGCCAGCTTCCGCAGCTTCTCGGCCATGTCCTCCAGCTGCCAGGTCCTCTGACTGCACAGCCCCTGCAGCTGCTCCTGGTGGCTCTGCTGCTGCTTCAGGGCATGGGTCTCTCGCTGCAGCCGTTGGCTCTCGCTCTGGGTTTCTGACAGCTGCTCCTGCAGCTGCCCCTGGGCCTGGTGCAGGGCCTGGATCTCTGCCTTCAGCAGCCTGATCTCCTTTTCTAGGTGGGCGATGCGTGCCTGTTGGAGGCTGGTCTCTTGCCAGAGGCCGGACCCCCAACCCACAGCTGGAAAGGGTGGGCTGGAGTGGTAGAGGATGAATTTCAGGAGGTTGGGCACACTAATCAGGGAAGTTGCAGGGAACTTGGAGCTCTGGTCCTTCCTAGGAGAGCAAAGAGAGGGATGAGCCTTTCTGGGCACAGGGGGTCAATGATGGAATAACGGAGTTGGAAGAGACCTTGGAAGTCTTCAAGTCCAATCTCCTGGCCAAACAGGAAACCCTGTCCAATCTCTTCTGGACAACCTTCTGCTGATGAGAAGCCCTCTTTGCCTGGGTTAAAAAAGTGACTGAACCCTTTTGGCACGTCCCTCCCAGGCAGCCTTTCCTTTGCTTAAGTTAGGAGGGCAGTGAGAGGGGATTCTTGGCTTGGAGCAAGTCTGGCTTCTGGTGCTGAACTTGGTGCCCACTGTAAGGCTCCCAAGAATCTCCCCGAGGGTTTGGAGATGGCAGGGAGGGAGCTGCTCTGCCAGTTTCTGTCCCAGGAGCAGTAGTGCAGGAAATGCAGGATTTGGGCAGCAGCGAAATACTGAGAAAACCAGCAGAGCAGCTGTTCCTCCTGCCCAACATCTGGGCAAAGATCCCAGCTGGCAAGTCTTGGATCCCTCCTCTGCAGGTCCAAGCCACAATCCGGCTGGGCCAGCGCTCCTTACGACTTCACAATAGTTGAAACTCCAACCTGATTTTCCAACCTGAATGGAAAGGAAACGTGGCCCTGATGCTTCCAATTGCATCAGCCTGATTTCTTAGACCTTTTGGGGTCTGGGAAATTCCAAAGGGCCTTTGAGCTGCTCTTGAGCTGCACCGTGCCAGGAACTGCACCAAGGTGCAAAACACAAGTGGAGACAAGTGAGCCCACATTTACAGCATTATTTTCTTCAGAGGCAACAAATAAATTAATTGCAGCTGAAATTCAGTCCGTGTTCCCATTCAGATTACTGTAATGGGGGGAGGGGGGGTTGAGGGAGAAGCAACCTCTGCTGCCCAGTTTTTCCTCCTGTGCTTTCTGCAGGTTTCTCTGCAGGTTGTGGGGGCCTCATTTAGGGAGCTCATTTAGGCCTTAGAATATCTGTTTAATCTTGAAGGCAGGCGTGGGAAGAAACGGAACAGGAAATCCTCACTCTGGGTTTCCACTTGGGCAACTTGCTCACCCACTTAATGGCCGCTTCACTTTGCTAGAGAAAGCAGCTCTGGCCTACTTTCAATGTCATGGGGCCTATGATGTCATGCCAAGGCAAAGGAATGGCTCAATTATCCACTGACCATGTGGCTTTGGGAGGTATTTGTTTGAACAGGGGACTATGAGTTCCAATTCTGCCAAGACTTGGGCCAGTCTTCCTCTCAACCCTAGGAAAGGGCCTTGCCAAGAAAACTGCTCATCCAGGAATCAACATTAATTTGGAGGCAGGAACGACAGCAAAACAGTTACTTTTAAGCAGCCCTTTCATATACAAATTGGTTTCTTGTTGCATTGAAATTCTGCTTTCTGAGAAAAAAAAAGTATTTTATGCTAATGATTTGTAAAACTAGGGTGTGAACTATATATAGTGTTTTCATGAATATTTGAGAGCCTGGGAATCTGCTTGCTGTTTTATCTTCAGTTATCCTGCTTGTATAATTGCAATACATTTTTTCTCTGATAATCAAGGCTTATACTCGAGACTTAATCCAACATAGTATTGTCACAATTAAGTTTCCTTCCCATATTATACATATATTTTACTTAAACCTCACAATCCAGATGCAAAAATGTATTACTTGCCGATCATGAGGAAAAAAGAGGATGTTGGGTAGGTGGTCCGTCATGAATTCCCAGGGGAGGTCATTCTGAGAAACGTCAATCCTATTAAAACAGGGAAGGGGATGACAGGCGGGAAGCAAAGAGACCCTTGTTCCCAGGGAAGAGCAACTGGCCGGGGGGCGCTGAGTCAAGCATCAGCAAGCTCTCCTCAAAATCTCTGACACAAAAACAGCAAAATGGCTTCATTTGGATTTAAACAACTGGGATTTGTTCCTCCAGCATTCAGGTCACACCTGGCAAACACGAGCAAAACAACCAGAGAAACAACCTTTAGAGAGCACCTCTCCTCTGGCCACTGAGCCATGCACAGCACCTGCCGATTAGCGGTCACCCCAGATGTCTCCCCTTCTCCCCCTCAAAAGGCATGAGGAAAGGGGGGGCTGAGGCACCCCAAGAGATACTTCCCATCACTTTCCTAGCGTGGATGGCCAGGGATGGCCAGGAGGGGTCTTGGCTGCAGACAGAAAAGCCAGGCAGGTGCCTAGCCCCATTGGCCCTCTTGGGGCTTCCTGGGCTCCAAAGTGGCGTTTGGGATCCCCAAAGGCAGAGGGGGGGGGGGGCAAGAAACAATCCCCTCGGATTCCAGGAGCAGGAAGGAGGCGCCTGCCTACCTGGCCACCGTGAAGCGTTTGGGGGGCAGAATCCGAGCCAGCTGGATGAAGATGTGGCTGAGAGAGGCGCAGAAGCCGCACCATGGGGCATAATAGAGCAGCAGGACAGCCTGGCAGGGGGATGGGGAGAGGCAGGTCAGGTGACGGTTGAAGAGGACCCCTCGTCACTCACCCCAACCTTTCATGGGAGGGTGGGGGCAGCCCCTCCCAAGAGCCTTGGCCAAACTCCCCCCAAAAGGCAGATCCCTGAGTGGGAACGTCCTGGCAGCCTTCCCCAAGCCCTAAAGCAGCTGGGATGCAAAGCAGCCCAGGAACAAGCTGTGGGCATCGCGCCAGCCTCACCTTTGGGCTCCTCAGTATCAGCTCGTGGAAAGTGCTGGTCGTGATTTCCTGAACCAGGTGCTGCTGCAGGCGGGTCTGGCTGGGCCTGGGGCCACCGACGAGATGCCTCTCCAAGGGGCTGTACAGGACAGTGTAGTTGCGGATGAAGGTTTCTGCAAGGAAGAGGTGGGGGGTCAGTGGGTCAAGAGATCTGCTCTGGGTCTCCTTGGTATTTTGCACAGCCTCAAAGGTTTGCAAGAAAGGAGAGAAATTGCAGCGTTTCCTGGGAAAAATTTCTTGGCTGCCATCCTCCTCCCACTGCCCCTGTTGCGCAGGTGGAGCCGGGGGAGGGGCAGCAGCAGGCCGTACCGAGGCTGGCTCTTAAGAGGGCCTGTTTCTGGCCCAGGACGTAATGCACCTCTTCTTGGAGGTCCACAATGGCAGCAAACTCCTTCACTGGGGGAGAACCAGCAGCTCCCAGCCTCTCCGCATACATCCAGAAGAGGTTGGAGTCCAACAGGTAGAGGTTGAGGGTCTTGTTGGTCCTGCAGCTGAGACCAGAGAGCCCGGCCTGCTCCTCCTCTTTCGATGGGCTCTCTCTGAGGGGAGCAAGGGAGACGTCCCGCGGGTGGAAAGAGGCCCCTTTGGCCCTGACCAAGTCCAGCAGGTCCCTGTTCACTGTCCTGCAGCAGGCCGTGTAGGAGCTGAAAGGGCTGTAGAAGCTGAGGAAGTGGCTGCACCAGGAAACCTTGGATATGACATGGAAGGAGGCCTGTTCCTTGAGGTAGAAGGAGTCCACGGCAGCCTTGATGGCCACAAAGCTGCAGCGCAGACGCACCAGGGGGCTAGGCTGCACCCCACTCATCTGATTGATGCACAGCTCGCAGATGTTGTGGGTCTGGGAGAGGCCATGCCACTGGGCGGGCAGCAACACTGTGTTGCAGCAGGGGGGGCTGGAGGCAGCTTCAGCTGTGGGGAGGTAGAGGCCGGCAGCCATCAGGGGGTCCCCTCCCTGCAGGGACTGGGGCTCCACGTCCTTTTGCTGGCCTCGGTTGCAGCTCTTGTACTCTAAAGCCAGTTTGGAGATCTAGAAGACAGACAGGAGAGCAAACCATAAGCTCTGCCCCCACTGGGCAACCTTACTGCTGCAGACACAGCCCTGGCAGCACGAGGATCCAACAGCTCTGGCAGGGCATAGGATCCCAAAGGATATCTAGGCTGGTCAGCAGCCATGCCAGGCCTCCTCCTCCTCTCCTCCTTGGGCTTGTTCTGGGAAGCCTGGCCAAACAATGGCTTGGACCCCAAATTTCTGTAGATTCCCCAAGGGTGACCCTGCTTAGGGGCAGCACAGGGCCCAGAAGGGGCAGCTGTGCCACCAAGAGCCAGTCCAGGACAGCCCTCCCTCACCTCATCCAGGAGGGGGTGGTTCTCGGCCAGCGGATCGAAGGGCAGGAAGAGGAGAAGGGCCGGCCCTTTCTTCAGCTCGTTGTACAGCAGGAGGCTCTTCCCCCCGTGGGGTCGCAGCCAGCGGAGGAAGGTCTCCCGGTTCTCCAGGGCCCACTTCCAGACGTTCTCAGCAGTGAAGTTCAGGGTTTCGTGGGGATACAGCTAAGAGGGGAGAGAGAGAGTTCTCACAGAACGAGCAGCTGGACTGGCCACCTGATGGGATGCAGACCCCCCTCAGCAGATGCTCCCACCACCCACCTCTTGCATCCCAGGCCTTTGCAAGGGTCCCAAGAAGGTAATGCAGGGAGGAAGCTTTTATGTGGCTGATACAAGGGACTGGGTCAATTCCCAGCAGGATCACTTGGGAAATTGCACCCGACGGAGGAGGTCCCGGGGAAGGCACAGCTCTGAGCCCGGGAACTGCTGAACAGAATGGGATTGTGGACCGGTTGAAGCAACTTCCAGAGGGACAGAGCTGCATTTCTTTAGGCGCCGCCTTTGCTCAGCAAAACTGCTGCTGGGGCTGGTTGGGGCTGGTGCCCACAGGGGAGGGCAGCACTTCAAGCCAAGCAGGAGGATCTCTTGGGGGCTGCTGGGGCTCCACTGGCTTTCTCTCGGGCTGAGACCTGGGATAGCAACACTCACAAGGGATGCGTTGACATGTCTATGCAAGTAGATGGTGCCCGAGTCAGTCAGCGCGATTTCCTTGGCAAGCAGCCTATCGGTGATCACCCCAAAGTGAATGGTTCCCAGGTAATCTGTCAGAATATATCAGGGATCCCGTAAGGAAAACCACAGCTGGCTTTTCCCATTTCCAGCTGGCTCCCTCTGGTGGCTGGGAGCGAGAGAGAAAAGCCGCCAACCACAATCTCTGCTTAGGCAGGCAGACTAAAAACAGAAGCAGCAACTGGAACACCGCCAGGCGATACTTGTTCCCTGTTCTTCCTCCCTTGCCTAATTTAACTGGTCTACTTTGAAAAACATAAGTACATAATTTCAAAATCGGGCAGAGGGAGGAGGGAAGGCAGGCACTGCCTGCAAAGAAATCCTCCCCTTTGTTGCTGGCTTTTCCCAGGAGGCTTCTCAGCAGCAACAGGGCATTTTTAAAGGAGTAAATGCACCCAGGGAGGTGGCTTTCCAGCCTGCTGGGACTCCTACCCAGATCTGCAATTGGTGTATATCCACTGCAGCAGCCAGCTGCAAAACACGGGGCCTCCCCAGCCTCTGCTCTCCACTTGCCATGGAGCCAGAAGGCTGCGGCATGCCTGAGAGCCACCAGAAAGGACCCTGTAGCCCTTGGACAAATCAGGACGGGCAGATTCTCCCTAAGCTCCACTATTGTCCTCCCTTGGCCAGGCTGGAAGCAATCACAAGAACTGCTGCCTGTCTTCAGGTTCAAACAGGGTTAACAAGGAGTCCCTGCAGAAAACTGTTCCCAACCCCCCCCCCCACCCCCAGGAGTGAGCATCCAGCTGTGCTTTTTGTCACCTAGGCTGCTTCTGTTGCCATGGAGGCCAGAAATGGAACCTCCTGGAAAGCAGCACTTGCCCCCTCCAGACACAGCAAGCCACAACCTAAAGTGGTGCAGCAGCAGAGACTCCACAAAGGCCATTCCTTCCCTTGTCTCCCACAAAAGTGAAAAGCCAGGAAGGCCACAGCCAAAAGAGCAGCCCCGTCACCGACCTTTATTTAAGGAGTGCAGCGCTGAAGCGAAGAAGGTCAGGTAGCCAGGAGGCTGGGGAGAAGCGTTGAACTCAAAGTATCCCAAGACGCCGGGCTGCAACAGGCAAAGGAGAGGCAGGACAAAGTGAACATGGGGATGCCCTTCGCAGAAGGGAGAAGGGCGGACTCGCTGCTGCCTGCCATGATGGGCAAGGGAAGATAGACTACAAACCAGTTTACAAAAAGAGCAGGACTTGCAACGGTAGCAGCTTCCAGCAAGTGCCCAAGCTTTGCAAGAGCAGGGAAAGTTAACACCTGACTAGGGAAAACTTATTTGGGGGAGGGAAGCAGCTACAAAGACTGGGCAGAAAAGCTTTTGGTGGCTGGGAGCAAGAGAGAAAAGCCGCCAACCACAATCAGAGCACAATCTCTGCTTAGGCAGGCAGACATTAAAAAACAGAAGCAGCAACTGGAACGCCAGGTGATACTTGTTTCCTGTTCTTCCTTCCTTGCCTAATTTAACTGGTCTACTTTGAAAAGCATAAGTACATAATTTCAAAATTGGGCAGAGGGGGGAGGGAGGGCAGGCAGTGCCTGCAAAGAAATCCTCCCTTTCGTTGCACAGAGATGAGCTCCTTGTGAGCTATTGCCAGCTGTGCTGTACCAAAAAAACCCCATTCCTTGAACGGAACACACATCCTTGGGTTTAAAGTCTCTGCTCTGAGAACAGAGAGGCAATAGCTTCCTCCAGCAACTCCCTTAGTCGACACAAGTTTCTGACTTTGGGAGGGGTACAGATATTTCAGGATGTCAGCATGACACCCCCCAGCCACGTTCCTCTTTCCAAACCTTATCAGAAAGAAACTGACTCAGCCAATTAAGAAAGATGACAACCAGTTTCTAGTTTTGAAAAGTTGCAATGAGAAACTTTTCAAGACCCTCAAAAGAAACAGCTGTGCTCTTAGCAGCAAGGGATGGCAGGATTGCCGCTGAAAGCAGCCAGAGCCAACATTAAAGGCCCAGCACCCCCAGAGTAAAGCAGGTTACCTCGTAACTGGAGAGGAACCGCTGCAGTTTGGACTGAGATGAGATGTAGAGGAGGGGAGTCATCACTCGACGGACAAATTTCTCGATGTAAACAGCATTCATCGGCCCTTTGTATTCGATGGGCCCAAAACTGCCATTGAAGAAAACAGAATCTGTCAGAATCTGCCAATGCAGATCAAATTCCTCTGCTGAGAACAGCTGGAACTGGCAAAGGCACAACCTCGGCATCGAAGGCCAGGAGGGTCTGCCAAAAAATTGAACATAAATGGAAAACTACTTTCTTTGATCTCAAGACACAGCCAGCCCCTCTTGGCTGGGAAGGAGGTCGTGGGCATCCCAAACAAAAACAGGAGCTCCCTGGCAGCCTGATGCCCTCCTCAGCCTGCAGAAACTCCCTGCCTGGCCCCAAAGAAGCCTCTGGAAAGGCCGAGCAGCACTGAAGAAAAGGCTTGCAACCGGCAGAAGATACAGCAGGTGAAACCAGAGCTGGAAAGAGCTTGACTGGAACTACCCTCAAGTCCCACTTCCTTCACTTTGCTCAGGCCTCTGGGATTATTCAAAGGTCAGTCCGACTTTTTTCCTCCCATTACAGCCCCAACTCCATTTCATAGAAGTTCTCACCTCTGATGGTACAAGTATATCACAGGAAAGTAGAAAAAATGTTTCTGCTTTCTGCATTTCCCTTGGTTCCACCAGCAATTGATGGCTACAAACAACACCTACCGAAAAAAACCCCCGTAAAATAGGCAACCACGAAAGGCTCAATTCAAAAGGCCTTTTTGAGACATGCACAGTAATCAATGCCACCCCAAGCTGCCGGCTGCACATTAAAGGATCTGCAGCAGATCCATACTGGCAGCCCCTCCAAGGCCTGGCACTGTGCTGACCCCTCTCCCTTACCTGATCTGCCAGGCTCTTTGCCACTCGCTCAATCTCTTCCCGCACGATGGCTGACTGGCCGCACCAGGGAGCATAAAAAAAAAACAGCGAGATCTCTGAACTTTGACGAATGTCCTCCGCTTGATCCAGCTGCCCAAGAAAGAGATCGTGGACTGGGGACGTGGAAGGGAAGAAGCCGAGAGGCAGCTTGGCAGGCACGGTCACATCTCTTGCACGGCTGGCAGGGGAGAGAAGGGGGCTCAGAGACCCTCAAAACCCCTGCCTCCTTTCCAAGCCGCAGGGCCTGTGGAAAAGGGCCCTCCAAAGGCCGGGAGGGTGAAGCCAGCCGGGGCTCAGCTCCGCCACGCGCTTTCTGCTCTTAGTCCCACTCGAGTCCCAAAAGGCGCCTCCTGGCCTGGACCAGAGGATCCCGCAGGGTCGCTTTCGAAGGCTCCCGGCTCCCCTTCGCATTCACACACGCCCGCAGCCCCGTTTGCTCGCTTCCAAGCGGGTCCCCGGGCCGGCCAAGCCTTTCCCACTCGGGAAAACGCGGTTCTCCCCGAGGCTCCACGCGGCGCCTCCACCGGCCCTTTCCTGCCCTGCCTGACCAGAAAGGAAGCGGGGCGGGGCGAGCCTCCTGTCCTTTCCCGGCCACCTCTCCTCGCACAGCCCAGGCTCGGGAGTCCGGGGCATCGTCCCCGCACGCCCTCCAGGCCTTGGCAGCGGGGACCTCCTTGCCCGCGCCCGGCCGACCTCCCTCACCTGCACGAGGCCCGCAGTGCCAGCAGGCAGGCGCAGCCCAACACCACAGCGGCGCCGCACAGCACCTCGGGCCGCCGGGCCATGCGGGGGACGGCGGGCGCTCCGCTCTCCTGCGCGGGCGGCGGCGGGGCGGCGGGGCCCTCGTTGGCCGACGACATGCCCCCCCCCCCCCCCCGGCGGCCGGGCCTGCCTGCCTGAGGCGGGGCCGAGCGCGCCTCAGGGTCGGGCCCGCGCCGGGAAGCCAAACGGGGCGCCGCCACGTCTCCTGGCCCGCCCGATGACGGCGTGACGGGGCGGGGGCGCGCGATGCCCGGCCTCCGCCTCCTCGGGCCCGCCCTCCGCCGCCATGGCCCGCCAGGAGAAACCTATGGCGGGAGGGGCGCCGGCCCCCTCGGGCTCCCGCCCGGGCGCCGACACGGGCGAGGTGGGACGTGAGGAGGAGGGGACTGTGAGGCGAGGGCCCCGGCACCCCTCCTTTTAAACTGGCGGGGGGGGGGGGGGCGCCCGCGCGGACATTGGCCCGTCAGCGGGCCAATGGCAGGGCGAGCTGGTCGCCCTGGGCAGCCAGAGGCCGCGGCGGAGACCGAGACCGCTTTCTGCAAAGTTCTTTTTATTTCAGGCAATGATCGGTCCGTACAATACACAATACTGACATACAAGCGGAACCTGTCAAAAACCATCATTTAACAGTCAAGACCAAGAAACAATTTTTAACTACTTGATTCTCAAAAAAGTGACGCGCATCTCTCTCCCGAGATCCTTTTTGGTAAGTTATGCGGAAACATACAAAGAGAGAAAAATACCCCATTCAACATATATCGTCCTCAAATGGTTATTTTGCTTAAAATCTTTTTAATAAGAAAATCCTTTGATTAAGCAACCTACATAAATAGCAAACTAGTTTTTAAAGAAGAATTTCATCCGTCATTTTCTTCGGAGCTCAAACCCTCTGTTTTTAAGCAGCTTGCCTTCAAAGGTTTCAGCTGGAAGGCCAGCCGGAGGGCCTCCCTTGGCATTACAACACCCTCCTCTGGCTGTTTTCCAATTTCTTCTGTCCAACAGAAGGCGAATAAGCATGTAAGACTTCAGGCTGTGGTTTTTATTGTAACTTCACCATTCTGTTTCATGAGAGCACAGACAGACCTGCCGACTTACTCCCCCTAACACATCTACTACATTTTGTTCTTCAGGAGGAACAATACGGGCCAATAAAAGCAGAAAATCTGCAGCTTCTGTCACATGCTTTGGATTATTGTCAAATTCTGATTTTATGCTTCCATCTGGCAACACAATGCACTGTTGTCATTAGTTTAAATCTTTAAACAAAAAACTATATTTTCCAAAGTCATTATCATTGGGAGCAATCAAGTGGTCTTTTCGGGCCTTGTTGAACTTCATCCTTAGGACGTGTCTCCGCTCCTCCCATTCACCGAGTTCAGCTGGTCCATGTGCAAATTTACAGTTATTCCCCTCGATACATGAACCAGCCATAAATCTGCGCAAAAGAACAAGCGAGTTACACCTTCTTCAGATACAACATCAATGCATGGCCTCAGGGACCCAATACAATGCCCAAAGCCGGCTTCCAACCTGCCTGGGCCTCTCAGCAGGCAATTAAAAGGGGGCGAGAGGATGGCTTTTTTATTGTAGAGACAGTTAAATGGATTAACCCTTTTACTTCAACTCTGCTAAACTGGGAGCCTAAAGGAATCGTAACGCGGCATAGCTGGCTTGTGGATGCGATAGCAGATCCCAAATTTTCAGAAGGAACCTACCTATCACAAATGCTGAAATACCCAGTTGGAAAGCGATGCTGCCAGCGGTTTTGGTCATCTTCAGTGTGGAAAACTTTCTCTTTATGTTTTTCGGAAGAAATGTGACCTTGCCATTGTTTCTCACTGTTGCAGTTTTTGCCACACATCCAGCAATGGAAGTCTACCTGTTGATACAAACCCAAAGGAGAACTGCAGGGCAGGCCACACGTGTGAATCTAAGCAATTTGCACAGAGCCAAACCTGCAGCTTTCTGGCCGCGAATGTGTCAAGGGGGCCTGAGCATTCCTCACAGCACCTGCTGGCTCCTTCCAAGAGCCATGGGCTTCAGCTGCCAGGTGCTGCTACCAACCAGCAAGTAGCCTTCCAGAGCTGGCTTTAGGCCTGCTTAGGTTACACCCAGAAGAGAAGGTTTTGGACATCCTGACCTCTTGCACTTCAGACCATCACAAAGCTCACTCTCCTCTACCCAAAGGCCACACAATCATCAAGCCAGCATTGCACAGCAAGATGGCCGAATTCAGGGTCGATCTCTGTGACTTACTGTGACTTCAGCATAATCGGTTGGCATATGAATTTGTTTCCCATTTTCTTTGTTTGCTTGAGCGGCTGGATCCTCTCCTTTTTCTGGCTTTTGACTCTTCAGCCACATTTCATACAGCTGCTCCATGTCTTGAACTGAAGGAAAGTCCACAGCAATTGACATTTGAGCAAGGAAACTCTCTGAGGGGGCATTAACTTACCAGCAGAATAAATTGAAGGACTCTTATTATTGTAACTTAATTCTGTCATAGAAACCTGGGGTTATTCTCTCATATCTTTAATCTCTCTGGGAACTGGACTACCGGAAGCCAAATGTTAACCAGATCATCCCCAGAAAGAGGAGACAGAAATGGGCAGACACACCTGCTAAACGAAGGGGAAAGGGAGGGAGAGCACACTCAAAGGCAGAGCCACCAAGGCAGAAGGCCTTCCTGTGAGTCTCAGGGATTGTTTACTTACTGCCGTTCTCTTTCATGTACGTCCACATTTCTCGCTCTTCTTGACTGTGAGCAAAGGAGCAGTTCCCAACATACAAACACTTCTTGCCTGATGCAATATGATTGCACAACTAGACAAAGGAAAGGAAGAAGTCAGTGAAGCCTTGTTCTACCTGGGGGGAAAGAGAAATAGCTCTGGGCAATCCAGGGGGGAGGACGAAATGAAGGAACCAAAGCCTGGCGAGATCAGGAAAGGAAAGGCCTGTTCTGGCCTGCAAAGGATGCCGAGGACAGTCCCTAGGGCACTGAGGGCTTGGCACGTGCCCCTGTGGCCAAGCTCTCAGCCCAGCACCTTGGATTCTTTCAGAGAAAAAGAAAACATCCACTCCTTTCACGTAAAATTTAAACTTATTTTCCTAGTTTTAAAAAAAATATTAAAAAGGTTGAAGACATTTTAAAATAGGATAACAAATTGACTTGGATAACATTTGGATAATCAAGCAAAGTTGTTTCTCTAACGAAGGACCCATTAGGAAAAGGAAAGAAATGGCTTATAAAGACCTGCTCACATCGAATTGCAGAGGTGCCTGCTTCTTTGCGGGAAGGGGCCGGATTGTGTTCCATTTCCTGCGCTCGTTTGACATCACCAGCATGACGCGGCGATCTCTGGTCCACCTGTGAAGCAAAGGCCCCCTCTGCTACATCAAGTTGGCGGCCTCAAGATGGCAGCCTCAGAAACAAAATGGAAGTGTCTCAGCTTGTGGCTTTGAACACCCTCCTCCAAAACAGAAAGACATCACAGAGCTGTAACTTGGCTCCCAACAACTACTTGCCACCTGAAAGCACCTGGACGTCATCCTGGCAGAAGCTTGCCTACCTAAAGTCTCCTCCCCGAGTCCATCTTAACTGCAGATTCTGGGGCTTTAAACAGCACCTGCTTTGAGGTGAGAGGGGCTTACTAGCTCAGCATTTCTCAACATTGGCAACTTTTAAGATGTGCAGACTACAATTCCCAGAATTCTCCTTCAAGAATTTGAGAAGCACTGCCAAAGAGCTTTGCCGCTTTTATAGCTCTATCGTGGCTTTGAGGCCCTCTGTGGAGCCGAGGACTTTATTTAGGGCCAGCAAAACAGCTTTCGGGATCAGATAGCAGAAGGAAAGACTCACGCTTGGTCTCACAGCTTGAAGCTCTGCTGTCAGCCAAGTCAGACAATACAGAGAGAGACAGGCAACCCGATCTGACCAAAGAGAGGTCTACATCGTTGCTAAGGGTCAGCCTGCAAACACAGCGGGCCACAGATTCCCTCAGGTGGTGAATACAAGTGTCGCTACGTGAATAAGAAACCCCCACATAACTTGCTGCCTCCCTCCTGCACCTTTGAAAGGCAGAAAAGACTTACGGGTGCCTGGCTTTTGCACTGCAGTATTTTCTGTTTTTGTCTGGCTCGCTAACTTGTCCATTTCTCCAACACTGAGCACATACAAACTTCATTTTCAAATTCAGGGAGCCATGCTTCACCTGGTTGCTGAGAATCTTGAGAGATACAACAGAACACAAGGCATTTTAGATTGGTCAAAATGATTCTTTGGGCCATTAATTACCCACGAAGAAGAGACAAAGCCATAAAAGCCATTTTCTCCAACATGGCTCTACCTGAAATTTAAAATTTGGTTCAGAACCCTTCCCCCCCCCCCCCCCCCCAACTGAATGCAACGGCAGGAGCAGCCCGGTGGATGGCAATCATGGAGAGAGCTCCGGCGGCATTTATGGAATATCTTCCTCAGCAAGCAATGAAGGGAACCAATACAGTGAAGACAGCCATTTAAGCTTTAAGAGGGCTTGTTAGCTTTTGGCATTTTTTTTAAAGTATTTCTGAGGCAAGAGATGGCTATAACATCTACAGGAATTGAACCTAATTCCTTCAGCAAATAAAGCCACTTTCAGGATAGGGGTTTTTGGGTGTCGTTTCCACACACACCCCCCCCAAAAAAACCCCAAACAAACCCAGTACTATATTTTCATCTCTTTGAGAGGCAGTCTGAGAGAAATACCTGTGCTCCGTGTGTAGTAGAGTCCAGATTCTGCCAATATTTTTTTGACTCTTGAACAATAGCCTCATGAGTAATACCTGCAAGGAGGGAAAGAGCCAAGGAAGAAGACTACTTTATGAACAGTTCAATATTGTGATGCAGTATTTCAAAACAGCTTCGTCTTGCCCAGGGATATGAGCAGAGCAATGCTAGACGCTGATTTTCCCCTTCTGCAAGGGCTTACTTTCAGATAACACAAGCAGAAGATCACAGGTGATTATACACACAAATTATTTTCTGCTTTCATTCTGCTGCATGAAGTACTATTGCCTGAGAACACCAAAAGCAGAAGAAAAGATTTGGCTCTTGAGGGATTTCTGCTTAAAGAGCAAGCACATTTAGAAAAGTTGTGTTTTACAGCATATGGATGGCTGGGTGAGAAACTGTCTGCTTAACTCCCGGAGGGCTGAGAGAGCTTTTTAAAAGTATAGTCTCACCTGTCTTACTCTGCATCATCCACACTTGGAGTTCGACAAGACTGTGAGCATAGAAACACTCATCATCCCGTGAACAGCCATAGCGAGCTTCATGCCTGCACAGGTCTAGCTGACCTTGAGGATGAAAGGGTCGTATCTTGGAATACTTCACGGTCGTTTCTCGCAAAATGTGGACAAGGCACCTAGGTTATGTTGTTGAGGGGGGCAGGTTAGAGAAAGATCCAGTGTAAGTAAAGGAAGTATTTGAAAATCGTATAAACCATTTTGATTAGCAACACCTGGTCACTTTAGTGACACATTTGCACTCTTTATCTCTTACTGCAGCCACCCTCTCCTCCACACTCACATTCTCAACTGGGAAGGGGGCACAATGGGAGTCCTGGAGAAGGAGCATACATGCACACCAGAAACAAAGCTGCACATCTTATTTGAATTGCAAGGCAGAAAAGGGACATACTTGTTCTCCTCAAAGTCGTGCATAGCAGGGTGAGAGCAGGAAGAGGAGTTATCCTTATTCCTCTTGCTGATTATTCTGGGTTTATGCTCAAAACATTTCTGCAATGCAAAACCAAGGTGCTTCAGCAAAACAGACAACCCACTCCTGACCAATTCTGTTTGCAAGGACCAATCCAAAGGCAGTCAAGACCAGAAATCTGGGTAGAAGGGATAACTCTGGGGAGGAAATAATTGTCCCAGGGAGAGGAGAAAACTGGCTTTACAGCCCAAGAGATGCTAAAACAGAAAAGGCAGCTAAAAGACCTTGGCCTTTTGCCCTGCTGCTGGGGGGCTCTGGGCGGGAGGGCAAAGTGTGGCTTTGCTTTTCTTGTTTGAGTAGCTACCTTCTATTGATTTGGTAAACCAGAAGAAAAGCAACTAGAATTTCTGAGGGGCAGATTGCTGGCAGCTCTGCCTTTTGTTCCCAGACACCTACACAAGGTCCTTGTAGGGGCCACATTGCTGCCAGGATGAATTGGTCTGATGTGGCTAAAAGGCTCACGACAAAATGACGACCAGGAAGAGGGGACGTTGGCAGCCAAAGCCAGGACCATCAGCCCATCCTTAATGAGACTATTCCCCAAAGCCAAAGGGGCTCTACGGTGAAGTTCCCTCATGTGGCCTAAGAAGAAAAGCACCTCGCACAGAAACATGAAGAGTCCGTGATGCTCCTGAAGAAGGCGGGAAACGGTCAGGCTGATCTCTCCGCTGCCTTCAAAGAGGGCTTCGCGGCTGAAGGCCCCTTTCCGCTCCAGGGTCCACACGTCAATCTCCTCTTGACAGTAGGCAAAAGTGCAGTGGCCAGAATATCTGCATTCCTCTCCCGCGGCCACATCTGCAGCACCACCAGACAGCAAGTGAGGCAGAGAGGAGGCTGCTGGAGCCCCCAGCTGGTCCTAGTTCAGTCTCCCCTGTGAGAAACCAGGGGCCTCCCAGGGAAAATCCTTCCAATAAGTCAATAAGGAAATGCTGCTCCCACCCCGAATCCCCCCCCCCCCCGGGAAAAGGGGCACTCAAACAGGCATCTAAGAAAGGGCACCCTTACCTTTACATATATAATAGGGTCCCACATACTGGGTTTTCGTTGGTCTTGGCCTTATTTTTTTCCAGAATTTATCTTCAGAGTTCTTTATTCTACCAATTAAGATGTCCTTCTTACATATATGCTCTAAGTTCAGATGGTAAGTATACTCCAGTGATTTGGGATCTAAAGGAAACAGGAGAAAGGTTACAATGCTTGTCCCATTTTTTTCCAGCCCACTTGATTTTCTCTAGCTGCCAAATGCTGGAAGGCAGGAATCTGGAAGCTAATGTTATTCAGGATCTGATGGGAGGAAGCTGAGTCGAGCACAACGGGGTCTGTAAGAGGTGTTGGGTCTCCAATGGGAGGCTGATCTCTTGGGAGATCATTTAGTTTCCAAAAGTAACAAATGTTTACATTCTATATTCTCGCTCTTGAAATGCTCTGAAACTAACACATGGACAGTAGGGTAATCGCTACCAGTTATATATACTGAAAAAGAAAGAAAGGGGGAAAAACAGGTCATGTGGCTAAGTTATAAAGCCTCAAACAGCAGGTTTCATGCATAGAAAGCAAACTTCATGCACACAGCTGCACATGCTGACCAAAATGTCCTCTTACACAGTCAGCCTGTATTTTAGGGATGCTTTTAGGAACCAAAAGAAAGAGCAATTGAAGAGTTCAAGCTAAAGAAGAAAAGGAAGAGGGGCAGAAAGGACAACGACCCTTCTGTTCTCAGAAAAAGCCTGAAATGTGGGAAGCTGTCTTCACCCCCCACGTCAAAGGCCAGGCCATCCCAGAGCCCCCTTCCCCCCAGCTCCTCACCCTTCTTGATAAAACACGTCTGGCAGGCCTGCCTGAGCTCATGGGTGCCTTCCAGGGGGTTTCTCGCCACTAAAGAGGATGCCACCGTTGGCACAGGCATGTTGGCAGGTGTGCTGCTGAACATGCCAGAATAGTCGCTGCAAGCTGGACTTGCAATCCCCATGTAGGACTCAGCCCCAAACAAACTTGTGGAGCCATTCATCTGTTGGAGGAGACAGACACATTGTTGCTGGAAAACAGTCTCACTGCAGCTGTGGAATCCATTTTTACACCCTTCCCTCTTTTCCAGGAACCCAGGGAATTCTTTAGGGGTCTTTTCCTCTGCTCCTTCTTGTCATTCCTACTATTTTGCAAACTGGCAGCTGACCCCAAGGCCATCCTGGGGTCTGACAGAGACCTGAATCCAGGCCTCAAGTCACCCTACTTGTTTTAAAATGTATGGAGACTGCAATTCCAATTAAAAAAAGGACATGACCAAAACAAACTCATCTAAAATTTGCACACAACGGTATTAGAACTGTTTGTGAAAGATACTCACAAGCCGAAGAGGAGAGTTGCTGTTTAATGCTGTGTTGACGTCTCTAGAAAGAGAATTGGGTATATCTATTGGAATTAAGAACAGCAAACATTAGTTTGGTACAGATGGGTTATGCATGCAAAGTAAAGCGGGCCATGGCCTCACTCAGGGTATGGGATTTGTTTCTGTCAGACTCCAGTCCCCTCTAAACACCACCTTTGATTTCAAGTGGGAAAGTCAGAACTTTTTGCCCCCTGAAATTGATGCCCCAATATGGCACTGCTTTCCTGGGGCGGCAGCCTTGACAGAAGTGCTTCTCTTCTTAGGCTTTGCTTAAGAATGATCTTACCTCTTTTAGAGTCGCCAATTGAGAAACTATTTAAAGAGGAACAAAAGTTGTCCAGGGCAGAAACCAAGGGCTGGGAATACATTTCGGAAAGGGAGGCGGCAGGAACAAATCGAGCCCCAACTGACAATGTTCCAAGCAAAGGGGCAGAAAACGGGATGCTGGAAGCAATGGTGGCTGTTGGCATGGCTCCTCGGATGATGGTGCTTGGCTAAGCAGGGAAGAGAAAAAGGCTAATTCTTGCCAGGTCCCTGCCAAAATTTCACTCCCTCCTGAGATTGATTCTGCTTCATGAGATGACGACTGCAGCTCTAACCTCCCCCTCCCCAAAGGAAAGAGGCACAGAGAAGGGCCCAGACAGCTTATGAGAAGCCCTGGAGGAGAAGGCAGCCCCCCCCCCGCCGCCACATTCCCTAAAGTTCTGACCATTCCACCATCACCCGGATCAGACACCGAATCGAGCAATTCGTCCAGCTCATCTCCAATGATGTCGTCCCCGTCCTCACAGTCCAAGCAGCCGTCTGGGATAGAGAAGGGCCCTCCGTTGGCCAGCGAAGGGGCAGAACACGCGGTCTTCTCTGCTGGGAGAGCCATGCGGGACACGGCTGCTAAGGGAGGCAGGTCACTTGGCAGTTCAGGAGCAAAACTGGAAGAAGAAGAGGAAGTGGAGGAGGAAGAAAGAATCTTTTCCGCCCAACTGGAAAAATCTGAAAGAGATATTGGTTGGGGAAGAGAGCTTTTAGCAGAGATTCTCAAAGGGGGAAGGCTTGGAGGCTGCCACATCCTCTCTCAGCCCCCCACTGATTAAAAAAAAGTACCAATGGATGCTTTCCCCAGAAGAGAGGCAAGGCTTGTGCAACAAATCAAGATCCAGAGAAGTGTGACAGTCCAAAATGTAAGCAAGCATTACTCTTTACCCCCCTTTAGAGAGAGAAAAAGAAACAAGCAACATGTGTTGAATGGTGAGGCTGCAGCGGGATATTCCTTCACCTTTTAAATTCTTGGATACCATTCAGCCCAGACTCTCTCTTGCTCACTTAGAAGCCAGTGGGACCCAAATGAAACCTTGGGAGGAGAGAAATGTCTCTCCATCCCACAGAAATTCAAAGCAGCAAGAACAGATAGAGCCACCTCAAGCCACACAAAGTGGATACTGTTGTTTACAAAAACTTCCTTCCCAGGAGGCCTCACCTGATTCAATGTCTTCTACAGAAGAATTTGAGCTCTGAAAGCAAACAAATGATCAGTCATCCAGAAGTATAAGCAGCAAAAGTCTTACGCCAGCTATTTTGTAAAATGTGTCGGACTTGGCTAAATAAAAGACAAGATACTCTTGCACTTTTGATACCAGATATCCTTTCAATTAACCACTGAAAGTTGCTAGGAGTCAGGTGGCATATACTGTACATGCAATAAATTGCAAATCACTTTTGGCAAAGTGGCCACTGAAGCCAGTGCTGTTTATATGGGAAACTTGAAATCAGCAATCAGCTGACCTCCTCCTTTCAAAAGCAAATCTTACTTCTATTTTCAGTTATGAAAGGGGAATCTCAGCTAAAAATCCTAGTACACAGACCATCCAAACTGAACAGCTAATTATTCTAAATATTTAAATTGAACAAATCTCTAGCAGACAGAGATTCTAACTAGAATATTTAAAAATTAAGAAAGACATGTATCTTTTAACCATGTCACATTTTTACTTCACAAATAGGATCTAAAGGGAAAACAGAACAAAATCTTACCTTTGCTACTTCTCCAGAAACAGCGTTGGGGGAAGGCTGCAAGTGAGCATACCATTGTAAGTAACAAACGCATTAGGCAAAACTTCAGAATAGAAGCACACAACTATTTTCACTTACTTTTGCCCTAACATAGGCTTTTCTTATTTTCAATCCAAGCTTCTGAGCAAGTTCTTGGGTTAATTTTATCACATTTTCATCCTAGAAATTAAAATAAAAGCAGGATGCAATACACATTAGCAACAAAAGTTTTGTCAGAAATGTCACACAACTGCATCAGGTACATCAATGCCACCTGCATCTGATCTGGGTTCTGTAGGGACTAATCCTGAATCAGGACTGTATATCAAGAGGTTTCTGGAGGCCACTGGAGTGAGATGCCAGTAAACCTAAATAATTCTTGCAGTGAGTCCAGGCAAGGTAATGTACATTTATGCATCCATTTATGCATCATTTATCACTTCAGTCAGCTATGATTCTAGGCCACATGCAACATTTCAGTAAAATAATACAACAACATATAGTCATTCACTCCCTCCCAGGCCATGGGATTGCTTGCCCAAAGAAGATAGGAATGGAGTCAAGCTTCTCCAGCATCTTTTTATTTTAGAGGAATTTTCTACTCTCTTGTTGTTCTGAAATCACATGCAGGAAAATGCTATTAATGCCCCACCCCTGCCCACTAGCTGACGTGACATGCGTACCTGGGGCACTGCGAGAGAGCATTTTGCTACAGCATCATAAGCCTCTTTATATCTTCCCAGTTCTTTTAAAGCTTTGGATCTCCGGTAAAGGGCTCTGAAATTATTTTCATTCAACTTTAAAACTATCCCACATTCTTCTAGAACTCTATCATACGACCCCTGTAAGAATGAAGGACGAACAGTGTCAAGCATTTTGTGATTTGAATCTCAGGCTGCAAGCATATCCCAAGACAATACATGCTGCACACACAAACAAAAAATGTACATCAGGCCAGGTCTTTTTAAGTTCTTAGGATCTCAGAATGCTCATTGCCAAGACTGCTATTATTGCTGCCATTTTAAGATGATGAAACTGTTGTATTTTGCTACATTTGTGTTCACAATCATAGTGTTTGTTTTTAGTACTATACTGTTAACTTCCTGGGCTGATAAAATGCTGATTCCATCTCACCCACCAGGGTTACAGAATAGAAACCTCGTTCTTGATAAGCCATGAGCTTTTTTTAGGAAGCACCTACCTTCTTGGAGTAACAGGCTATACGATTAACATGCAGTTTCTCTAATATCTCATCAGAAATGTGGATTCCTTCAGAATTGGCATAATCAGCTATGTTCAAAGCCTCAGAATAATGATTCAGTGACCCTTCCCAATCACCTTCTCGGTATGCATCGTTTCCTTCATTAAACAGGTTTTTAACAAGTTCTCGTATGAAGATCTGAAACATAAATCCTCTGTTAAGTCACACAGGTAGTTCTGCAGCTCGACAAGGGACGCTTTGCTATCATCAATAATTTGTTCTGGAGGGACTCCAGGTAGCAGCACATAGCAAAGCTTTAGATCAGTTTGGAGTAAAGTTCCATCTAACAATATGTGGCAAAAAAATCCTGAAACCTATTGTCCTTCCGCTATTTCCACACAACGGTTACTAACAACCAAGCACTAATTAGACATGGCTGATGTGGGTCAATAAGGTAAGAGAAATCATCACATCCTACAACAGCCAAGATTCTAGAAGTTTCTACTGTTGAGACCACAATGCCTCAGGTAAAGAAGTTCAGAAAGGAACATCAGTTACCTCATATTGTTCTTGAGACCCTGGGTAGGGTAAAGTAGACCTAGAAATCACAAAGATAAGAGTATCAAGTTACATTCAAGGATCTTGCACAGCAAGGCACTTGCCACTGAAATTCTCGATCATGGCTTGTACCCGTGCGACACACTTCACACAAGAATTAATTTTGCAATCCAGATTATCTCCAAAAACACCAATAAGAAAATATGATTGGAGCATAATATTGCCAACAGGGCAGAATGTACAGTTCCATGTATAGAAGATATTCCAAAATAAAGATGCAATCAAATGCAAATTAAAGAGTTCTACTTAACACAACATATGAGAGACAATACACTAAGATAATTTGTTTGCCTGTGTTTTATTTTGTAACAGCAAAGCTAGGTAATCTTTAACATAAACTTAGCACAATGTATGCAAGAAAAAAATATGTTGCATCATGTCTTAAGCAGTGGCTCAACAGTTCTCAGACACAGATGTCGAGTTACTCAAAGTACTTACTGTATAAACTGCAGCCCTTTCTTAATGTCCTGTAACCTGATGCTCCTGTCCACTGAAACACTGGACATGTTATCATGAGCACCCTCGTCTTCGATATGCAGCTTCTGAAACAAAAGTGACAGCCTGTCGCTGGTTTGCAAAACAATTTGTGAGAAGTTATGGAAATAATCAGCTCCAACATCAGCCTAAATTATTCAACATCAACTCTTATAAAATAAATCCATGTTTACAAAATAAGGTTGTTTATATTAACGATATTGATAAACAATGTTTAGAGTTGTTTCCACCTGAATTGATTCATACATTAATTAGCTCTGTTAATTTAGACCAAGAAAATAAATTAGGCAATAAATACTGCCTCTGTTCTATCGTATCCCTCTGAACCTGGGATATATATATATAAATATAATAACTTTCAAAATCTCATTTTCAAGAAAAACCAAAACCCAACATATAATTCCAAGGGGGGAAAGCTACAAAGAACTTTTGCTAGGTTCTCTTCCCAATACTTGAGATTACAATTCCCCAAGATATCCAATCCAGCCAACAGCAATAAACCCTTTCATTCTCTGCGAAAATCAAATCTAGTTCACAAAAAATATGATGTACAATGTTATACAATTTTTCACTGTTTTAGCTAGAAACTAATTATTCTAAATACTGCAATATAAATCCTATTACAGTAAAAGTAAATGCAAATAAATACAGCCATATTTTAAAGAAATTTTCAAGATAAATCCCACCATCTAGGGGAGAAAAACAAAATACTTCAAATAATGCAGAACTTTTGATTTGAGTTTACTGAAGGTAACAATTTCAAATTTAAATATTTAAACATTTAAATATTTAAATGTTCAAATATTTCTGATATATTCCAGACAACTGGTCTACCTCAACATATTTTAAGGAAACATGTTCTAAAGTAGGATTAAGAGACTGGCTAGTAATTGTGAGTCGCTTTCCACATCTAACCCATTTTAACAAAGAACAGCAATGCCAAAAACAAAAAGGAAAACCAAAGCAAAGAACAAGGCTACTGGCACAGAGAGTCCTTGACATATGACAGTTCATTTGGTGACTTGAAGTTACAACGGCATTGAAAAATGTGACTTATGACTGTCTCACACTTATGACCTGTGCAGCATCTCCATGATCAAAATTCAGACGTTTGTCAGCTGGCTTTCATTTCTGAATGTGATTCCATTTTGCGAACTTCTGATAAGCAAAATCAACGGGGAAGCCAAATTCACATAAAACAACCATGTTACTAACTTAACTGCTTAACAAATGTGGCAAGAAAGGTCACAAAATAGGGCAGAATTCATTTTTACAACAGTCTCCCTTGGCAACAGAAATTTGGGGCTCAACTGTGGTCGTAAGTCAAGGACTCCCAGCACCTGCCTGTCAAAGAAGGAAAATGCGAACCTCTGAAAGGCATCCCCGAAACGGTTGTAAGTCTCTCTCTCTCCCCCCCCCCCCGCTCCTTCGCCCGGTCTCGGTCACCCAGGCAGCCGGGACGCTCTGCCAACGCCAGGACCTTCCTTGCCCCACGCGGCCCTTGCCTCCCAAGAGCCCGTTTCCCCTGCCAGCCACTCGCGGGACAAGCTCCCACTCGGACACAGGATGGCGGCCAACGCAGCCGAGCGAGGAAGGGGACTCGCGGTCAGAATCACAAGGAGCAGACGTGGCGGCGCCTCCTGGGGCTGGCAGGGGCTTCCCGAGGAAAGGCCGGGGGGTAAAGCGGCAGCAGGACCGCGCGGCGGCCGGACTCTCCCTCCCCTCGGCCAGAAAGGCCTCCCGAGCGCCGGCCTCGGGCGGGCGGGCAGGCAGGAGGGGCAGAGGCGCCGTCGGGTCGGAGAAGCCGCGGGGCCGCCTCCCCTTCTGCTCGCCCGGCCGCCCAGCACGCCTTCCGAATCCCGGCCTGGGTCTCCCGCGCGCGGCTCCGCTGCCGGGGTCGACGCGGGGGAAGCGGCCGTTCCCCTCCGGGGGAACGCGGGGCCCTTGCCCGCTGCGAGAGGAGCTGGGCGGCCCCGCGCGAGCTCACCTCCGTTGTCGCGTCTGCTCTGCCTGCGGCCTCTCCGGCTCCCTCAGGCCGGGGCCGAGTCGCGGAGTCGGCGGCAGCTATCGAGGAACGTCGCCGCGAGCCAGGCCCTCTGCCCCTCTCTCTCTCCCCCCCCCCGCTGCTTCCGCCTCGCCGGCGTCCCCTTCCGGCCGAGACCTCTAGCCACGCGAGCTAGAGCGCCCCCTCTCGACCGGAGGCCACCTGAAGGCGCTGCAACGTGAAACCGCGGTCGAAGCGGGCAGTCGCTTCGGGGGCGGGGCCACGGACGACTTGGCCAAAGAGCAGGGCCGAGATTGTTTTCCCATTGGTCTGGACGAAAAGCTGCTCCCTGTCCATTGGTTACTTTGAATGGATGGGCGCTTATGATCGGCCAATAGTTTCGCTCCTGGGTCCTGCAGTGTCCGAGCCCTTGAAAGGGCAATCGGATGTCCCTCGACTCTGCAAGGAGGGCGGCTGAACAGGAGGTGTACCTGTCCGAAATACTCTCCCCCGCCCTATACGCAGACTCGTTTGCATTCTGGACCCTAACAAGCGAGGGAGGCGTGGAACGGCTTGCGGGGGGGGGGGGTGGTCCCGAACACCTGCCCTAGCCACAGGCTTGCCCCTCCGCTGGAGGGGTGGCGATGTGCGCCTGCGCGCGCCTTTCCGCGAGGCGAACAGTGGGCGGTGCTCCGTGGGCGGTGCTCCGTGGAGGCGAGGTTCGAAGTCGCGACGTCACAGAGGGTCTCCCTGTGACGCAATGGGCTTTCGGGGAAGCCCGCCAAATTCTGCTCCCGCGGGCGGGCCCGGCGCGAAAGGCGGCCGGAGGGGTGGCGCCTGTTCTGACGACCCCGGGGAAGACACGTGTCGCTGGCAAAGCCCCGAAGCGGAGCTGGGAAATGCCCGGCCGCGGCGCCGTCGCGTGGCTGACTCTGCCGCTGCTGCCGGTCTCGCTGGGGGTCTTGCTGGGCCTGGCCCCGCGCGCCTCCCCGCTGGACAACGGGCTGCTGCGGACGCCCCCGATGGGCTGGGAGCCCTGGGGGCGCTTCAAGTGCAACACGGACTGCGCGAAGGACCCCGAGAACTGCATCAGGTGTGGGAGGCGGCGCCCTCGGGGCCCTGGAGGGGGCTTCGCCCGGGGAAGAGGGGCAGCTCCCGGGGAGACCAAGGCCGCCGCCCTTCCTGTGCCACCAGTGAGCAGCTGATCAGGGCCACGGCCGACCGGCTGGCGGCGGACGGGTGGCAGAAGCTGGGCTACGAGTACGTCACGCTGGATGACTGCTGGGCAGCCGGCAAGCGGGACGCCCACGGGAGGCTCCAGGCAGACCCGCAGCGGTTCCCCAGCGGGATGAAGGCCCTGGCTGACTACGTGAGTGCAGGGGAAGCAAGGGCCCCCCACGGAGCACCAAGCGTCTTGCCGCCTTCGGATCCACCAGTGATCAAAGGAGGCTGCACACCTGTACAAAAGCTTGACCTCTTGAACCCAGTGCCAGGGTGGGTCTCGCAAGGCGTTGCCAGCTGGGCCCCTCAGCCCCCATGACTGCCCTGGGCATCCTCAGCCCCTCTTTCCTCCTCCTGCTCAGGTTCATTCCAAAGGCTTGAAATTTGGCATCTACAGCGACTTGGGCAATGCCACCTGTGCAGGTTATCCAGGCACAACCCTGGAGACGGTGGAGATGGATGCAAACACCTTTGCAGAGTGGGAGGTCGACATGCTAAAGCTGGACGGCTGCTTCTCGGACTCCTCCTTCAAGGCTATAGGTGCCCTCCCCCATGGCAGAAGAGCACCCGGGGGGGAGCACACAGGGCACGGGGGGGGGGGGGTCTGTGGGTCAGCTGGGAAAGAGCAAACCAGGTCATTCTAAACGCTACCAATGCTTCATGGCTGCAGAGTTTTCATGGTTGCTGCTTGGTATGGCAACCGTGTGTGTGTGTGTGTGTGTGTGTGTGTGTGTGTGTGTGTGTGTGTG
>BLBF01000067.1:13136532-13247414 GCA_015471245.1 Laticauda colubrina
GTGTGTGTGTGTGTGTGTGTGTGTGTGTGTGTGTGTGTGTGTGTGTGTTCCCCCCTTCAGGGTGGCTTTGCTTCCGATGAAAGCCAGAACACAAGGCTTTGTCTTTTGAGGGAGGCCGGTTGAGTTGGGCTTCTCAAAGTCCATTGGCTTCATTCATACCAAAGGCAGGATGGTGCTGCCAGGTTGCCCCTCCCATGCAAGCGGTGGAGGCCGATGGCTTCTGGGAAGGCCTGGGGAAGGGGAAACTATGAGGTAACTTAGGCAGCCTCTGCCTGCGCAGCTGACATCCTTGCTGGCTGTTTTTCAGGTTACCCCAAAATGAGCAGAGCACTGAACCAGACTGGGCGGCCCATTGCCTTGTCTTGCAGTTGGCCAGCTTACGAAGGGGGCCTTCCGCCCAAGGTAATCCCAGACCCAGACCCTGCCTCTTCGCAGCAGGGCCCCTTTATGGGCCTGGCTCCTTTCAAGGCTGCCTCCTGAGCTGCGGTTTGTTAGGGACCCCAAAGTGTGTGGCAAGGATGGCAGGTGGGGTGGGGTGGAGGCAGTAGGTGTCAATCCCTCTCCCAGGTTTTGGACAGGCTGTTTGAGATCTCCTCCCCCAGCCCTTCCTGAGAGCATAAAATGGCACATCTGCCTCCCCACCTGAGATCCCAGCCCATTCGTGGTGATGGCCATTCTTCCACGTTTCCTTTGGTCTACTAAGCTCTGAGGAGAGCAGCGATTCTCATGGCTTCTCCATGGCAGGCCTACCTTTCTTTTCAGAAGCCTAAATCTGCTTGTTTCAATTCAGGTGAATTACACCTTACTGGGCCAGATTTGTAACTTCTGGAGGAATTACGCCGACATCGAAGATACTTGGGACAGCCTCTTCCACATCATTGAGTGGTACGGAGACCACCAGGATATCCTGCAGCCGGCCTCAGGGCCTGGAAGGTGGAATGACCCTGACATGGTGAGACCTCTTCCTTACCTCCAGCCTAGCCCTGAGCCCAGGGAAGAGGTCGAGCTTTGACGGCCACTCCTAGGGCATCCGGGGGAGGTGAGGGGGAAATGCGCAGAGGTGGCCTGGGAAATGCAGGCCTAGAAATTCTGCTTTCAGTGCCTGACTCTGCAGCTCTGAAGCAGCTCCACTTTCGGAGTCTGCAGGATCCCCACGTGGGCTTCCTTTGCTTTTTTTTTCTGAGGGGTTGGGTCAGGCCACCTGGCATCCTGTCTCCTTCCAGCTGATCATCAGCGACTTAGGCCTGAGCCACGAGCAGTCGAAGGTGCAGGCAGCACTGTGGGCGGTCCTGGCGGCCCCTTTCTTCATCTCCTGCAACCTGAGGAACATCTCAGAGGAGGCAAAAGACACGCTGCAGAACCCGCTCCTGATCTACATTAACCAGGACCCGAGGGGCATTCAAGGCAGACTCCTTGCCAGGGTGTGTGTGGGAGAACCTCTTCCCCAGAGCAGGGCGGCCTTGTGCCCGGGGAAACGGCTCCTTTCTCTGGGCGCAGGAGCCATGGTGGGCTTATGAATCTCTGAGCAAGTTGGGGTGAACAAGAAGCCTTTCTGTGCCCCTCGCTTGTCTCTCGGACAGAAGCAGAACTTTGAAGTCTGGAAGAGGCCCCTGGCCAATGGCCAGTATGCAATCGCAGTCCTGAACAACAGAACTGATGGGCCCCCACGCTCATTTGCCACCACTCCCAGCCTCCTGGGAATCTCAGGCTGCAGAGCAGGCTATAGGCTCTACGATGTGCTGGGCAAGCTGTCCATGGGCGTTTACGCCCTCAATGACACCATCAGTGCCAAGGTGATGCCCACCGGGGTGTTGCTGCTCTTTTTGAATCCGCTGTGCTAATCCTGCCATTGCACAGGGCAAGGGAGCCAGGGACGTTTCTGGGAAGGACCAGCTGCTTCCTGCTTGCAGTGAGGCTTCAGGTAAAGTGACCAGCCCTCCTGAACTGTCCTGCTGGTGCTGCTACTCCTAGGAGGTCTCTGAAGACCCATTTTCTGAGGCAGAGCCCCCACCCAATTCACAAAGGGCAAAGGACAGAGCACCAAAGCAGGCCCGTAGCAGGTCCACAGGGCTGGGAATGAGTGACTGTCAGGAGGCAGGGATCTGCTGGGATGCTGTCTGTGCCCCCTTGCTTT
Organism: Laticauda colubrina; assembly: GCA_015471245.1. Classification (NCBI taxonomy): domain Eukaryota; kingdom Metazoa; phylum Chordata; class Lepidosauria; order Squamata; family Elapidae; genus Laticauda; species Laticauda colubrina. Next base: position 13,138,667 of record BLBF01000067.1, read on the forward strand.
ACCAATGGGGGTGAGTCTGGAAAACCCCCCATCATCCCTGCAATTAAATGGTTCTTATTTCAGTGGCTCCAGTAATCCTGTACTTGTTGCCTTCCAAAACCCAGGGAGGCAGAGGGGGGTATGGGGCAGCTCACCTGCTTGTTTCACGTGTCTCATGCACTGGTGCTCCCAGCATCGGCTGGGCCAAATGAGGGAGAGCCAAGGAACCAGTGACATTTCTGTGCTTGGTGGGGGGGGATGTTTGCAGGTTGCTGGCACTCCTCTGGTTCAGAAAGGAGGGGAGACTTCTCCGATTGGCCTGTTTTCCTTCACCCAGCCCCAAATCTCTTCCCCCCCCCCCCAAAAAAAAAAAAAAAAAAACTTCTCTGAAAGGCCACATTCTGCTTCTGCTTGGAGACTCAGAGGGAGGCAGCCAGCAGAGCCAGCAAGGGTCCAAAAAGCAGCTGTGCTGTACAAGGCAAGTGATACCAAAGCAGAGGCCTGAGAGGGTGCCCTGTAAGCCCAGGCAGCGGCCAGTTTGTTTACTGGCCAAACCCCTATTGAAAGTGTTGACCTCTCTGGAAATGCTTTCCAAGGCTGAAGGGCTGCTGGGGGCTCCCCTGGGAGGGCTGCCAGAGATGAAAGCCAAAAGGAGGGAGCCTTGATCCCGTTGATCTGGGTTGCTTTAAGATCATATCTAGATTGTACTCATCTGTTCTGAATCCTGATAGGTATTGGAAATTATTTTTCAATGTGTTCCCATGCACCCCCTTGCAGTTGCCCATCGAAACATGGCCGATCAACAGTAGTAGCTCTGAGGCTCCTTGAAAGACCCAATGCCACATGACTGATGTGAGCACCTTCTGTGGAGCATTGTGCCTTGTGGGAATTTGACATCATTCTGGAATCCTTTAGAGCAAACTGGGTTTCCACAGGAAAGGAGGTCAATACAAGAAACCGTCTTTTGCATAGAGTATCGGAAGGGCTGGTACACGAAGTAGTCAGAGCAGGATCAGCCTTTTATTTAATATCTTCTGGCTAAATGGCGAAAGTTCAAATGATGTAGTTAATTATAGGTTGTCTTCTTGGTAAATCAACTGAGTTATTAATTCGGTGATCATATTTAAATGAGACACCCAAAATCAATTTGGAAGTGATGACTAATATATTAATGATAACCAAATATATAATTGCAAAATGTATCCGGTCTGAATGATTTAATTGCCTTTATGCATGTGACTGTGACAATGAAACTTGCACCAGTTTTTGTAATCGTTAAACTGGAAGATCTGTTGATAAGTGCATAGCTTCCTGTTCATCAGTGGCACCTGTTGCACTGGCAACTCCCCTCCTGCTCACCCCCATCTCCCGGGTGGCCACCAAGATGGGCTTTTCCCCAGGCGCTGCGGGGCATCCCTGGGAGACAGAAGGAGGCACCAGGTTTGGGTTGTGTTTTACGATTTTATAGTTTGGGGTTTTTATTGTTATTGTGAGCTGCCCAGAGTTCTGTTTTGAAATGGTCAGTCATGTGACTCTTTAAAATAAGTTAAAATCAACCCACTTTGCACAGGAACTGTTGGAGAGGATTACAGGATCACCAGATATGTCAGCGTCTCCAAGCTGAGACTCAGAGGGCACATCCCGTTTCAGCTGGGGCACATGTGGAAAGGGGCTTTATGAGATTGCATCTGGAGTATGAGCCGGCAGGGTGATGTATCTCTAAGCTTTTACTGTGCTGCTCAGATACTCCGGATTTTTGCAAGGTCCTTGAATCCCGGATGGCAACATCTTGGCAAGAAACAGCTGTGCAGAATTTCACCTCAGGCTCAGATTAATGGGAGTGGTCCTGAGACCACAGCGTTTTCTGGGCCTCTGCATAGGAAGAGGGATAATCACACACGCACACACAATCTGCAATGGACATATTCAGTCAGAGTTGCCAGGATGGCTGTTTGCATTCATGCCGATTCCTGCAGCTGCGAGAACACAATTAATAGTGTCTGAAATGCAGCAAACAGAATCTGCTGATTTACTGACTGCTGCTGCTGCTGCCTTGTTGTGCCAACTGGACAAATATTGTAGAACAGATTCTGTTTACTGGCTCTACTTGAGAGCCAGTTTGCGGGCAGGCAACTTATGCAAGACAGCATGTTTCCAGAAAGTACAGGGCAAGCCTCCTGCCCAAAACTGTAATTAGCTGGATATTCATGGTACCGCCTCTAGGAAATACAGAAGAATGGATTTATTGGTAGGAAGGAAAAAAACCTTGAGAAAGTCTCAGGGTGCCTGTTGGTGCTCTGTCTCCTGGAGGAGTCTTGGTTGTGTGCCTGGAAACGTGACTTTCATTGCAAGAGAGGGAGGGGCAGAGAGGGAGGAGGACACCCAGCCCCCCTCAGGACAGGGCTGCCATTAGTGTTTCTTGCCTGTCTTTGCAAAGAAGCGCATCATCCATCAGGTTAAAGAGCAAGTCAAAAGGCCGAGGCTTTAGCTGGCTCCAAGCAGAACTCCCCACACCCAAGGAGCAGGGGGACATTTGGAAGAGGATCTAGAGGGATGGGTGCCAAGGGCAGGCTGGAGAAAGGAAGGGGGATGAGCAGCCCCACCTGACTGCCCAACCGGCCCAGCCTGCTTTGGTGGTGCTGATCAAACAGGATGAGGTGACCCAAAAGAACAGGCTCAACTAACCCTTCCCGGAGACAGAAGCAGAGGGTGTGATTTTACAGGACCTGCCAGCAGGAAGGCCAGTCTGTCCCACCCAATGGGCTGCACAGGTGACTTTTGGGAGACCAGCCGCAGGGAGCGAGGAATTCATTCTGCAGCAACTTTTTCTTTTACCCAGAGAAAGCAGGAAGACCTGCTTACAGCTGCTGGAAGTCTTCAGCCACAAACACCTTTGAAAGCCAGAAGGCGCTGAATGGCAAGGAGAGCTTTTGTCAGGAACAAAGTGCTCTCTGCCGCCCTTTTTATCTAAAAATAACCCATCCAACTGGACATGGGGACAAACTTCGTCTGAGTTAGGTGTAAGTACACCTGTCCAGGAAGACCCAGGGCTGGGAGAAGGGCCGGCCTTTCCTGCCCCATTCGCTGCTCTCCGGCTGCCCCACGGCGCCTCCGGCTCAGGCCCAGCTGGAGGTCCCTGCGCTCGCTCTGTCCTTGAGCTCCTTCGTTTTCAGACGGGGGGCAGCTGTCCAAGGGAACCAAATCCCGCCTCCCTCCGGCCATCAGCTGAGGCGACCCGGGCCCTGAGCAGCTCTGGCGCGTGGGGGGGGGGGGGGGGGGGGGCGCGGCCGGCCGCGGGGGCGGAGAACGGGATGAGGCCGGCGGGGAAGCGCAGCGCCAAGCTAAACGGGGAGAAGCAGACGCTCCTGCGGCGGCGCCTGGACGGGACGGACGTCTCCCCGGATTGCGGCTGATGGCCCCGACGCTGCTGCTGGCGCTGCTGCTGGCGCTGCTGCGGACCGGTGAGTTGGCGGCGAGCCCGCTTTCCCCGCGTGGGGCTGTGTGAACTCATTCCCTGGGTGAATCCAGAGTGGGGGTTAATTCGGTAACCGGGGGGAGGAGAGGATCGGTGGGCTCCCAGTCGGCCCTGACTCCCGGCCACTGCCTGGACAGTCCCTGCATGCAGCTTCCCGAGCCAGGTTGTTTGGAAATGGCTTGCCATTGCCGCCTTCCCAGGGCCCAGGGAGAGGGACCGGCTCAAAATGATCGAGCTGGACTTCTGCCGGTGTCTAGACTAGAACCGGCGTCTCCCTGCTTTTGTCTCTCGGTGGGGGAGGTCTGAGTTGCCCCTCCCTGCACTGATCCTGCTGGCGGATGCTGAGTGGAGCCCAAGAAGCTGGGAGCAGCAGAGAGAAGTCACCCTCCGCCTAATTGGGGGGAGGGACATTTCCAGACCAGCATGAAGGGGAGCTGCCCAAACGGAGGTCCCAGAGAAAGGGACCCCACTGCTTTGGGGGGATTGCCCTGGACACGCCCCCTGTCATGGGCAGGTGTCATTTGACGTATTGGGGTTCCTGAGGATTTTCAAGCCACCAGACAGCAAACAAGAAAGCTGCATTGACAAATCTTTTTTCCCAGCACCCCTGCTCAATTTTGCCGAGGCGGCGGCTTCCCTTTTTATGCCGTTTTACCTGATGCCCCAAAGCCAAGAGGGGGATAGGAAGAGGCGAGAAGGCTGGTGGCAGGGGCTCCTGTTAGTGCCCAAGGGAGCTGGGAGTGGGGGGGGGGAGGAGGCTCCCACCTTGGAAACAGCCCTGGGACACTCTCCTAGGACCCCTGCTGCTGCTGCTGCTGCTGGAGGGGAGGCCTCTTGGGAGGGAGGGGCTCAGAGCTTTAGGCGGATCCTGCTCCAGGGCATCTCCATTTATGAGAGGCTCTCCTCCTGCATGTCTTCCCTCCTCCCCATCCAAGTGTATTGTTGGGGGTCCCTAAGCAGCTTTATTGGAAACCCCTCCCCCAACACACACAGCCAGGAGTAGTCAGCTGGCAGTGGCAGCAGAGCATGGGCAAGACCCCCCCCCCCACAGCCTCCAGAGCTGCCCTCTGATGCCGCACATTCCTTCCTACCCCATTACAGGACACCCTTTGGGCAAGGCCCCTTCCCGGCCCCGCAGAGGAATCCTCCAGCTGGCCGGGATGATCCAGTGCACCACAGGGCGAACTCCCCTGGCCTACATTCGTTACGGGTGTTACTGTGGCTGGGGAGGCCGCGGTTGGCCCAAGGACCAGGTTGACTGGTAAGTGTCCCATTGGCCTCTTGCCGCATGGTTGGCAAGGGCTCTGGTCGCTTCTCAGCCTTGGAACCCTGGGTCTGGAGGAACCGGGTGCTCCTTCTGGGGAGCTGAGTTCAAAAGCCAGTTTGCCAGATGCCTTTGCTTGAAGCTGTCATGGAGCCACACAATAAGAGTGTGCCCAGCTGGAGGGATTGTGGGAAGGGCTGAGCTCATGCCTACATCTGAAAGTGCCAACGTGGAAGGCACACCATCCTGAGAGACTCAGAGGATGCCAAGCCACCCTCCACATCCTGCCACTGCTATAACCTAAACTCAAAATAGAAACTTCCCCAAAGGACAATATTTAACTCCACTGTATTTTAAGCAGTTGGAAATGCATTCTGCAGCTTCCGCTGGTTCGGCACCATGAGGCCTTTGTGTCAGTCGCTGGCACCGGCAGCACCATCACCTCATGTAGACCTGAGGGTTCTGGACGGATTCTGGCCACTGCCTTCCTGGGCATTAATCGCCCATGAACAGGATGCTTCCAAATCCAGCTCAGCTGTAACTTATTCAGGGTCATTTCAGGTGACTGAAGTGAAGTCGAAAGTGACAGCACTGGAGAATTGGGGAAACAGCCCCCTCCCCCAGGTTTTCTTTAAAGAAGCCATTTCAGGCAAGAGGAGGTGAGATGAGGAAGGCGCCCCACTCTTGGAGGCCTGGAGCTCCAACTGTCCAAAAGACATCCTCCAAAAGTTTTTGCCACACACAATCTACCTACCTTAGAGATGTAAAAAGGATCCACCCACCTGAGTAAACACAGCCTCCCTTCCTGATCAGCAGGCTGAGAGGGGCGGGGGTGCATGAGGGGGCTCACCTTGGCTCAGTGGGACTCCTCTGTTTCTGCCAGGTGCTGCTTTAAGCATGACTGTTGCTATGGAAAAGCAGAGGAGGAGAACTGTGCCCCCAAGACGCGGAGGTATCCCTGGGAGTGCAAGGACAGCAAAGCCAAGTGCGGTGAGTTCCCCCTGAGAAAAGAGGCCTGGGGGTGAACCTCCCCCCATCCAGGCACCACAGCCAACGTACTCGGAAAGCTGCATTTCAAAGCTTCAGGTGGCAATTCCAAAAGTCGGCTTCACTGCTTGTTGGTCTCTTTTCCTTTTGCAGATGACATTGAAGACAAGTGCCAAAAGATGGCTTGTGAATGTGACCATGACGCAGCCAAGTGCCTGGCAAAAGCCCCCTACAACCTGACGCTTTTGTTCTGGCCAGACAGTCGGTGTGCAGAGAAGGGCCCCACGTGCCCAGACGACTGAGGCTGCCCTCGCATGGCTTCCCTGCCTGTCCGCCTTTCCATCCGGGACCTCAGCTGCCACTTCCCCTCGGACGGCCCAGTCTCGTCCTGCTGCAGGCACTCGGCACCACGAGAGTCTGCAGGCAGCTCTGGGGTCTCACTTCAAGGATGTCACCGACTCACTTTGCTCCAATGAGTCATGGCATGTGGGAACAAGGCTGGGCAAAGAAAGGCCACTCGGGACAGTCAGAAAAAAGGCAACCTAGCCCTCAGCCAGAAAGTGGGAGGAGCAAGAGAGCCCCTCCCTAGCTTTGGGGCTGTAAAGGAGATGGGAGAGAAATTTTAGGATTTATAGGACGGGTGTCAGCCATGCAAGTGGACTGGAGAGGAAACACAGCCTGGTGGGCTATTTCTACTTGACTATAAAGCTGCATTAACAGATTCCTGCAGGTCTGAAAGTCCAAATCTCTCCTCGCCTCCTTTACAATCCACGAAAGTCGGGAGGGGCCCTTTCGGCCCCCTTGACCCCCTCCTGCTCACTCCCACATTCCACCCTGGACAGAAAGCAGGAGCACCAGGGTGGCAAAGCGGAGAACTGGTTGCAGGAACATCACAAAGTTCAACTCCTGTCGTCACAGCCTGGCCATGAATGGGCACCAGGCAGCCATGACACCTGCCACTATTCAGCCCAGCCTCCTCACAATCCAAACAAGAAAGGGAAGGAGGGAATATTGGGCAAAAAAACAACCATCACTATTTTTAGAAAACATTATTTAATTTGTAAAAACGTTCTATGCAAATTTAAAGATCGTATTAATACAAATGCAGAGTCAAATTTCATTTATAGAGACATCACATTTAACATAAAGGTTCACTAGAGATTTAACACAAAGCAACACAGAGGGAATTTAGACACACAGAGAAACCAATTCACCTACTTACACACAAGGGGTCCTTTTCCAAAGAGATTGCAACAAGCTCTGCTTCAGTTGGCTCAAAGCAAGATTTTGGATTATGCAAAGATTACATCTTCTCTGCTCCAAGGAAAATGTGCCATTTGCTCCTGAAAAGAAAGTGGGGGACGCAAAGAGCTGCAAAACACGACCATCCGGCTACTCATGGACGAAGCACCGGCTGAATTCAGAAGCACAGGCAGGCGGCCCTGATCCCTCAGCATCCAGATGGGGCTGGGGTGTCCTGGGCTCTCCTCCGCCTCATAGGACTTGTGTTTCCAGGCGGCGGACTTCCTTCACTACAAGGTCGATGTTAATGATTGGGTTGAAGTACAAAGCCCAGTAAAAGAGGCAGTTACAGGCAAACTGGGGGATAACTGGCCAGAAAATAGCCATCAGGAACCCCTGGGTTGACATTTTCCAGAAGTGGCTCCACATCCGGTAGGGAATTCTCCTGAAAAAGGAGGAGGGGGAGAGGGAGAAGAGGGTCAACGCCTGCGCTTGGCAGCCTTCAGATTCACCCAAACGACATTCTGGGTCCCTGCAGTGTAGGCCAGCCCCCCTTCCCGACTCACTTCAGCTCCCGCCTTGACCAGAGCCGCCAAAAGGAGAACAGCTCCAGCACGGAGAGCAGCATGGCGTTCACAATGATGAAGCGGGAGGTCCAGTAGTGGGTCTCCAGCCAGTCCCAAGCGAACTCGGCCAGCAGCTGATAGGGCAGGAAAGCAAACTTCACCAGGAATTCCCGCCACTGCTTCCACACCGGGTCCTTGGGGTCCTGTGGAGACAGAAGATGAGTGCCAGCTGCCTGGCTGTGACCCCCTGGGAGGGGTTGGCAGTGCCAGGGCACCAGGGCTGCCCACGTCGAAGGCCAAACTGCCCAGGACTCCAGACCTACGTGCAGCTTTGCAATCACATCTTCAAGCTCCTGGGCCTCCGAGACGGGGCAGACAGTGTGGATGAAGGGCAGGAAGGTGTCGCTGTAATCTGACAGGTACAAGTACAGCATGGCGAGCCGAGGGGAGCTCTTCAAGGCATAGAGCAGGAACAGCGAGCGCCCGGGCTGTACCGCCTGCAAGGCAAGGGACCTTTGTGCCGGAAGGTCTTTGCTCCGCCCCCTGCCGGCCTCTCCCAGGCATGAGGGGCCTTGCTAGGGAAGAGCCCCGCCTGAGCCCCCGCAGCACCCACTCACTTTGTACTCCCAGAGGTTTTGGGGCGGCTTCACCCCCAGCAGCTTTACCCGCTCGAGTTCCACAGTGATGGCCTTTCGGTGGCTGCCGTTCTCCACCTGGTAAGGCGCCTGCCGGAGGTCTTTGTCGGTCAGCGTCAGAAGCAGCCTGCAAGACGAACCATTCAGGCCGGGGCAGCCGCTTTTGGCACCAGCACTGCCAAGCCCCCACGTCTCCATCAGGAAACTGCCTTAAGAAGCCACGGAGCAAAGCGAAGCTGCCTGCCCTAAACGGAGCGGAAAGGTCTGGCCGGGCAGCAGCGAGGCACCTGACTCCCAGGCAGGCCACAGGACTTGCTCCGTTTGCATATCCCCTGGGAATGACAGGCCAGGTTTTGTGCTTGAAGCCTCCCGCCCTCTCACGCTGGCTCACCTTCCATTCACCCTCTCCTGCAGGAACCTCTCCGTGTAGAGGGACGTCCAAGGCCCCAGCTGCCCAAGCCAGTGGGCCACCTCCTCTGCAGTCCATTTGGCCACAGGCTTGCGGACCAGCAGGCTGTCCTCGGACTCCCGGCTGCTCCAATGATAGCCCAGCAAAACCACCTAAGAGACCAACCGAGAGCACCTGAGGCTGGGCTGGGGAGGGGCTGGAAGTGCTTAAAGCAGCCACAATAAACATCATGCATCTTTGCCCAGAGAATAAGCCACGTGTGGCCAGTTTTCTGGGATAAAGTCACCCGAGAGGCCAGCCCGCCGCAGTCCCCTCCTTTCAGCTTCTCTCCGTGAGTGCCAAAGAGAAAGTGGCAGCACAGCTCTTAGAAATTGGGCAGGCAGCCAACCCCCCACTCCCGCCATTTCCAAGCAGGTAGTAAGAAAGCCCCACCAGAAGCTCAGCCTCCCTGGTGGAACCTGCTCAGCACCACTGCTCAAACGGGGCCCTTTAAAGCCAACCCCTACCCCCAGGTGTGTCAGTGCTTGTGAAAAATGTCCTCTGGGAGCCGTACCACCACACAGGTCAGTGCTGTCAGGACACCGGAGTAAAAGCCACCTCCGGGTGGGTTCACCCTTCCGGCACCGGGGGCTGCAGTGGGCTGGTCGCTCCCATACTTCTGAAAAGCAGCCAGGCTTTGTGTCACCTCGTGGTTTTGCAGAATGTTGTCTTTGCGCTGCTCGATGGCAGCTGGGAACAGCTTCTCCACGACATTCCTGGGAGGGGAGAAAGGGCTTGAGCCGACTGGTAGCCGTGTGGCCCCTCCAGTTGAGCCAGCTCGTCCATTTCCGGAACAGCCTCTTCTCCATTGCAGTGAGAGGCACGTCAGGCCTGCCCAAACCCTCCAGCAGGAATCACTTGCTAGTCCTGCCAGCCATCCTTGCAGAGGGTTGGGGAAGGAAGACCCATCTGCCCTGAGAGGGAACAATGTGACTGTCAGGCTGGCTCCTTGCCAAGGCCGCACCCGGCTAAGAAGAGCAGAGGCAACTAGGCCAAAGGACGGCGGTCAGTCCCTCCCTCCTGATGTGCCCAAAGGTGCAGCTGGGGAGGCCCTGAGGCTCCTGGCCAGAGCAGAGACGCAAGCCCCACCTTCAAGCCTCGGGTCTGCCAGCCTCCCCCCACCTGCCGGCCCCTGGATGCCTTGGGACCACTGCTTGGGTTTAGGCCGGCAACCGGGAAGGGTGAAGCCAGCAGGGCAATGGTCACCTGAGGAGGATGTTGACCTTTGGGAACCCTTCCCACTTCTCCCGGCACTCTGGACATTCGTTTCTCTTGGAAGACATCCACCACAATGCCAGGCAGTGCCGACAGAAGCTGTGCCCGCAGTTCAAGGTGGTGGGGTTGATGAGGATGTCATAGCAGCAGTGGCAAGAGAACTCGCTGACCGAGATCCGCTGGCTGATCCCTGGAGCGTCCAGCCTCTCTGCTGGCCACGGAAGACTCGCCTCCTCCATGTCCTTTCCCTGTGGCTGCCAGAGACGGCCGGCCTCACATTCTGCAGCCCTGAGGGCAACTGGAAGAGGGCAAAAGAGGTCCCTTTAGTTTCCACACGGGAATCTCCAGGAGAAAATCTTAGCAGCTCCTGAAATGCCTTCTAGATATCAACCGTTCATAAGGACCATCATTTGTGCCAATTGAGATTCATTTTACATGCTGACTATTACCAGTTTTGCCTTCCTTCTGGGTAGAAATGGACTTAATTAATTAATGCAACAAAAGCCTTATAGCACATGAACAATGTCCCCGTAGTACTGTGTCATATACACATCTGGATTTTTAAATGGGTCCAAAAGGTGGTTTGATTTGAAATAAAACAATAGGATAAAAAGTGAGGACATTGCTAATGCCCGGAGCATGGAAAGGAAAGGTGGGGTTGCTTTGAAATAAATCCCCAGTTCTGAAAATCAATAAACACGTGGCAATTTTCTCACTGAAGCGCAAACTTCCTGTGCCTTACCTGTGGTCAAGAACACACCTGGCACCTTTGTTGCGACTTCCGCGCAAATCTGCCTCTGAAGGGAGCAGTCAGCTATTTGTCCTCAGCCGCCCTTGAGAGCAGCCAAACGGACCTCCAAGGGAAGAAGAGCCTTTGGCTCTTTCTCCTAGAAAGCGGAAGGAAAGCGGAGCTCCAGACCGCGCGTGCCGCTCTCCCCTCCCGGGCCCGCCTGGAACGGGAGGAAGATTCGCTTCGGCAGCCTTTCAGGAGGGAAGACACAAAGGGCTGCCCTGGTCTGGCCTCGAGGCGGAGCGAAAGCTCCGTTTTGTTCATGCTGGAGCACTGTCACCCTTCGGACCCGGAGGGCAACGAGGGCAACCGCTTCGCTATTCACTGAAGGAGTCACGGGCACGTCGAGCCTCCCGCTTCAGAGGCAGTCTACCTCCCCCACACCTGCAGCCCCTTCCGCCCGGCCACTCAGACCGCCCCGCCCGGTCAGCAGATCCTCCTGGGAGGCGCCCCGGGCTGCGGGGGGGGCGCTGGAGGGAGCCTCCGGAGGCAGGGGCAGTCTACCTGGGGATGCGAGCCGGGATGGGGGAAGGGCACAGCGCCGCTCACTCACCGGGGGGGGGGGCGCGCGGAGCCCCTCTGACAGCCACTTCCGGCCGCGCATGCGTGCCGTCCGCGCCGTCTCACGCCAGGACCGGGAATGCGCCTGCGCGAGGGGGGGGCGCTCTGCCGAACGCAGGCCCGCCACAGCGCCCCCTGCCGCTCGTCCCTGAGCCTGGGGGGGGGGGCGGGGCGGGGCGGGGCGCGGCGGGAGGAAGAGCTGCTAACAGCCCTGCGAGGTAGTCCGGGCTCCGAAGGGCCGCGGCTGCCCCACAGGGGGGTCGTTCGAGGCGGCGTCCGGCCCGGCGGCAAGAAAGGGAGCTTTTCCGCCGCTTTCCCGGGCCGGGACAGCTGCCTCCTGCGGCCCCGGGGGTCCTTCCTGGGGGGCTCCTGTGTTGGGTGCGCCCCGCCCCCTCCGATCTGGCTCCTTCGGCCTGCCCTGCCCGCCCGCAAGAGGGCTCGGCGCGGCGCAGCACCGCGTGGCCTCCCGCCCTGGTCCTGGGCTGGGCTGGCCCCTCCCTCTCTCCCGCGTCGGAGCGAAAGCGGGCTCCGGGCTCCCGACGGGGCTGGTCTATTCCGGGCGCAGCCAGGCAGCGCAGGCTCGTCTCTCGGGGATGCGCCGCGGCTTCGGGATGCCGGCGGCGGCGAGCGTGGTGCCCGTAGCCCTGGTCCTGGCGGCCGCCTGTCTGCGGGGCGCCCTGCTGCGGTCTCCGGGGGCGGCCGAGCCGAGGCGGCCCCTCTTCGAGAGGCTCCGGCGGCTGGAAGCCCAGGTGAGCCGCTCCCTCCTCCCGGTCCCTGTCCGGGCTCGGAGCGGGCGCTGGTGAGGGCGGGGGCGGCGGGCAACGGGATCCTTTCCTCCTGCCCCGACGGGAGTCCACGGGGAAGCCCCCCGCGTTTATTGGCCCCAGAATGCGGACGGGCCGGGCAGCCTCATCCCCCTTCCCTCTGCCCAGGGGGCGGACGCGGTGCCCGGTCTGCAGGGCCGGTCTCCCGGTCCTTCTCCGTGAGACTTGGCTTTGATCTCCTGAAACGAGACAGCGGCTCCCTGCTCTCTCGGCGAAGCTTCTTTTCCAGGAGGCGCTTTCAAAAGGAGATCACCTGCACAAAAGGCCAGTAAAATCGGGCCAGACTCGGGAGCAGGAAAAGGAGGCACTGCTGAACCGCTGCCAGCTTTGATCCGAGTTGGATCAATGTGGTACTTGCTCTGCTATCCAAGCTCTCCTTTCTTGAACTTGCAACAAATAAGCCACCCAAGCCCATCGAGTCCCTTTCGGAGGTTGCTTCTGTTCTTGAGCCCCAACATGGGCCCCCCCCACGTTGATTCCAGATAGAGAAGTGGGGGGGGGGGCAGAGGGGAAAAGGCAGCCTGAAGATGACAAGAATAAATAAAGTGATGGAGCCGCTTCAGGAAAAATAAAAGAAGCAGACGCAGCTCAGAAAAGGTCTGGATTTTACAGGTCCCAACAGCCAATAATGTGTGTGTTGGGGGGGGGGGGGGAGGCAGGTTGCCAGTCCTTGTTCCCTTGGATTCTTTGGCCTCTGCAGTCTGGGAGGGCTGGGGGATGCTCAAAAGCCCACACCCCATGGTGGCTCCCTCCCTCCCTGCTCCAACCCACCCAGATCCTCAGGTCATGTTTCACTGCAAAAGTTAGTGGCAACAGCTGGTGTTATGATATTTAAGCCTTTCAGGTTTTGCCAGAGGCCATTTTAGGCTAAGATTAGCCACGGATAGTTGCCGATAATGGCCCAGTAAAATATATTTCTGCATTTTCAATGGATTTAAAGATAAAGTTATTTTGTGAAAGCCTTTCCTGGGCTTTCTTGCTAGCCTGGGCCTCCAGAGTCTTGTACTGCAACTCCCACCAAGCACAGCCAGAGTATCCATTCCCCATGAGAACTAGGGGTAAGAGGAATAGTGATCCACATTGAGAATAGCTGGCTGAGGGAGAGTAGCCAGAGTGGATAAATTAATACAGATTGCCACAAATAGCCTGAGCATTTCAGAAGACAAGAAAACAAGCTCAAGATATCTCAAAACTGTAAAACAGTGAAATACCGGTCACCCAAAATAGCAAAATAAGCACACCGATTGTTAATAGTTACACTCGTCAACCATTTACAGTTAGTGCTATAAATAATTGTACTTGTTATTGTAAAAATATCACTTCCTAAATATAGTTGAGATTACTCAGTAGCTCAAAGGAAGCTGGTGGAAAAATATAATCCTGTATTTTGGTCCAAAAATCTGGCCGCTGGCTGGTGTCCTTATGCAGTGAAACATCTAAACGCTTCATGAACACTTTCTATATAAGTTCAACACCACTGGCACATTTTGGGAGGGAAATGCCCCCCCCCCCATTTTGTTCCTGTTTTGGGACCCTGTTTTGCTTTGCTCTCAGAGAGCATCTTGAGCAGCACTTGAAGCCATAGTCTTAGTCCCACCTCTAGACGCATTCAGAAGTGCATGTTTCTAATGCTCTGGGGTGCCCTTGGGTAAGCCAAGCCAGGCAGGAAAAGGGGCCTTTGGTCCTGGGCGTTTGTCGCAGGGATGCCAGGAACACTGCATGAAGGGCCCCTAAAGGCTCCTGGTGCTTCGTAACCCATCATGCCCGTGTCCTTCCCAGGGAAAGAGAGGGTCCCGCTTGTCTTGCCCCCATCCCTTTCCCAATTCTGCTCTCCTGGCCCTCCCCTCTGCCCTCAGCTTTGAGGGGCCTGACCGCACTGCTTTTTCCCAGTTCCGACAGTTTCAGGAGGTCACCCTGACGCACCTTCAGGAAATGGCAGAGAAGTACAATCTTTCTCACAACCTCCACACCAAGATGGACAGGTTGCTACAGAAGCACGAAAGCCTGCAGCTGGTGGCCAATGGGTCCCGGGCTTCCACCCAGGAGCAGCTGCATCGCTTGCAGACTTGGGTAAAGAAGCTGGAGAGGAACAGCAAGAAGCAAGTGGTAAGGATCCAAGCGCTGGAAGGGGCCTGGCATGAGGCACGGCAAAAGCAGCAGGAGAGCCGCCTGTCCAACCTCACCCAGGAGTTTGAGAGCCACCGGGAGGACTTCCGGGACATGGCTGCCCACCAGCAGAGCCTGCAGAAGATACTGCAGAGCCTGAAGGGTGCCCTCCGCAGCCAGGGAAGCAAGCTGGGCAGCATCGAGCGGAAGCTGAAGAGCCTTAGGCAGAAGGAGGAGCTGCCCAGTCCTCGGAGCACAGCCCGTCGCTTCGGGCCAGAGAAAGCATCGGAGGCGGCTGGAGGGCAGATCCCCACCTTGAAGAAGCTGCATGCCAAGCATCACCAGCTGGGGGGCCACCTGGAAGTCCCAGCCAAGAGCCCAGCAGCGCTGAAGAGGGGCTCCCTTCTGGGCCAGGCAGCTTCTCCCCTGCAGGTGGATCCAGGCCTGGCCTCTTCACCTGAGCAGCAGACCCTCACAGAACAGCCTCCTGGACCTGCCAAAGTCCCTGCAGAGCAGAAGCCTCCAGGAGGGCCTCAGAAGCCAGGGACAAGTAGGTAGAGAGGGAGGATGTGCTGATGCATGAATGCTGCCAGGCTCCTTAAGCTCCAAGGCAGTGGCCTTTCTTGGCCTTTCTTGGCCTTAAAATATGCTGGAGGCTCATCTGGCTGAAGGCCACCCTTCAGCTCCCTGTCTCGGGAGGCTGGTTGGTTCCGCAGGTGGGATTGGGCTTTCCTTTTGGAGAGTCTTTAGAAGCTGCTGCCGTTGCTTGCTTCTACCTGGGTTGAACTTGGGAGATGTTTTGTACTTAGCTTTTGCATTTTATCTGCTGTACTGATTTTAAACATTGTCTGGACCCCGAGTGACCTGCACGCTTTAGACTAGAAATCTTCAGCGTAACTATCACCACCTCGATGTAAAATTCCAAACTGGAGCCCCAATCTGGGGTGGGCCAGTGCTGCAACTGGCTGTGAGCCCCTCAACACTTTTGGTTTCCGGACTGCTTCCCGGACTCGCCCAGTTATTTCCAGCCTCTGTAGTTCAGGCACGAGGCACCTGTCTTCCCAGACGAGCCCCTGGGTCTTTCCTGGCAGCTGCCCCACCGTTCTCTCTTCCATGCAGGGTGCAACGTGGACTCCATGCTGGTCTTCCCCAACGCCTCCACCGAGAACTTCGCAGCCTTCCAGCCCGGCCTGCAGACTAGCTTGCTGGAGCTGAGCCTCTGCAGCTGGGTGAGGACCAGTGCCCGTTACCTGGGCACCATCCTGTCTTATGCCACGGAGGAGAATGACAACAAGCTGGTGCTCCACGGCAGGGACGCTGCCCCCCGCAACTCCCTCCATTTTGTGATTGGAGACCCCGCTTTTCGGGAGCTGCCAGTGGGGACTGTCTTGGACAGCAGGTGGCACCATGCCTGCATCATCTGGTCCTCCATCCAGGGGCGCTACTGGTTCTACCTAGACCGAAAGCTGGCCTCCCTGGGCTCCAACTTTCGGAAGGGGTACGAGATTCCACCCCAAGGGTCGCTCCTCCTTGGCCAGGAGCAAGACACTCTTGGCGGGGGGTTTGACTCATCTGAATCATTTGTGGGGCTACTGGCGGGCTTTGCCATGTGGGGCCGAGCGTTGCTGCCAGGGGAGGTCTCCAGCATCGCCCTTGGAGAAGGCCTGCCCCGCGGAACGGTGCTCACCTTGGCCAATGTCTCCATGCTCAGTGGTTCTGTGCGGAAGGTGGACTGCACCTGCCTTGAGCACTGCCTGTGACACCCCCCCCCCCGTGGAAGCCCCAGAGAGTGCTTGCCATCCCCCCCACCCCCGCAGAATGAGCTTGACTGGATTTTTTTCCAGAGAAGGGACCCTGCCGAACGGGACAACCTGAGGGCAGCAGCTGAAACCCCAAAGCTGCTCCAGTCCTCCCTTAGAGGAATCGACTCTAGCCCCAAGACAGGATTGATGTTGCTGATTTCCGGGATATTTGTGCAGGGGAAGAGACCTGCTCATCATTACTCTGCCTGGTGTTCCAGATTCTTCCTTCTGACCAGAGGGAGGGTTGACAAAAATAAAAAAAAATTCTCACGTGCCATTTTCATGATAAAATTCTTTTTTTTAAAAGATGATGGTGGGCTTTGTTGGTAAAGTACATCAGTTTCTCCCAAGATGTGGGTTCCTTTTCACATTTCCAAAGCCAATCCTGGCTCCCTGCCTGGCTTAGCTTGTGTAATGCATTGGAGAAAATATATTAATTTCATGGTTTTGATTTGAAGCAATAAATATTTATTTATTCAAGACCTCGGACATTCCACTCTTTCCCTCAGATAAGTGAAAAGTTGGGGTGGAGTTTAAGATTGAATGCTGGAAACCCGGGATCAGCCCTGCCGCTGCCGGCAGCCTGAGCAGCCCGGAAAGGGCGTCTCCTCCAGGGGCTCCAAAAGGGTCGTTCCTCGCCACGGCCCAGCTCGTGGCCCCGCCGCGAAAGAGGCACCGGGCGGGCCCGGGGGGGTCTCCTCCTCTCCCGTGGGGAAAGGCAAGGAGAGGCGGCTCCGCCGGGCCTGGGAAAGGCCGGGGACAAGCAGCGGCTCACCCGAGTCGACCCGCGGAGGGACGCTGCCTCCCCAGCTGCGAGCCGCCGCAGGGGTGGCCCGGCCCGGATGGACCCGGCGCCGGGGCGCGACCGGGACTCCATCCCCCGTGATGCTCCGGGAGGGCGCATCACGTGTCTCGCCAGCTGCGGCTGGTCACATGACCGCCGCCGCCGCCGCCTGCCTCGCCCTCCAGTCGGTCGGTCGGCCGGCCTGCCTGCCTGCGGAGCGGCGATGGCGAACGTGGCGACCCGGGTGTCGTGGTCCGGCCGGGAGGGCGAGGCCGAGGGCCGGGGCGAGGCGACGCCGCTGCTGAACGGCACGGGCGGACAGGTGAGGCTGGCGGAGAAGCTGTGGGGGCGCGACGGCCTGGGACCCCCCTCCCTGTTGGCGCTCCTGGAATCCCTCCCGGGCCTGGCCCAACCAGACGGCGCCTCAGCTTTGTGGCCGTCTGGGGGCAGCTCCTCTTGGCCTGCCAACACACCACACTCGAGGGGAAACGGCCTCTCCATGGCCGGCAACATTGCTCTGAACTCAACACATTTCAGCCTGCCTCTCCTGCATCCTTCAGGCACAGCCAAAGCAGCGCCCCCCCCCCCCCCCCCCCCCCCCCCCCCCCGTCCAGAGAGCGTGGCACAGCGGCTCCCAGGAACCCGATGCCCCCAAGCGCTGCCTGGTTGGGCAGCAGGCCAGTGTTGGCTTTGCTGCTCTTCCTTCCTCTTCTGTTTCCCCCTCTGCCCTCCCGCCCCAGGGCAGCAGAAGGAGGCTTTTCATTGCCTCACAAGCTCAGGGCTGAAAAGGGAAACTTGTTGCTCAAACAGCCCCGCTGCCTGCAGAGCTGTTGGGCTTCCCGGGGTAAAGCGTGTTGGCCCCAGATCCTTCCTGCCCCAAAGGGAGCTGGGCAGCTCAAACAAGGCCGATGTGTTTTGCCTCTGCAGCTGAGCCCTTCTTCATCTTCCTCACGATTTGGGCACCTGAGCAACGTGGATCTTGGGGATCACGAGAGCACAGTGAGCAAGCCGCCTGGTGGGAGGTGTGGGGGCAGCGGAATGGGGCTAAATCTAGGGGTCTTGATTGAATTCTGGTTCCTTGTAGGAAATGGAGGCCCCTCGGTCCCTCCCCAGTGAGATTCCACACAACAGCAAGCTTCTCTCCCTCAAGTATGAAGTGAGTGCCCCTGTTCTTCCCGGGAAGGGCCCCGTGCGGGGCTGTGGAAAGTGTGGAAAGGGAGCCCTTCTTCCAGTGAGCCAGAGGCAAAGCTGGCACTTTGCAGCTGGGCTAGGGGTGCCCACTTCCCCTGAAGGGGTTCTCCATCTTTTGGCCCCCTGCAGAGCTTGGACTACGACAACTGTGAGAACCAGCTCTTCTTGGAAGAGGAAAAGAGAATTAACCACACGGTAAGTGCCCCTCTCCTGGGCACCCCAGCTGGTGCTCTTGGGCCTCTCTTCTCTGGGGAAAACCCTCGGACGCCTTTCTTGGATCTGCTGCAGCCAAGGAACCTCAAGGGAAACCAGCAGGCGCTCTCCCTGCTGCAGCCGCAGCTCTGGGGCCCTCCCTCCCTCCCTCCCTTTGAGGGTGGCTGATGCTCTCTGGCTTCCCAAGGTTGTTCTCAGCTGTCCCTGTGGCTGAGCCTGGAAAGGGGCATCTGGCAGCCAAAGGTAGCTTTGAATGCTGGTTTTCATCAGCTCTGCCAGGAATGAGGGAGGGTGCAGAGGGTGTGTGGGGTGGGAAGCCCACCAGCATAGAACAAGGAGGGAGTCCACATTAAGGGCTTGCAGGTCAGTTCCAGAACCTTGCTTTGCCAGTTGCCATGCTGCCTTCTGGGACACAGTGCAGCAAACATCAAAGCCTGAGAAAGGGGGAGGGGGGCTGGGCTCTGATCACCCCTCTCTCCCGCTATACAGGCCTTCCGAACAGTGGAAATTCAGCGTTGGTTCATTTGTGCCATGATCGGCATTCTGACCGGCCTGGTTGCCTGCTTCATTGACATCATGGTGGAGACCTTAGCAGGGCTCAAGTACAAGCTGGTGAAGGGCAGTATCCTTGAGGGGGCCAGGGGGGAAGGTTGCCCCCCCCACGGGGTGCTGCAGGGCAATTCAGTTCTGCTTGGCATTGGCATCCTCTTCCGGGATGTTCCCGTCCCCTCCCCCAGGCCTGGAAACGTAGGTGCCAAACTAGGAAACGGGGTTTTTTCCTTTTAGCTTATTTTTGCCCAGATATTGACAAATTCACTGAGTCTGGACGCCTCTCCTTCTCTCTGCTCCTCTGGGCCACGGTGAACGCAGGCTTCGTGATGGCCGGTTCCCTCATTGTGGCGTTTCTGGAGGTGAGGCTGGGCTGGGCTTGGGCGTGGCCTCCCTCCGTGGTGGCTGTTGGGCTGCCGTGACCAAGCGCTTTGCCTCCTCTGCAGCCTGTGGCCGCCGGCAGTGGAATCCCCCAGATTAAGTGCTACCTGAATGGAGTCAAGATCCCCCACGTGGTCCGGCTGAAGGTCAGGAGCCTGGGGTGGTATGGCGTTGTGGTTCTTCTTCACAAGGGCCATACAGGCCGGCTCTGCTTTGAGGGCGGGGGTTGTTGTGTGGCATGGCTTCGGCTTGGGGGCTTCAGCTGCCAGGCAGCAGCACGTCAGGGAGGAGCGTCCCTTTTGGGGTGCAGAAATGCTTCTGGCAAGGGCCTTTGGGGGCCTGGGAGGTTAGGGTGGAGTCTGGCAACCCCCTGACCCATGGCCTCCTGTGTGCTCCCCTGGCAGACCCTGGTCGTTAAAGTCTGTGGCGTGATCCTCTCCGTGGTTGGAGGCCTGGCAGTGGGGAAGGTAAAGGAGGGGGGGCAGCTGCCCTACGGATTTGATGCAAGGGGGTTCTGGGAAACAGCCTTCCTGCCACCCCCTCACCCCAACAGCCCTGGCTTAGCTGTGGCACTGGATGGACGGGGGCCTGCCTTTGGGCCAAGCAGCCCCACAAGGGAAGGGAGTGGGATGGATGCCAGGCGGAGGAGCAAGTGGGGATGGCTGTTCCCAACTGGAGAGACCCTTCCCCCGCCCAGGGCCCACCCCCACTTGTCCCAAAGCCTCTCTGCGCTCTGCTTCCAGGAAGGGCCGATGATCCACTCGGGGGCTGTCATCGCAGCTGGCGTTTCTCAAGGGCGCTCCACTTCCTTGAAGAGGGACTTCAGGGTCAGTAGCCCCCCTCCCTCCCACGAGATCAGGGTGGGATCTGGGCCGAAGAAGCCAGTCTGGGAGTGGCACCAGGAAGTTTCATCGGGCAGGAGAGGCCAGGTGTGTCCTACCTGCACACAGATTCCTCCTTTTGTTGGCCTGCAGATCTTTGAGTATTTCCGGAGGGATACGGAAAAGCGGGATTTTGTCTCGGCCGGAGCTGCCGCCGGCGTCTCAGCTGCCTTTGGGGCCCCTGTTGGTAAAGCCCCTTCCTTCTCCCTCCCCGAGCCTCTCTCTGGCAAAGATGGGGCCTTCTTCAGATGCCTAGGAAGAGCAGAGCTGGGCAGGGTGAGGGCTACGGGGGGTCTGCCCTGGGGAACGGCTGCCTGCTCACCCAGGTCCCCTCCCCTCCTCCACAGGGGGGGTCCTATTCAGCTTGGAAGAAGGCGCTTCCTTTTGGAACCAGTTCCTGACCTGGCGGATTGTAAGTGCCGGGGGGGGGGGGAGTGCGCATAGCGCCTCGGGACCCAGCCCCCCCCACGAGGGTCTTGCTGCTGCCCCTTCCTCTCCTCTCTCCCCCTGCAGTTCTTCGCCTCCATGATCTCCACCTTCACCCTCAACTCCATTCTCAGTGTCTACAAGGGCAACCCTCTGGACCTCTCCAGCCCCGGCCTCATCAACTTCGGCAGGTTCGATTCCGAGGTGGGCCCCCCATCTAGTCATTCCTGGGTCCCCTTTGCCACCCAGCTCGAGCTGCCTGGGGGAAGAGATGTCCCGAGGGCAGTGCTGGGGGAGGGTGGGCGTTTGAGGAACGGAGCGAGTGGCAGAGCCGAGTTTCACTGGGGAAGGCCGGCCAGTTGCTGTTGCCCCTCAGGTGGGCAGATGGCTGGCTGGGTGGAGTCCTACACTGAGGGGAGGGCAGTGCCAGGCAGCTGCTGGGTTCTTGCACAGACTCCCCAGCATTCCTGGCATTCCTATGCCTCTGTTCCGTTTCAGAAAATGGGGTACACGTTCCAAGAAATCCCCATCTTCATCTTCATTGGCGTGTTGGGTAAGAAACCCTTCTGGCCTGGAGAAAGGGCTTGGGTGCATCCACTGCTTGACCACCAGGCACCAGCGGCCCTTTTGGGGAGGGGGCAGCACCGGTGCTGCGGCTGTGTCTCCCTTGACAGCCAGTGGCGTACCCAGCAAATATGCAGACCGTTTGTTAGGGGCGCCCTTTCCCCTCTTCTGCTGCTCCCCGAGCCTGCGTTGCTGAGCCCCCCTCCACATGATGTGGGTTCAGCCGGGATGAAAGCAAGAGAGGCCGAGGGGACCCCAGGCTCCCCAGACTGCAGTGGTGCGTTGTGCCCTAGAGGCAGAGTGCCAGGGCCCTTGCGGTGCCCGTTTCCTGACCCACCTCTGACTCCCTCCTGTTGCAGGGGGGATCCTTGGTGCCATGTTCAATGCTCTGAACTACTGGCTGACGATGTTCCGGATCAGGTGAGGTCCTGGCGGGGCTCAACCCGATTCTGGCCTCTCGGAGGCTGCCCTGTTCCACCCAGCCTCCGGCTCACCTGTGCCTTGCCCCTCGGTTCCCCAGGTACATCCACCGCCCGTGCCTGCAGGTGATTGAGGCTGTGCTGGTGGGGGCTGTGACGGCAGCGATTGCCTTTGTCCTCATCTACAGTTCTACAGACTGCCAGCCTCTCCAGGACAACAGCATGGCCTACCCACTACAGGTAGGGGTTCGCTGGGTGGGAGGCATTGAGCTGGGAGGAGCCCTGTTGCTGAAGGGGCCCAGGCTTGGGGTCAACAGGTGGGCAAACAACAAGCAGAACAGAGTTTTAAGCACTGGGGAGGGCAAGGGGGGGAGGTGCTGCCAGACTGGCCAGGGGCTCCATGTATCTCCTTCGGTTCTGAGACTCCACCCGAATAGGATGCTTGTGTTTTTCTCCCTTACAACGAGCTTCTCCTCTTCCTCCCCGTTTCCTTTTCATCAGCTCTTCTGCCCTGATGGGCAGTACAACTCAATGGCCGCTGCCTTCTTCAACACCCCTGAGAAGAGTGTGGTCCGCCTCTTCCATGACCCGCCAGGTCAGCTGCCTCACCCACAGGGATGGGGCTCAGCAGGGCTTACCTGGGAGCTGCCTCTGTGGCTGCAGGGATACCTTGAGCTGCAATTTGCCAGCCGCGGGGGCTACTAAGCAGAACCAAACTACTCGACGTGGTCTCCTTGGTCTTCTGCCATGGAGCAGCCATCAGGGTTGTGCCAGGGCCCAGCTCATCCACCCCCTCCCACTTCTCTTGAGGGGGGGGAGAGGAATGAGGGTTTTCTGTTGCCCCCCTCCAGGCACTTACGACCCCATGACCTTGGGCTTGTTCACCCTGGTGTATTTCTTCCTGGCCTGCTGGACCTATGGGCTGACGGTGTCCGCTGGCGTCTTCATCCCTTCCCTACTGATCGGGGCTGCCTGGGGCCGCCTCTTCGGCATTTCCTTGTCCTACATCCTCCACGGTTTCGTAAGTCTAGGGCTCCCCCCCCCCCGGAGAATCTTGAGGGAGGACCTAGGGGTCCAAGAGGTGAGCATCACTGCAGGGGCTGGCTGGAGCTCAGGATGCGTGTCTGAGCCACTTGGTATTGATCCTGGGGTCAGTTCCTCCCCCTCCCCTGCACTATGGGGGCTCGTGGGGAAAGGGGGAGCCCCATCTGCCCTACTGCCTGCTTTCTCTTTGTCTTCCAGATCAGGGCTGACCCAGGGAAGTATGCGCTGATGGGAGCCGCAGCACAGCTGGGTGAGTATGGAAGCCTTGGGCCCGTTTCCAAGGCCTCCACGGTGTGTGTGTGTGGGGGGGAAACGGTGGGAGGCAGGCTGTGCTTCAGCAGAGCCCAGTTCTCATGTGCATGTGTATGCGTGATGGGGTGGGGGGCGAGCTTGGCACCTTTGGCAGGAGCAGTGCCAGACTGGAGAGGCTAAATCTGGCTGCTCTCTCTGGGTCGACCGCTGGATGCAGTTGGGTGGGAAAAGGGCTTTGGACAAGGCAGAGCCTTCTGGGCTATTTGGGTTCCTGGTGGCCAATATGGCCATGGTGTCTGAGGAGGAAACAGCGCCTCCTCCTGGGGGGCAGAGGGGAGGAAGGAGACGTGCCAGCGGGGGTCTCTTGTTCCAGGGGGGATCGTGAGGATGACGCTGAGCTTGACTGTGATCATGATGGAGGCCACGGGCAATGTCACTTACGGCTTCCCCATCATGCTGGTCCTGATGACGGCCAAGATTGTGGGGGACTTCTTTGTGGAGGTGAGAGGCTGCACCCCACAGGGCTCTGGCAGGAGATTGAGAGGCCCAGAAGCCCTTTATGCCCATGGCGGCTGGGAGGGCACCACTCTCAAGGCCACCTTGGCGTGACTCAGGCCAGACGGGGCCTTTGGTGACTCAATTTCGCCTCCTGGCTGCCGGCACAGACTTTCCAGCGTCCGTCTGGCAGGACCGTCCTCCTGCCGCCAAACAATTTTTTCCGGAAAGCTCGTCTGCCAGGACCCCGGCCCTCCCCCCTGGTGGCCTCAGAGTCTCTCTCGCCCATCTTCAACCCCTTCTCCCCATTCCAGGGCTTGTATGACATGCACATCCAGCTCCAGAGTGTCCCCTTCTTGCACTGGGAGGCCCCGGTGACTTCGCACTCATTCACGGCCACGTAAGTTGAGGAGTCGGGAAGGGGCCAATGGGGGAGAAGGACCCCTCTCGCCTCCCGCTTGCGCCCCCAGGGCTGCACTGGGCCCAGCCTGAGCCTGGGCTCCCCTCCCTACAGCCAGGTGATGAGCACCCCGGTCACCTGCCTGCGGCAGAGCGAGAAAGTGGGGACTGTCGTGGACATCCTCAGCGACACGGCTTCCAACCACAATGGCTTCCCCGTGGTGGAGAGCAGCCCTGGCAGCCACCAGGTGGGCAAGCAGCCGCATGGCCTGGGGCCCTCCCTGAAGCCCCAGGGAGTCGTGGTTGCTGTGACAGGCTCAGGTCTCTGTTGCTCCCGGGGGCGGGGGGTGTTCCTCTGCAAAGGGCCTCCTAGACACTTCAGCCCCAAGTAGTCCTTGGGGCGAGAGACCGCAGGGGGGTAAGGGGTGGCGTTGCAGGGGCAGCCAGGGAGCCACTGAGCCCTCAGTGCCACTTGGCGTCAGGCATCTGCTGAAGGGGGCCCCCTCCTTTCTCCACTGGGCCTCCCACTGTTGCAGGGGAGCGACCCAGGAGAGCCTCTCTCGTTGCAGGCGATGGGCCTGCGGGGCCTGATCCTGCGCTCTCAGCTGATTGTGCTCCTGAAGCACAAGGTTTGTGTGTGCTGGCTGGGGGCTGCGGTGGGGAAGGCAGAGGGGCTGGGGCAGAGTCAGACCTTGAGCTGGGCTGCTCAGGGCCACCGTTGGCTGCAGGGGAGCTGGTCCGCTCCCTGTGGCCTGGGCCAAGTGGGCTGGCCCACGACGCTCCCTGTCTCACGGCAGGTCTTTGTGGAACGGGCCAGCCTGTCCCTGCGGCAGCGGCGGCTGAAGCTGAAGGACTTCCGGGACGCCTACCCCCGCTTTCCCCCCATCCAGTCCATCCACGTTTCCCAGGACGAGCGCGAGTGCATGGTGGACCTGACCGAGTTCATGAATCCCTCGCCCTACTCTGTGCCGCAGGTGGGGACCCCAGGGGGGACACTTCCCTCACAGCCAGGCCAGGCAGCTGCAGGGGTGCCTCGCTTCTGGGCCCAAGCTGGCCCACCTGCTGCAGGGGCAGTGGGCTCAAGGCAGTGCGCCCACCTGGTGGGACACCCACCCTCCTTGCCTGCCTTCTCTCTGCCTGACTGGCCCACCTTCTCCTTGCAGGAGGCCTCTCTCCCAAGGGTGTTCAAGCTCTTCCGAGCCCTGGGCTTGCGTCACCTGGTGGTCGTGGACAATCAGAACCAGGTAGGGCCCGTGCTCTGGTCCATAGGGGGTGGGAAGAAGGGGGGTGTCTTTTGCAGGGAGCAGCTTCTCCAGCTGATGGGGGGCTGGGGCTGGGGCTGGGGCTGCTTGCCCAGCCTGAGCGGGTGCGCCCGTCTTGCCTTGCAGGTGGTGGGGCTGGTCACGCGGAAGGACTTGGCTCGCTACCGGCTGGGGAAGAAGGGCATTGAGGAGATGCTCTTGGCCAAGACCTGACTTTGCTGGGCTGCTCAGATTCGTGTGCTGGAGCCCCCGGCTGCGCTCGCCTCCCCACGGCCCTCTTCACTGCTCTGTGCGGGATAGGGGCTGCTGCAGGCTCCTCCAAGAGACCTGGTGGGGCCCAGAGAGTGGCGACGGCAGGCAGAGCTGCTGCAACCTGGGCTTGGCCTGGCTTTCGTGTCTCTCTCTCACGCATTCACAGCTCTTGGGACATTTCCCTTAGCCCTCCACTCACCGCCTGTGCCTTCCAAGCCCTCCTCAGGCAGGCACCATCCCAAGCAGTCCAAGAGCCCGTCTGCTTCAGCTCCCTTCTCTCCAGCAAGGAGGGGCGCTTGGCCTGGGTGGGGGGGGGAGGTGTGTCAGCAGAGAGGGCTCTTTTCCTGCTTTTCTCTCTGTGATTGAAATGGACCAAGCAAGGCTGGCCTTGTGTCCCCCCTTCACTGCTTCGCCTCCCAAAAACATACAGAGGGTGTTAAGTTGGAGGAGGGGGGCTTCTTCGTCAGTTGGGCCAACCAGCAGCTCTTTTCCCCGAGACTTTGGTTTTATCCTTTCTTCTGCACTGTGAGGCCTCGAAGCTTTGCTGTCTTCTACAGCACGCGCAGCTGTACCTCAAAAGCCCTTTTTTTCTGCTGAAATAAAAACGAATTAGGTTTTTCTCCCTTCTGCTCTTGGTCCTGATTGCCCTGGCTTGCCACCCACAGAACGAAGAGGGGTTGCCACACGAGAAATGGAGCCAGAACAAAAATGGTGTGGAAGTTGGAGGCAGGAAGGATGTGGGAACCTCCATTCACCCCCCCCCCCCAAGCAGCAGGTCCCCAACATCAAAGCCAGATCTCTTAGCAACTGCATCCACAGGGGACCAATTGTGACGCTCCATTAGGCAGCAGCCTTGGCCCCTCCTTCCTGACTGGTGCACTGGACACCCCACAGGCGAAGAGATGGCAAGTGGGCGCAGATTGCTGGACGGGCCATGAGGTCTGGCTATGCAGCCTTGGTGCTCGGGTCCCTGGTGCTGCAGAAGGATCTCAGCGGGGGACCCTCCCTCCGGAGCTGGACTGCTCAGGAAGTGGATGGAAGAGATGACCCTGCTTGCTCCTGCCCAGAGGGAAACCTGCTGCCCCAATTCCAGCACCTGTTGTGTTCACAAGGCTTCTGCTGGATCTCGGAGACGACCTGGGGGTTCCCCCTGGCTGGAGCAGCCCTGCTGCTGTTCTGGTTGGCCTTTGAAATCTGGAGCTCCTCCTGCCTGGCCAGGTGGCAAGCCCAGCTCAGGCAGCCTGTCACTAAAGACAGCCAAGCAGCGCAGCCCAGCTCTCCCTCCTTGGTAAAGAGATGGCTTTGTGTATTGCGTTCTCTGATGCCGTCCTGGGCAGCTTGCATAACACACCCACCAGCCCAGAGCTTGGTTGACCAAAGGTACCCATGAGCCATTTTCCCCCAGGGCTTTTTTGCATGTGCTGAGCCCTGCCTGAACATGGCACTGAAGGACCCCGTTGTGACAGGTGGAGAGTCTGGGTTTGCAGAGGGTCCTGGGAAATAAAGAGGAAGCAGGGAGATCAGCCACCAGAAGTACAAACTCCCACTTGCAGGGGTGGGCTTTGGAAAGGGGGACATGAGCGTTGAGCGGAGTTGACCCCACTTTGCAGATCACTTTGCAGAACCCCACCATATCCAGCTTCCTGTCTGCAATTGCTGGCAAAAGGCTCAGGAAGCCGATGAGGTAGACTGCCTCTGAATATGGAGGGGTCATCTTTCAGTGGTACAGAATGCGTCCTTCAAGCGTTGGAAGATGACATTAAAACAGGTGACACCTTGTCCTTAATTTTTTGTGGATCTATCTGGGACTGGCTGTATTTCAGAGGGAGGGCTTGTCCAAGGGCAGGTGATTGGCCTAGATATGCCCAAGTTGACCCAAAGCATCCTGGTTTTTCTCAAGCAATGGACTGTCCCATACAAGGACAAGTCACCATAGTTTACAATAAAACAACATTTGATAACAAATCCAAACCATATAAATCATCTCCCCCTCCCTTTGCCCAGAGGAGTCCTGGCAGGTCAAGGTGGCCCCAAAGAGACAATTGTAGGGATCCCTCCAGAGTGCAGGTGCCAACTCGGCCAAGCCCTCCCCAGAGCTGGCAGATGGCACCCTATGGGCAGCAGAAGCAACCTGGACATCGATGCCATGCTGAAGCAGGAGAGCTGCCGATAGTTCCCCAAACCGGAAGGGACCAACTTATCCTTTTATTAAGTTTGCTACGAGTTTCATCTTGTGCCTTTGGAAAGCCAGAATGCATCTTCACCATGAGAAAACTTGAAACCCAGTAACATTTTTTTCCTCATTACAGCCTGAAGCAGAATGCGAAGAAGAGAAAGACTTTCCAGCCACACAAGCAAAATGTATGTTTATTCCAACTTCATCTTTCCCTGGAGTACAGCTGGCCCCAGTGGCATTATACCTCCAAGTTCACCAGGAATGGTGGCTGTTTGCGCTGTGAATGGGAGCCGGTGGCACCTCTGCTCCCATGAAGTTTCAATCAGAACCCGCCCTGCCTTTTCAAGCTTCAGCAGGGCTCCCCTCTTGCTGACCTAGGAGGCCTCTTGCCAAATCTCATATTCCTGCAGTTGTATAACTCAGGTTTAAGACTTTCCAAAGGCAGTATCGATTCTCTTCCTTCTCCATTGTTCAAAGAGATCGCTTGTCGGGTTTTTCTTTTCAATAGTAAGATAGTCAAGGCAGCTTGATGGATGTTTTAAAAATGCCTTCTATAAGTTGATTAAAAATAAGTAACAAATATATCCTTTTTTCTGTTCTAGACTCTAGCTGCATTTGTGGGAGGCAACTAGCATCTGATTTTGAAAGGTAGGTGAAATCTCCGCAAAGGCACTTTCTTCCCTCTCCATAATGGCAGAAAAACAACTCTGTGGAGGCCACTCAAGGCTGTGAGGAGCTGGCTGGGGCTGGGCTCCTTGTGTTCTGGCGAAGGCTCAGTGGGGCTGGCCAGGCAGGCTCACCTATCTGGGCATCATAAAACAGTCATAACAGTTCTTCAGACAAATTAAGGTCTGTAGATTTCCCAAAGGGATAGGAATGGGCACACTGAAGAAGTGCAGTGATTATTTTTTTATAAATGGGGTCATCTGGAAGTGGAAACACTTTTTTTCTCTTCTAGCAGGGTAGGAAAATTCTGCTTTTTTCTTTATTTCTACAGTTATGAGCTGCGATGTCAGGTGCAGAGACATCCTTATGATCCACACCAAAGTCCACAAAGCGTGTGTCAAGATGAGAACTTATACCAAAAGTACCTCCCCTGTCCACCTCCCTTGTTAAGGAACACTGCGACTCTGCCAAAGCACTCCTCCTCCTCCTCTTCCTCCCCCTCCAGCTCCTCCTCCTGCTTGCCCCTCCTAAAACACTTGAACTTGTGCTGTCGTGTGGCTACAGATGCTTCTCGGACAATGCATGATTCCTTGGAGGCTTCCGAAGCCAGCAGCTCTGATTCTTCTTCCTCGGATTCAGAAGATCTTTATATTCTGAAGAAAAGAAAACAACATGGGCCATCATTTATCCCTTTATTCCCAGAAAGACTTCCTGAAATAAAAGGCGCCCCACTGCTTCTGGAGAGTCATCCTGAAATTAAGGGAGACCCACAGACGTCTGTTGCACAAATAAACATTGTCGAGAGCTCCACTTTTGAAAAGGAGGATCATGTCATTTTGGTGGAGAAATCTCTTGAAATCCGCCTGGGACCCCTGCCAGCCCCCACAGCCCCTGGCTCCCTTCCCAGGTTGAGGGTCAGGGATAAAGAGGCAGCGGGAGAGAAACCTTTGCCCTTCCCCTTGCTGGATCAAATGGCCATCCAGTGCCTTGACTTCAGGGTGAAGGAGCAGCAGGAGGAACCTGCAGAGAAAACCACAGAGAAATCCTCCCCCAAACCTTCCTCTGAAAAAGAGGAAGAGCCCACTCAGCCCTTCAAGGTCATTGCAGACCCTGTGGGCGGCCTGCTTCCCAGTGACTCAGAGGAAGTCCCAGCTGTTCTAAAAGCAATGGACGAGAAAAGGAGAAACTTCTTGGAATTTCACATCAAGAAGAAAATGGTTCAGAGACAGTGTGGAGTTCCCACTGTGGTCATCAATTCTGTGAACCGGTTTCAATCCGTGGGAAAAAAATCCTTCTGTAAGGATCTTAAAAAAACGATGCAAAATGTTTTACTAATCCCGAGTGAGACTGAAGCGTCAGCGTGCCCTGCCTTCCTCCCCAGAAACGCCATGGCCATCTACATGAAATCTTTGCAGAAACGTCCAGGAGCCAAAGGGCACTATCTTTTTCACAAAGCAAACCCAGAAGAAATCAGAAAAGTGGGCTGCTTCCCTGCTCCTGAGGAGCTGGGCCTTAAACCAAGAGATTCCCAGAGAAGCCAAAGAAATTGCGTTCTTTTCTCAGTGGAGCCAGAAAAACTCCGGAAGCTGCTTTTCCATTTAACAGTGAAAATGGTGGAAATCCAGAAGGAAGCCTTCCCTGAAATGGTGGAGGACTCCCTCTGCATCTTCAACATCCTGTCTGTAAAGCCTCTGCCAAAGCCAATCCGGTTTGGCAACAAAATCTCAAGGCCCCTCTCGCTGGCCTTCATGGCCCAGGAGGCGCTCTGCATCATTGATTTCAACATCAGCCACAAATACATGGCCTTCACCTGGGGAATCCCCACCCCGCACTCAAGACCCACGGAAAAGGCTGCCCAGGGAGTCCCTCAGAAGCCCCCCATCCCCATCCTGGTCCTGAAGACTCCCAGGAAGGGGGCCTCGTCCCCTGGGGGGGCTGAGTCGAAGCAAATCCTCCCACGGCTCCAGGCCGCCCCCAGAGCCCGCCTGGCTCCTGCAGAAGAGCCCCGGGAGGTCCAGTTCACGGACCTCTTGAAGCAGAGCTGCTTGGCTCCTTCCAACAGGGCCAGAGGAGCCCCTCCCCGGTCACTGTCAAGGCCCGTCAGAGATGCCCCCGCCCGGGATCGCGTGGAAGCCGAAGAAGCGGCTCTTGCCAGGCCTTGTCCCGAGAGCCAGGGAGCTGCTGGCAAAGGCAGTCCCAGCGCCAAGCCAGGAGCCCCAGGGGACGGGAAAACCAGGGCGCCTCTCAGAGCTGCGGCAAACGTACAAGACCGGCCTTGCTCCACGGACCTCCCGGCTCCCCTTGAGGAAGGAGAGAAGGCCGCTGCGAAAGAGGCGGGAAGCCAGAAAGGTGCGGGCCAGCAGGAAGAGCCGGAAGGCCCGCTGCCCGACAGGGCTGTCCCACCGTCCCTGGAAAGGGGGCCAAGCAGGCAGGGAGGGACCACGCCCGACGCGCCCACGCCCCGCCAGACACGAGCAGGGACCGGAGGCAGGAAAGGGGAGCATCAGCAGGCGGAGCTGGAGGCAACGATGCGCTACGGGGCTCTCCCACCGGCCGCCGAGGAGGGGCCTGGCCAAAGAGACGGGGACGGACAGGGAGAGCTGGAGGGGACCATCGGCTACTGGGCTCCCTCCGAGACCCCCAAGAAAGGCGCAGCGACGGGAGGGCCAAGAGAGGCGGACCGAGCGGCAGAGCTGGAAGGCGGGCTGCGCTCCGACGCGGGGAGCAGAAAAGGCGGGGACGGCCAGGCGGGGCTGGAAGCAACGATGCGCTACGGGGCTCGCTCCCTGTCCCCGGAGAAGGGCGCGAGGGAGGGGGACGCGCTCGCAGAGCTGGGAGGGACAGCCGAGGCCCAGGGACAAAGAGCCGCAGCGGAGCCGGCCAGGAGCGCGCAGAGATTGCCCCCCGCCCGCGCAAGCGAAGCCGGAGCCCAGAGCAGCGGCCCGGCGGACGGAAAAGAAGCGGTGCCGCCCAAGGACGGCCGGGAAGGAGCGCCCCGCGGCGAGGCCCTCGCCCTCTCGGTGGGCCTGCGGGCGGCGGGGAGCCGGCGGGACGCGCCCCCCACGCGGGCCAGCCTCTCCCTCCAGCTGGACCTGGCCCGGGAGAAGCTCCACCTGCGCTTGCAGAAGCGGCTGGAGGCGGCGCTGCGCCCGCGGCAGAGGGCCGGGCTGAGCCTCCGCGTGGAGACGGGCGCGGGGAAGCGACGGGGACCGCCGCCGGCCCGACCCTTCTGCTACGCCTGCCCGGCCCCGGAGCGCCGCGGGGCCGCCGTCAGGACGGTGTGCTGGGCGCTGCCGCAGCGCATCCTGGATATGAGCGGCGGCCGGGTGCCGCAGGTGGCCCGCCTTGAGCACCGGCCCGGGGAGCCCCGCAGAGGCGGCCCGCGGCGCCCGGACAGGCGACGGCGAGGCGGTGGGCAGGGCCGGCCAAGGGAGGCCGCGCCGGGGGCCATTAAACCGTTTGCTTGACAGCCGAGTCCGGGGGTGTCTTCCGGGCGCGCGGCGGTCTGGGGTCCTCGGTCGGAATTGGGCCTCGGGACTCCCGCGGACTCCGCCGCTTCCCGGCCAGCCACGAGCGACAAGCAAAGGCGGGCCTGCGTGGCCGACTCCGGGGCAACGGGGCGGGAACGTATGCGCACGGAGAGCCAACCGCCCCTTTTCGTGCGTTTGCGCAGCGCGGCACCGCGAAGCTCGACCTGCCCTCACTTCGGAGCCCACTTCAGGGCGGAGCGTCTCGCGCAGTAGAGCGGGAACATCCGCGCGCGAATCTCGGGAGCGCCGCCAGCCTAGATGGGAGCGAAGCACCCCGTTCAACGCAGGCGCGGTGGCCAAGTGGTAAGGCGTCGGTCTCGTAAACCGAAGATCACGGGTTCGAACCCCGTCCGTGCCTCGCGAGTTCCAGCTGCCCCTTGGCTACCCCGGCAAAGGGGTGAGTCAGAGGAGGAATGGGAGGGGCTCATTTTTAGGGCGGTTCGGCGGCGGGGCAGTTCCCACGTGCAGATGTGAATACGGAGCTTCGCTGGCCTTCCAGGAGGAAGGGAACTTATTTCTTGTGCAGCGAGCGCTAAGAAGGATCCCGGAGCCTTCCCTTCTGCCCACGCGTGTCAGGGGCACCCCCCCCCCCATTTTCTCGTGGGCAGCCGTCCGCGCCTCGAGACATCGGGAGCTCGGTCGACATCCCACGCGGGGAAGTGGACGGGCGGCCGCCTTATCACCCTGCAGTCACGCACCCCGCCCCCCCGTCTGTGGATCCATGCGGCTGCGTCCCTGCCAGGCAGTGGCTGCCCCGCGGGCGGAGGAACAGGCCTTCCTTTCCAAGCGGCTAGTCCTCAAGGGCTGTCCTGCTCGGGGCGGGGAAACTGTCGCGGGCGCCGCCGGACGGGGGGAGCTTCCCGGCGCAGCGAAGCCTCCCGGCCACACTCCGACCAGGCAGTCTTTGCCCCGCCGCCCGAGCGGAGCAGCGGTAAGTGCCCCGGCGCGCCCGGAGAGGTGGACCGCGAGGGTTCAACTCCGCTGCCCGCGGAGCCGCCCTCCCGCAAGTGCCCGCCCGAGGGAGCCGTGCGCCTGGGCTGGGCTCGGCGTCAGAGGGTCCCGGCCTGCTCTTGTGGCGGGGGGTTCCGCGGGCGGAAAGTCGGGGGAGGCGCGGCGGGTCCTCCCGGCCCTGCTCGGACTGGCGGGGGGGGGGAGGCTCTTCGGCGAGGCTGCGCGGCCCCGCCCCCTCCCAGGCTGGGAATTCTGGGAGTTGCAGTCCAAACGCCCGGGGAGCTTCGTTGTCTCCCCCCCGCAGTGAGCTCTGCTGCTCGGGACGTTTCGCTGAGCGCGCTCGATTTCGCTGACGCCCCGTTTCCGTCCCTTGTTTTCCCGAGCCGAAACAGAGCGAAGCGAGCGAGAGGTCGGGCCTGGGGGTCCGGGGAAACGGCCGCAGGCGGGAGGAGCCGGCGGGCTCCCAGCTGGCAAGAACCGCGGCTGACGGCCGGAACGCGCCCCGGCCGAGCTGCCTGGGGCGGGGGCTCGCCTTGCGGGAGGGCGCGGGGCCCGGTTTTGCGGCTGGAGGAGGAATCCTCCCCGGGAGGCTGTGAATCCAGAGTCGGGGTTTGGGGGGCGAGATGAGCCTGCTTGGGACCAACCGGCCCACAAAGTCCGGCTTCCGGGCTCGCCTTCTGCTCTCGGGCGCCGAGGGGAGGGCGAGCGCCTGGGCTCCGGCCCGGGGCAACCTGGGGGCTGGGGGGACGCTGGAGGAAATGCCCGACAGTCCAGGGAAGCGGCCGAAGGAAGCGGGTGGCGGGCGGCCCAGCCCCTCCGTCGGCATCCGCCTTCTATGCGCGCGGGTGTGTGTGTGTGTGACTCAAAGAGCTCAGAGTCCCAGCCAAAGTGGAGTCTGTCCTAGGGAAATTGGGGGGGACGGGGGTGGCGAGATCATCAAACCGGCCTTTGCGAGTGGCAGCAGGGACAGGGACCGAGCCCGGGGGTGGGGGTGGGGGGCAGCTTCTGGAGATCCGGGGGCGCTTCCGAGCGAGGCGTTCCTGCGTGTCCCGGGGGGCTGTAGAACTCACCGTGCATCGTCTGCACAGGAACTACTGGAAGGTCAGGTGAGGGAGGGGCAGCAGGTGGGCCCCCCAGCCACCGGATGCTCTTTGCGCAGGGAAAATGAGGGACTTTGGGGGGCAGCTGTGTTTTTCCATGCTACCATCATGCCCCTAAAAATCCTTATTGCTCGTGCCGTATATCTCAAAGCTGGGCCAAGGAGTGAGTGGGTGGACGACGTGGTTTCAGGGCAGCTGCTGACCCAGGGAAACCTCCTCCCAGGGACCAGGCAGACTTCAGGCTTGGCCTTGGACAACTTCCTGACTCTTCCCTCTTCCCCCAGTTCATTGCTTAACGGGGCTGCCAAAAAGCCAGTATTTCCACCCTTTGTCAAAGAGTAACCGAACCCCACAACGAACACCCATTCCTGTCCATCCAACTCGGCTGAAGAGGAAGGGATTCCTGGGAAAAGCAGCTTGAGAAGAGCCCCCCAGCAGAAGGGACAGTCCCCTTGACCCCTGGTGGTCCAGGGCAAAGAACTGACCCTGCCCAGGCTTCCCTCCTACTGGACATTGCTCTGGACAGTGACACAGAGTGGTGCCCACAGCTTTCCTCTGGCTGCTAGAAAAGAGGTGAGGCCGCTGAAGCAGCAAAAAGGAACAGCCCATTTGCTTGCTGGCTCCCAGTTTTCCTTCTGCCAGCAGCAACAGAAAGTGGGAACTCCAGGGAGGAGCTGCAGATAGTTTATCATAGGGATACTATCTTTCCCCAAGGAAGATGGCCTCCCTTGGCTGTGCCAGCACCCCCAGCAACTGTATTTGCTCCCTCTGGAGCCAGAGTGGATGCCTGGCCCTCCCTTCAATGATTAGCCTTCCACAGGAGGAGCCCTGTTGGTGGGGCGGCTGTTGCTGCAGCCCAGCCAGCTGCTTATCAAGCCACTCCAGGTGGAGGATTTATGTGGCTGCAGGAGAAAAGGGCCCAGCCTTAGAAAAATAAACAGAGTTAGATTCCTCAGAAAAAGGTTCTTTATTTTTTCACTGTCAGGAAATAACATTTTTCATTCCACGATACAAAAACGTTAAATATCAAACCAAGTTGATGAAATCTACCAAAGCAGATTGATTTTTCAAACTAATAAAAGCTGGTGAAGCTGCTGGTTTATCTTTTTAAATATAGAATGCTAGTCACAAATCAAAGGAAAAAAGTGCCCCAGAGACTTCCCTCCCCTCCAGGTACAGTATGCTGTTCTCAAACTTAATATGAAGCTTCACGACTCTTTTCTTTCCCAAAGTGAAAGGACACTTTCCCTTTTAATTGGGGGGGGGGGTAGAGAAAATGCACTTCTATGACTGCAAAAGACGGCAGGGAAGAAAGTGGTTGAAAGTGCCTGGCTGGCCGTTGATGTGCCCGAGTGTCTACAGGGGATCAAGGGGACCAGCAGAGCAAGCTGCACACAGACTCTGTGAAGTTTCTCAGCCACGCTACATGAGTGGATGGTCCAGCCCAAGGTTTGGCCTTTCGATCTAATACACATGACAGCAAAAGGCTTTCACATAATCAAGGGAATGGACATGTACACGCATGCATACACATAAAAACAGGGACTGTGATTGTTCAGAAGAAATCAACAAAACAAAAGAGATTTCCAAGAAGCACCCTGCCTCTCCTTTGTGCACCAGCCACCTTTCTTCATTCAGGGTGGCTTGGGAAGACTGCTGCCGCTGGTTCCTTGGAATGGAAGCCCTTTCATTGGTGCTCCTGGCAGCTACCATGTGTCCGGCACATCAAAAAGCCTGGTGGGAGTGGCCTTGAGCCCCCCTACAAGAAGCACAGCACAACCACACAACTGAGCAAACACAGAACCCAACCCTCTCAGGCCAAAGTCTGTCCGTGCTGGCTGGGATGAATCCCGGGCCAGCTATCGTCTTGTGCCTCCCCCCCCTCCCGCCGCAGCTCCCTCAAGGAGATGACTCCTCCACCTCCTGGGTTGATTGTCAAGAGTGTGGAGTGGCTGGGTGGGAGGATGAGGATGAATCATCTGAGTGGCCTCAGCAACTCCGTTTGGCGTGCTTTAGAGTACCCCATGCTGGGCAAAATAAAGACAACAACTGGGGTGCAGCGATCTCCTTTGCCCATTCTTTTATCAGTCATTTGAAGTTCTGAGGTTATGTAGAAAACCAAAAACTGAGTTTCCCCTCCCTCTAGGCCTGCTGGTCAGCAAACAAGCTGAGGCCACCCACTGAGGCTGTCAGATCAAGCACCCTGCAGAAACCACCTACCATCCAATGTTTCTTCCCTTTCGCCCATCCTGAGCTTCTTGGCTTGCTTCTCCTCTTCTTCGGGGGGCTCCTGGAAGGAGCCTGGGGGGGGCAGGTCTACCTCTTGCACCGTGGCCTCCTCCAGGTCATCTGTGATGCTCTCCTCTTGGATGGGGCTCATGCTTCTCTTCCCCACAGAGCTGGGCGTTGAAAAACTGGGGTAATGGGAGAAGCCCAAAAGGGAGACATTTTAGCCTGTGGGGGCTCCCAGGGAGCATCCTGAAGCAAGGAGGAGGA
Organism: Laticauda colubrina; assembly: GCA_015471245.1. Classification (NCBI taxonomy): domain Eukaryota; kingdom Metazoa; phylum Chordata; class Lepidosauria; order Squamata; family Elapidae; genus Laticauda; species Laticauda colubrina. Next base: position 13,174,592 of record BLBF01000067.1, read on the forward strand.
ATACAATCCTGCCCTGCTGTCCTTCCTAAGGCCATCTCCAGCTGTTCTGTTCTGCACAATCCTGGTTTGTGTCACAGAACAGCTGCCCCAACTGGGTCTTCTTCAAGCCGGACTGGTCATCTGCACTGGCCCCGGTCATCCAAGCAGAAGTTTCTGTCTCCTTGGAAGTGGTAAGCCTGCCATCAGCACTTACTCTCTGGCTAAGCCCCAACTGCCGCCATCTTTCTTTTGCCAGTTCAATATATGAATGCTTCTAATTTCTGTTTGGTCCTTGAAATGTCATCCTGGCAGAGCAGCATGCCTGCTTCTTCACCTCTCCTTTCAAACTGCTAGGCTGTTAGCAGGACAGGGCTGACTTGGTTTCCTCATGGGGCAACCGCACTGCCCCCTGGCATCCAGACAACCAGACTCCTCTGGCCTCTCAGACTCGGAAAGGAAGAGGGGAGGCTGGCACCGCACTTCTGGCTCAAACTTCTTTCCCCAGATTGAACACTTGAGTCCCAGGAGGCGCCTGGGCTTCATGCTTTCCCAGCCGGGGCTAACTCTCTTCTGCTGAACTGGCTGGGCTGGTTTCTGGCTGCGGGAGTTGCTCTCCTGCCCATGAAGCCCACCTGGTACAGAACCAGCCGGTGCCCAGCGTGCCTCACCTGCAAATGCTGTAGCAGCGGCTCTGGAGTGCGAAGGGGCTGGCCTGCGTCTTTAAGCGCTTCACTTCCATCTCCTTCCAACTGTCTTCTGCCCATTTCCTCTTCGCCTGCCTCCTCTCCTCCTCCTTCTTTTCATGATATTCTGCGTAAGTCTGAATCCGGTAACTTTCAGCATACTTACTGGTATTAACAGCTGTGGAAACAGTTCAGTACAAAATCACTCCAAGGAGAATCCTCTCCAGGACGGCTTCCAATCTTCCTGGCCCAAAGAGCTGAATGGAGGGATGGCCCCTCCTCCTGCTCTTCCTCTTCCAAGGAGGGAGCAGGGGAGCTCTTTTTTGGGGGGGGGGGGGGCACTCAGGCTACATTCGGGAGAGCATAACCAGGATGCTGGTGAAGGAAACCAATATCCTGTTCCTAGGAAAATCACCAGAAAACTCAAGGGAGGACTGGTACAAATTGTGTGTGTGGTGGGGCGGGGGGGCGGGGGGGGGGCGGGAAACGAGCTGTACAACTGTGTTGCCCAGACACCTCGCTCATGTTTTTTTAAATTGTCCTCAGCCTTCCAGATAGATGCAAGAAAGAAAGTTGTCCCAAGCCACCCGGGGGCTTCAAGAGTAAGCATGGCTTGTTAGAAAGTAGCACCCAAAGCTCATCAGGTCAGGTTTTCCTGGAAGGTAGCTGGATGGGCACCTGGACAGATGCTGCGGGGGCACTCCTGCCCATCACGCCCAGGCAGCGCACCTGCACCAGGTGCTCAACTCTCCTGCTGTAGATCTGGCAGGACTGAGAGCAGAGCTTGGCCTGCAAAGGGTTGAAGGGACTGTATTCCTTGGTCCCTCTTTTCCAGGCCTTTCCTCTCCTGGCATGTGGCTGCTCCCACCCAGCAGGCCCCCAGGAAGAGAAAAGTTAGCTCCACAAGAGCAATAGTGGAAAAAGGGCTAAAGATATAGGGAGCCGCTTTACACAGTCAGACTATTACCAGAGGTTTAGTAAAAATAAGCAGCCGTGAACCTTACTTCTTCTCAAGGTTTGATGGTACTCACCAATCTGTACTTGTTCAGGCTGACTCAGGGATACAAATGCTGATGTATCGTTGATCCAACAGATGTGAATGTTTCCTAAAATTGGAAGGGGAATGTAAACTCTGTTCTGATCAGATCTGTCCAAGCATAGTGAAGATGACATCACATGGACAGGGGCAGCTCTCGCCCTGGAGCTGGAAGGCTGCTGCCTCTGGAGCAGGGAGGGCCGAAGGGAAGAGCAGCACAGGGACGCGTTGAGGGTGGGGCGGAGGCTTTGCTGAGCTATGCTGCCAACAGGGCCTCACAAACCCCACTCCCATCCGCTCTCTGCCCACCAAAGCCAGGACCCTTTGCCTTTAGCCTTCCATTTTGGCCAACCTCCCTTTCACCCACAGACGCCCCTCTGCCAAATTCAGCTGCTCTTCACTGGAAGACGGGTCTACTTACCGAAAGCACTAAAAAGCTGGTAAAGGTCACTTGTCTTCCACTCTTTGGGAAAGGTAACATAAAGGACGTGATCACGTTTTGGCTGCACTACAAAACCAGAAGAACCTGATATGAGGAAGTGATTTATATTTTTGGTAACAACTGTTGCATGCTCCCCCAACGCCACCAGGAGCCAAACAGCTAAGATCAATGTGACACTTTCCCCACTGGGCTACCATACAAAAACATCCCTCTGGGGAAAGCAGGCTTGTATTGGCTCACACGCATTTCCTACCCAACCTTTCCTTGCCAATCTTCAGTCGATTCTTCCCTTTTCTGCAGCTCAGTCCCCATTAAAAGAGAAAATGTTTCTCACAGGCTGCTGCAAAATCAAAAAGGTGTGAACCATCCCTCTATTTTGAGATGGGGGAAAAATACTTACAATCTGGTCCCTGCAAATTGAGATATGGAATGTCCATCACCCTCATCAGAAATAATCTGAAGCAAAAGTTAGAGAGTCACTTGGATATTTATACTGGGCTCTTATAAATAAAAGCAGAATAAAATAAAAAGATTTCTTTGTCTCTGCTTATCTAGTTCCATGAAAAGCTAGCAAAAGAGCACCTCTGAACTACATGGCAAGAGCCAGGGGCCACTAGCCTCCCAAAAGCTGGGCCCTCGTGGTCTCAGTCTAGGGCAGCAGTTTGCACTATATGGCAGGGCAAGAAAATCTCTCTAGCAAAGACGTTGGTACTGCTCTAAATGCCAGATTTAAACTACAACACAAACTTCACTGAAAAAGCCACAGCAGAATTTCAGAAAACAGCATTATGGTTTTCAAGGAGGTTGTTACTTACTTGTTGAAAAAAGGCTCGATCAGCTTTGAACGGGCAGAGACATGATTTGTGGGAGGGCTGAGAAAGGAACCTAATGAGCAAAGATAGGACAAAAATCACTACAATGAGCTGAGCGGAGGCTCCGGCGCAATGGGAGAAGGCCAGAGTACCTAGGAAGTTTGCCATGGAGATGAAGCAGAGGCCCGTGATGTATGCATCATAACCAGCTTCATGAAGCTGCTCTGATGCCGTGTTGTAGCTGGGAAACCCATCGGCGCTTTCTGAGGAAGGAAAAGATGCTTTTACTCAAAGTCACCTGGATGGAAGGAGGGACACTTTAGTCCAGGCAGAGGTGCAGAGACTGCTTGAGGTACCCAGTTTCCTCCCAGAGACTGTTCTGCTGGCCCCATCCCAGCAGACTCAAGAACGCCTTTATTCTGCCTCTGATGAAACAGTAGCATAAATTGCAGCCTTTTTCATCCAGCTACAGTTCAATATTGCCCCTCGTTTTGTGTGTTTCTGAAGCCCCGATCTAAATTGCCTATCAAAAGTATAAAGAAATGCCAGCTAGAGAGAATCCAATAAGTTTCTCCCCACCAAAGTGAAAGCACAGCTTTAAATGCTCTTTTGCCATGCCTACTAAAAGCCGTATTTCGGCTGCTCTGTTTCCTTACCAACTCTTGGAGGGCTGAAAGGCGTCTCCTTTAAACGTTTTTCCAACTCTGCCAGGGATGTATTCTTAATGATTTCCTGAGGAGAGAACACGAGGCATCTCTGATTGCAGGCTGATGTCAGCACAGTACAAGCGCATTCTCCTTCTTTCTCCCCCATGCCCCCCCCCCACATCATGTAGGCGTGGTTCCCAAAACCTTGGCCCCATTGGAAAGACCACAGTGGTTGCAAAGTCTTTTTAGAAGTCAAAACAGAGTCTGAGAGTCTTAAAATCAGCATCATCTCAGAAGTTTTAAATTTTGCCACAATACACTAATGCAGTTTGGGCCACGATTATCAATACCAACTGACAGCAAGAAAATGAGAAAAAGATGAAATCTCTTCCAATGTTTTCACCAATGTCTTAAAACATTTGGAATTAACCAAAATATACATCCCCTTGTGAGCTCTACGTAAATCACTTCCAAGGCATGTTCACCAGCATTATTCTTGCCTTCACTCTAATTAGCAAAAACAGTTAAAGGCCCCTGGTGGCACTGCTCCAACTGAGCAACAGGTAAGACTGACCATGTCAGAGGCACCAAGAGCTCCTGCTAAAGGCAGAAAGTGACACTCAGGATTTCTTCCAAGGCACTCTTGTCCCCCCCCCCAAAAAAAAAAAAAAAAAAAAAACAACAACAACAAAAAAAAACCCCAACAACAACAACCAGGCATTTTAAGGAAGGTTAGCTTTTGTTTGTGCTTAGCGGTTTTGCCTTCTGGCAAGCAGCAATGCCTCCTGAGGACAGGATTCTGTGGCCAGGAAAAGGTAGTTCATTGGGTGCATAAATGGCATGTTATCTTTGTTGCAAAACAGTCTTGTTTATCTGTCTGTTTCACTTCATTAACTTTGCTAATGACACTACTACTTTAACAGGCGCTATTAGGAAATGCAAATGTCCTACCTTGAATGGCTGAGTGCTTGCCATCAATTTAGTGTCCAATAGTCTGTAAAACAGATTTTAGAGTTATAAATTCTAGAAAGAATACAAGGGATGGCAGGCTTGAAATAAGATGGCTGCAACGAAGAATCAGCAGGAGCTTCCTAAGTTCAAATGTTCCATAAGAGGATTATAGCAATACTTTAACTGAGATCTCAGCTGCTTGTGGGCATCCATGGTTCTTAGCTTTGATGGCAGAGGGACTGTCTCTGAGGACCCTCTGCCAGGGGAAATGGGGGGGGGGGGTTCCCTTGGACAGTTGGAGGGCCACTGAGAGAACAGACAACTGAACCGAACTGACTTACCTTGGAAAGACACATGTTGCTAGTTCTTTGAACTCCCTGAAATCCTGAAATTTAAAAAGAATCAGATTGTTGAGACCAAAAGAGATAATGTAAACTACATCAATGCAATATTAATTTGAGAAAAGCAAATATTGCAGTGCTAAAGAAAATATTACATGGATGTTACATTGAAGATGCCATCAAAAGCATATGGGGTTTTCAAAATACAACAGGTGGTTACCAGCTTAAGAGAACTCCAATTGGCAAGTTTTGGGTAAGAAACCTAGCAAGCTTCCAGGCAAAAGCAGAGGGAATGTCAAAGGGAAGCAGTCCCACTTTGACTATCAACTACTGGGAGGAGCGTATTAGGAGCTGTTGACTTCCCGGACCAACTAGAGGCAGAGCATCTTTCTCACTGGACCCAGGACAGGTGCTGGTCCCCATCTTCCACCCAGGATGACCGGTCTATGTGTGCCCCAGATAGGTGAGTCTCTGCTGGACCAAGTAGGGAAGAGGTGACTTTCCTGCAAAGGACGCATTGAGGAAAAGCAGGTTTCAGTGCAAGGAAGGAACCACCAACCTCGGGGAGGGAGCAGTAGAACTGATGGATGGTATGCATGACGTCCAGCAACATGTTGTGTCCGACCACCAGCTTGCCCTGTGGAGAAGCAACCCAGCCCAATGCTCAGGGAGAGGCAGAGCATGTTCTCCCTCACCACCACACTACTCTGCGTTTGAGAACATCTGACTGGCTAACTTCAGCTGCCGATGGCATGCATACTTTTCCTAATGACTTCAACGTACCGAATTTGCAAGGGCATGAATGACTCTGGAAAACCCCACCGCATCCCTCAGCTCCTCCTACAAGTGAGAAGCCCAGGGTGAGTTTCTTTGCCCAGTTCATTCCTGCGAATCAGCCTCCCTGACTGGAGCTGAGAGGCTGCCCCCAGCCCAGCAAGCCAGTCCCTGCCCGGCAGAGGCATTGGAGGCACCTGCCTGCTCTCTCGCTCGCTTCTCCTGCTCTCTTCTCTTGCGCTCCTCTTCATCCATTTTGCTGATGATCATGTATCGCTCCTTCTAAGAGCCACAAAGGTTAATGCAGGCACAAGCAAGCAAGAGCACAATGACCGAGCACTCCTACACAGCTTCATGCATCAAATTCCTGGGTGGAGGAGGAGGGAGAATCAATCTGACTTTCTCACATGGTTTTCCCCACCTGGGAATCCTGCAAGTTCCTACCCCAACATATCTGGAGGGCAGCAGCCTAGGAAGAACAACTTTAAAATATTGCTCCTCAGCTGCAAGGTTCAGAAGCGGGAGGCAAATCCAAGAGCCATCCCACCGGAGGTCTCTCTTTTGTAAGGGCTCGGCCCCAGATCAGACCAGCAAAGGAGCAGCTGCCGTCTGCCCGCCAGAACTCTCCTAGTGATGCCTGGAAAACCCCACAGTCCTACCAAGGTGAAATGGAAAATGCAGAACTAGTCACCTGTTCTGTTTCCACGGTTTCAACATGGATGCCTTTTGGATATCTACAGTGAAATTAGAAATAAATAAGGATTAATAATAATCCTCCTTAGGTTTGCAGAAAAGAAAATAATAAAGAAAGTGCCACATTTGGTAATAACACCAGAAACACAAATATTAGTGTAAACTCCATGCTTGGTGCATTAAAAAAAAAAAAGATGCCCGAAAGGAAAGCAGGAGCTCTGCATCAACACTGCCCAGGAGACGGGGAGCTTGCCCAAGGAGTGCAGCACTCCCAGCTGTGGCTCCCCAGAGGCGAAGGAGGCTACTTCAGCTACTTCTCCTTTTAGTAACCAGCACCACTCACTTCCAGCTCAGCGTCTGATAGATTAGTTTCCTCTGAAATCTACAAGAGAAGAAGAGAAAGATAGTAAGGTTGCCATTTCCCCTCCTCTTGGCTGCCCAACCAGCCTCCTCTACGCAAAGCTCTGCCCAAGACCCAGAGGAACAAACCCAGTGCACGGTTCCAGCTGCACAGTTGTGTTTCCTTCATTTTGCAGGAGATCTTCTATCCTTTCTCTGAAAAGGGGAGAGAAACAGAAGGTGCCTTCTTTCGGGTTGGCCTCTTCCCACAATGGGGAGGACCGTCTGCAAACAGCCCAGACAAGGCAGAACCATCATCCCCATGTTAGCACGCAATGCCTTGTGTTCTCCAACATGGGAGAGCTGGCAGGTTTTATTGTTTGCTGGATCCACACTGTGCCCATTATCGCAAGTAATTATTTAAGTCAGTACTTTCCAAAATTCAAAGTAAATGGGGCAAGTGGGTAAAACAATGAGGACCAACATAACTGAATTCCCATAAATGTAGCATCAATGGATACTAAGCAAGCAAATGCAGATGGATGGGCCTTGTAACAATCTCCTCCTGAAGAGCCCCTTGTGGGCACACCTGCAAAAATCCAATCCCATGTTAAAACCTCCATACCCTGATCGTGAGGGAGCCCAAAGCCCAAAGCAGGGCCTCTCTGGTTGAAAGTGCTCCAGAGAAGTGTACTGAGGCGGTCAGCCTCCATCAGCCTCTCCATTGCATGAGACAAGCTGCAAATCTATTTCCAGTCTAGCAGACAGCAGCAGGAGGCGGCCCCTCTTCCTGGCAAAACTTTGTCTGACCCAGGAAATAATTGAAAATCTAAATGCAACCATTACCAGTGGTGTTCTGAGTCCCTCTCCAAGCACAGACTAAATATTCACTTACACAACTTTCTCGATGAACTCCTTCTGATCCTCAGGAACAGCCGATGGAGGCTTGGCAGCATCCAAGCCCCCAAGTCCATTGGCTTGACAGCGCTTCTCATCATATTGCTCCCGTAATTGTCTTTCTTCTTCTTGATTTAAGTAAGGGATACCTTAAAAACAGGGGAAGGTGGGGATGAGTGGGCAGAAGGGACTCAGGTGAAGTTCTGTTTTAAAACTGTTCCAATTTAAACATCTGGGCATATCATCCTTTCCTATCCTAGTATCCTCCAGATGCATTGGAATAGAACTTTTAACTCTCTTGGTAAGAGAGAATTCTCAGTGATGGAGATCAAACTTTAATCACAAATAATTACAGAATCATGATTTTCTTTCTTCAAGATCAGATCACACAATACTGAAAAGAAAAAAGTTGAAGCTACAGTTATAGAAATGCAAAATTACTTTTAAAATATTTACAAATAGCTTACCATTTCGAAAAACTTTATTAAAATCAAATCCCTGGTTTGCTAAAAAATCTATACTTGAGCTCTGGAAGAAAAACAGGAAAACAGATTTATAAATGATTCTACAAATGACTTCAATCTAATAAAATTATTTTTTACCAATAAAAATGCCAATTCATGGTGGGTTATATATATTTTATTCATTTGACAAACCAATACAGTTACAATCTCCCAGATAAAATTCAAACTGCTGGCCTTGAGTAAGGCACAAGGAATTTCCAGGCAATTTACCTTTTCTCCAACATCAGACTAGAAACCACATCTATGATGACACTGAAATATGGAGAGTGCAAAGAAAAAAAATACTTCCCTCTGAAGCCACTTCATGTTAATGAAACTTTTCTCAAACTGACAAGATCATTCTGACTTTAACAAAAACATCTTTTTAATAATTTCTAATCTAGCTTCTTAACGATAAATGAAACATTATGCAGCTTGCAGCACTGCATTTGTGCAAGATTGGTAGTGGAAGATTTTCCTTTCGATTCTGTTAGTTTTGAATCAGAAGGGGGAATACCTGACAGACAAACTTGACATCTGGTGATGTTCTGTTCAAAGGTTTGGGGAAAATATAGAAGTTAAATGATTTCATGTTATACCTAAAAGAGAACACAGTTGAAAATCAATTTACAAGTTATCATGCTACGCACTTAATTTTAAAAACCAAGAAAAGGACATACTTCGATTCTGTGTGATCATACTTAAAAGTGCACAGACCAAACTGGAAGAGCAGGAAATCCATGGAATGCTGGGTGGAAATGAACAGGAAAACTGAGGAGGGGGCGGGGGGGAGGCGCCCAGAGGTTTTCCAGCCTTCCCGCCCGGAGCAGCTCACCTTCCGCAGCTTCTGGTACCGCTCCTCGGGCGTGTCGAAGCCATTGGTCAGCGCGCTCACGGACGGCCCGTCGCTGATGCCTGCAAGCAGAGCGAGTCCTGAGGCCTCGGCCGGGGCGAGGGGGCTCGTGGCCCGGGAGGGGGACCCCGGGCGCTCGGGGTGGGGGGTGGGGGCGGCTCGGTACCTGAAAACTCCCCGTCGATGGCCAGGAAATCGGCGTCTTCCACGGCCTCGTAGACGGTGCCCAGCGCGCTCTTGAAATCTGCGGACAAAGCGAAGGTCAAGCGGGAAGCCGCCCGCGGCGCGAGCCCCGCGCCCCGGCCCGCCACTCACTGCCCCGGGTGATCTCCATCCCGCCTGGCGCCGGGTCACCCCCCACGGCCGCGCCAGCACTTCCGGAAATAAACGCGGCAACCCGGCGCGCAGACGCGTCACGGGCACGTGACCAGAGAGCGTCGCGCCTCACGCATGCTCAGGAGCGCCCGAGAAGCCTCGGCTGCCCGTCCTTTCGGTGGGACGTCCCACGGGCGGATGGCTTGCCCTGCCCCCAGCAAGATGGCGGCGAGATTGGTGGTGCGGATGGTGGACCGGGCGGCCGGGCCTGGCGGGGCCCTTCCGCGCCCGCTGACTCGCCTGGCTTTCCCTGCGGGGCCGAGGCGCCGGATCAGTGGGGCCAGCCCGGTGTTGGTGGAGCTGGACGAGCGCGCGGGTGGGTTGGACGGGCGGGGGGAAGCGGGGCGGCGGGCGTGCGGCGGCCTCTGACGCGCCCTTCCCCGCAGGCGTGGCCGTGGTGCGGCTGCAGCAGCCGCCAGTAAACGGGCTCAGCCTGGCGCTTTTGACCGAGCTCTGCCTGGCGGTGCAGAAGCTGGAGGACCGCCGGGCCTGCCGCGGCCTCGTCTTCACCTCGGTAGGTCGGGTCGGGCCGGGCCGGGCCGGGCCGGGCGACCGTTGCGGGTGGCCGGCCGGCCGGTCGGCCGAGGGAGAGACACCAGCGTCTTCCCCCGCAGGCCATCCCCGGGATCTTCTCGGCCGGGCTGGACATCACGGAGATGTGCGGGCGGAGCGAGGAGCACCTGGGCGAGTTCTGGAGGGCCGTGCAACAGCTCTGGATCCTCCTCTACGGCAGCCGCCTGGCCACCGTGGCCGCCATCAACGTAAGCCGCCGGGCCGCCCGAGTTGCGGGAAAGGCTGCCGGGCCCGCTGCGCCCCTGACCGGCAGCCGTTCCGCTCCCCCGCCCAGGAAGCGGTTTTCCTCGCTGCTCCGAGCTCTCCTCCCCCCGGGGGCCTTCCGAGGCACTCGGGCGGGGCGGGGGGGGGGGGGGCAAGGCATGGAGAAGCAGGGACCCCTCCCCGCCCCCACCGACTCAGCTCTGTTCCTGGCAGGGTTCCAGCCCCGCGGGAGGCTGCCTGGTGGCCTTGTCGTGTGACTACCGGATCATGGCTGAGAATCCCAAGTACAGCATTGGCCTGAATGAGACAAGATTGGGCATAGTGGCCCCTTTTTGGTGAGGTGTGGAGGACGCTGCACAGACAGTAGGATCCCTCCTGGCTTGTCAACTCTTTCAGGCCAGACCAGCTTCGGTTTGGCTCCAGTAGCTAGTTGGAGGACACTGTCTGAATGTCTTTTTTGCACCCAGGTTCAAGGACTCTTTGCTGAACACTGTTGGCCATAGGGCCACTGAGCGCTCCCTCCAGCTGGGGCTCCTGTATTCTCCTCAAGAAGCCCTCAAAATTGGCCTCGTGGATGAGTTGGTGCCTGAAGAGAAGATTCTAGCCAGAGCTGCAGAAGTCATGGGCCAGTGGCTGGCCATTCCAGGTGGGACACCCAGGCCCAGTCTCCTGCTTGAAGTCAGGACTTGAGGCCAGTCCACTCCTTGCTTGTGCAAGAAGAACTTAATTGCCTCGGGGAGCCCTCCTCTTCATTACTCTTCCCATCCTTGTGCCTAGATCACGCCCGACAGCTCTCCAAGTCCACCCTACGGAAGCAAACTCTTGACCACCTGCTGATGCATCGGGAGGCTGACATCCAGGACTTTGTGCGCTTTATTTCCAGGGATGCTATTCAGAAGTCTCTCCAGAAGTACATGGAAATGTTGAAACAGAAGAAGGCCTGAAAAAGGAGTGGGGGCAGCCTTTCCTCTTGTTGGGGCTTGAGGGAGTTCCCTGGCAGCCTCATAGTTGCCCCATTCTGTCCTTGGGCCTCAGTAGACAACATGTGGTATCTGACTTTTATGGCCTTTGCCTAATTTGTTGCTGGAATTTGGACTGCAGGGCTCAGCTGGTGGCTGGAGAGGTTAGAAAGGATTGCAGGGAAGCAGCTAAGCCACCTGGTCTGCTTAGCTTTTGTCTTTGTAGGAAATGGGTGGAATATCAGTTTTCAATAAATCCTTACAGTCGAGACTGTTTACTACATTGCTGGTGGGTGGGGATGCCTCTGGATCTCTTTAAACCATCTTTGCCAGGCAAGGAAGGCTACCATGGATGCTCTGGCCATCCCACTGCCTGTGCTTCACAGAATTGAAGCTGCTGTGAGGTGTTCCTGGGGTGGGGGCAGGCCACCAATTGGGGGGATCTGGTTGTATGAGTAAAATGGTGTGGGATTTTCTGTTTGACTGGTCTTTTTTCCCCAGTCTATGGGGAATCCAGATCTAGAGATTAGTTCTCTAAAGCAGCTTCTTTGGGGATGACTTGTCTCAAGAGCTGCTGAAGCTACTTTATTTGGATGGGGATTGTTCTCATCAATTAGGGGACCTGGGGAAGGGGGGGGGGAGTTTGCTTTCCCTGAGCAGTTTGAAGCTTACCAAATGACTGCCCTATACGACCCGCCCTGAGCAGAGATTCCTCTTGAGTTCTGCTGTGTTCTGAATGGATGGCTCTGTCTGCTAAAAAATGGAACTCAATTGTTTTGCTGAGTTAGTATTTTTTTATTACACTGTCCAAAAGCTGTAGGCATAGTTGCACAACACATCATTACATGAGGAAGGTTAAACTGAGTGTTACGGTATCAGAGTTCTCAAAAGACTTTTGCAGCCAACTAAGGATTTGTACTCCAGCCTGTTACAAGAACACACTGTAGTTGTCCCCATTTGGACCCCCTCCTGTGGTATGGAAGGGTAAGGTCTGTCCAGCTGGCTGGAGTGAGACCTGGCCTCCTAGCCTTTCTAGCATCCTCTGCTTGCCTCTGGCTTAGCAGGGGCTGGAAAGGAGAGGGAGGCCCAGCAGAAAAAGGATAGGAAAAATGGACTCAGGCTGAAGCAGTTGTGTCGGAAGTCCAAGCACATTTCCAGCTCAGAAACTTTGAAGAAACCGTTCCTTCAGGTTCCCAGGTCCCAGTCAACACAAGGCTCAGCAGAAATCCAAGTCACTGGAAATCTAGGGATGACTTGCAAGGCAGGATGTGTGGTGCTGGTGCCTGCTAGAAGCCCAGCATCCCCTTTTCATCCCACCCTTGTCAGGCCAAGCAGCCTGGCAATAGAGAGCTTCAGGGGGACGTCAGCTCCACTTCCACTGGGAAATGATCACTGACAGCCAGAGCCTGTGATCAGAACAAAGCAGGAGAGTCAGGGTACCCCTTGGATAGTATAAGGAGGCTGGCTGGGGCTCAGGGACCCCAGGCAGAGACCCCCTGAGCTCAGCATTAAGAGCTTGGCTGCCCAGCTGCTTGGAAACCCTGTCTGGCTCTGAGTTCCCAAGCTGCCCCAGGGGCAGCCCTAAGGTGGCAGTCACAAGCACAAAAGAGACATGAAACAGAACTGGAATCACTAGAGGGTTGCTTGAGTGATTCAGGGCACAGAGCTACACCCAGGGGCTACTGACTCGGCATCCCTAATTTGAGGGGTCCACATTGGGTGGAAGTGCAAAAAGAGCCTTTGTGATTCTCTCCCCACCCCCAAAAAGGAGATGGACATCAGGATAGGTGTGATTGCATACTTCAAATCCCTGGCTTCCTTTTATGGGGAATGTTTATTTTCCTCTACAGAAGAGGTAGGGAATGTTTTTAATTAATATTCCTTAGTTATAGATTGGTATCTTTCTAGGCCTTAAGTTAGAACGCTAGGCAACTTGAAGAATTATCAGGGCTTCTAGGGTGAAAACTTACTTCTTCTTGGCTCAGCTTGAATGCCCTCTGGAAGTCAAACACTTTAGCGGACTTGGGCACAATCCACTTCCTTAGTTTCGAGCCGCTCACAACAATCCTAAAAGTACAAATATGATGCCAGTGAAGGAGAGCTTTCCTTGGGGATGCCCCCTTTTGCAAGGAGGTCTCTGGGGAGCCAGAGGGGAGGAGGAGGAGGCGGCAAAAGTCCAGGGACGATTGGGCTCTGATGCCCGGTTGTCCTGGGTACTGGAAAGCTGTTCCCTTCAGCATTTGTGAAGGGCTGCTGTCCCCCTCACCTATCGTAGGCACAGTCGGAGTTGCCCACGGTGGTGTCTGTGTCATCTGAAATGAGCCACTTGAAAACCTCGCTGGTGCGCAGACGGACGGAGCTCCAGTCTTTCTTCCCCACATAGCTGCAATCGGCATTAAAGTCGCCCAGGAACATGATGTTCTGCCAAGCAAACAGGTTATGGGAAAGGTGTGGAGGTTAGCTTCTCGTACGTTTCCTGGATCTGCCCAGGTCGGGGCTCTTCCTGCCTCTGCATGGCCAGCTGGTTGCTCTGATTAACTTTCCTCCTGCCCTCTCCTCTCCCAACTCTCCAGTTGTGACAGTAAAGGCTGATGCTACTTTTGCTACAACACTGATAACACCCAATCTCCTTCCTCCTGACGTCCTCCAGAAAGTGACGGTGACTCCCTGCACTGGAGGAGGCCAGTTTGGAGAAAGCAGGTGAGGGGGTTCATCAAAAGCTTCTGCATGGGCCAAAATGTGTCCTGAAGAATGGCCTCCCTGCCTGCAATGCACACAGTGAGCAGCAGGGCCTCTGCTTACATCAGTCTGCCACTTGTCAATCATCTTCAGATAGACATCGTAGAGAGCATCGATTTCTGCCACAGCCTCACTTGGAGAGGTATGAAGGGGCACCAATACCAGCTTGTTCTCTGCAAAAGAACCAAGTCAGTGCTCCAAATGGCACTGGTCCCATGATTATCCCCGGGGAGAACGGGATTGGCAGGTGCAAAACAAAATCTGTGCCCTGAAACCTTTAGGATGGCTGTGCTGGGAAGGAGCCACACTCACTCTGCTTTACATCAATTACCTACTGTGCAATCACACTAAAAGCAGCTTTGCTAATGACATTACATTAATGCCACTGACAATGCTGCTACCCTACAAAGCAACTCTTATGTGTCAGGATGGTCGCGCATTAGGCAACTCCTAATCTCAACTAATAAATGCTCTGTCCTGCATTGGCAAAAAAAATCAGACCAAATACAAGTTGGATCTCATAGACAACCCTCACTTTGTCAAGGACCTAGTACTCATCAAACGATCTAAGCTCGAGCTCATTGTAGCAGCATTGCCAAAAAGGTATTAAGAGTTATTAACCTAATTTTGCGAAGCTTCTTCTCTGACATTGTATTGTTAACTAGGGCAAATAAAACCTTTGCCAGATCAATTCTTGAATACAGCTCATCTACCTGGAACCCACACTATATCGGACTAATGCAATTGAGAGGGTCCAGAGGTATTTCATGAGAAGAGTGCTCCACTCCTCACAATAGAATCCCTCATGGCACCAAGCTCAAAATTCTGGGCTTGGACAATCTGGAACTGTGCCGCCTGAGATCCAATCTAAGCATAGTACATAAAATGGTCTGCTATAACATCTTACCTGTCAACAACTTCTTTAGCTTCAGTCACAATAATACACGGGCAAACAATTGATACAAACCGTTTCAAACTCGATTGCAGAAAATATAACTTCAGCAACCGAGTGGTCAACACCTGGAATGCTCTATCTGACTCAGTTGTTACAGCCTCAACCCCTCGCAGCTTCAACCTCAAACTGTCTACCATGGACCTCCCCCCATTCCTAAGAGGTCCTTAAAGAGGCATGCATAAGCGCACCAGCGTGCCTACTGTCCCTGTCTTATTCTCCCCATTCTCTGTATTTACTTCCTTTCTTCATGTTTATGTTTATACTTATGCCTGCTATATTGTACATATTTGACAAACAAAAAAACAAAAAGCTGCTGCCTTGTGGATCTCTTTTCCTGGTCGTTGTCTTGGACCCTTGGCCTCCTGCCTGTTTCTCCAGAGCATTCCTTCCTTGATCCGATTTGTTCCCTGACTTGGACTGCAGGAAATGCCCACTCTTAATCTGGTATGAAGCTGGCCCAGCCTTTGGCTTCACTCACTTGAGTCAGAAGCAGCGAACTTCACGATGAACGGAGGCCTGCTGAAGATGCTGTCGGGATTGGGATACTGGTACTGGTCCACAAGAGAGAAGCTCTGTGTCCTGGAAGGGAAGCCAAGGCAGGAGTGGGAAAAGCGGCCGGCTCCCACAATGAGAAACCTGATCAGCTTTGCCTGAATCCCAAATTAAATGATCCTTGATTCACCCACTCACTTTCTGAGGACACCTGCAAGTCCTACCTGTACAGGAAGAGATACATCTCTTTGTAGTTCTCCCGGCCCAATGACTCACTGATCACGTAGTCATAAGAGTGCTTGGAGGCCCTGCAAGACAAGAACCAGGGTACGCCAACCCCAGGGTTGTGGTCTGCACAGAACGACCAAGAAACACCCCGCCTCCATTTCAGGCTGGCCCTTTCAGCACTTTGGGTGTTTTTTCCAAGCCTGGGCAGGGATCATGACCTACCCAGAGTTCCTTCAGTTTAGTCCTTGCTGCGTAAACCAGGTGGGCACCATTTTGCCCCCAGGAGTGCATTTGGCAAGGGAGAAAATCAGTCAAAAGCCTCACTCCTTGTCCTGCTGATTCCAACCCCGTTCATTACCTGTTGAGTCGCTCCCCCAGTTCCTGGACTGCGCTGAGGTCAGCATCCCTTACCTCTTGCACGAGGACAAGGTCGTACCGGGACAAGATCTGAAACGGACGAGCACAGCTTGGGTGTGCATGGCAGGTGCTGGCACAGGAAGGTGGGCAGAAGGGCCCCCTAGCTAGATGTGAGCCAGCTATCGCCACAGGAGGACCTCTGGCAGGGCCCTTCTTCCCAGTATACTTTTCAGCACCATTGCCCAAGCAGAGAAGCTCCACTTGGCTTGGATGCCTAGTGGTTACTGACAAGTCACCTTCCTCTGCTTCTGAGCCAGCCTACCACCTGACCCCGTGGACAGTTACCTGCCCTCACCTTCACAATAATTTTGGAAACACTCTGGTCCAACAGTTTTCTATCTCCAAAACTCCGGATGTTGAAGGCGCAGATTTGCAGGGCCACTGCTGCATGGAGCATCCAGGCCAGCCCAAGGAGGGCAGCTGCTACTTTCATGCTGCTGTCTGAAGGGGGAAAAGAGAAGAGGGCGTGAATGAGGTGGAGAATGGCTGCTCGCAATTTGACTTCATGGTCAGCTGTGCTGCCAACTGGTGGTGGGGCTGTTCTGACAGCCCCCAAATGGCTCTGTCACTGTCTGTTTTTGTACTCAAGGTGCGTTCCCAGTGCAATCCATGAGATACAGGAACAGCCAATGCTCCCCTTAGGGCCACTCAAGACAGGAGCAATGCTGGGCTCCCTGGGGCTCTTGGGAAGTCATCCCGGATCTTCCTGAATTTCCTGAGAACGCAGACTGGGAATTTTGCTCGCCTAACCACGTGCAGATGCCCCAAATGGAGCACCTAGACAATCCCTGGGGCTCTACTTTGTGGCCCTGGATCATGGGACCCCTGCCCACCTGCTCTGCTGTCCAGGCGGCATCTCTGACCTCTTTAGAGATCCAGCAGAGAAGAGCAGAAGCCCAGCAGATTTCACTGAATTGAGGCCTGAGGTCATCTGACTGTGTATTTATTAATCACAATAAATGCCAAACCAACCAGTTGAGTAGCATAGCGAAGGATGCATGCTGAAGTTGACCGCTCTGCTGCCCTGTCTTCATTTCCCTCATTCCTCTGGGGCAGCCATGTTCTGTTCCTCCCCACCCAACCCACCCGGGGAAAGCGGCTGGCTGAGCACTTCTTGCTGGCAGTGCTTCTCTTTGTTGTCAGCTCCCTACTTGGCCTTTGGACAGCCTGGAGGATTTCTGGTGGAGAGCACCTTAGGGCTGAACAAGTAGTTACAGTGGTCAGAGGGTTATTTCTCCCTTCGGTGAGTGTATTTATTGTTCATTAGAACCAGCCCAGCTGCTGGCTAGCCAAACCACTCCAAGGTTTTGTCGCCGTGAGCTCCAAAACTCTTGTGCCAATCCAACCAGCAGTGCATTTCCTTGAAGGGACCCCCAAAGAAGAGGGAGCAAGAAATGAGAAATGGCCATTCCCTCCCACAAGGGCAGAGCCAGGGAGCTTCAAAGGCCTCCACTAGGAAGGTGCCTACCTTGAATTGAGTCCAAAGGTGGCTTGGCAGAGCCTCTAGACTCCCTCCGAGCCCTGGCGTATCCGGTTTCTCCCTCAGCTTGAAACTCCGCCAGTTATTAAGGGGAGAAGAGAGATACCTCCTCCTCCGCCCACCCACCTGCTCCTTGGCTGCAGTGATGCAAGGGCCCTGCCCTGACAGGGGTGGAGAGGATGCTCCAACTCCACCCTGGGAAGCCCCAGCAGCTCTTGGCTCATCAAAGCCGCAGTTGTTGTTGCACAGGGCTTCCTCTTCCTCCCTTCCCACATAAAGCTGTTGCTCAACTCTTGCAGGTTGAACTTGCTAAGCTGAACTTGCTAAGCATGGAGCATGGAGAATTTTACCCGTTGGATTTTAGCTGAAGGCTCGCTGCCCCTTGCTCTAAGTGCTGAGTCCATCCTGGGCTTGCCCGGTGACTTCTCAATTATAGAACTGTCACTCAGCTTTTAAAATTGGGTTGAAATGTTCTCCCAGTTTTAGAATGGAATGTGGAAATCAGGCTGAACCGGAGAATTGCCAAGGGCTGAGCATGCCGTGCAAGAAGCTGGCTGGGGTGGGATCACAGAGCAATTTGAACAGCTGCCTTGGAAGGCAAAGGGGGGGGGGCATTCTGTGGGTCTGTCCTTGGGGTCAGTGGAGGCAGGAGTGGAGTGTGAATGCCCAGTGTGATAGGAGGGGCAGAGCCCCCTGCTTACTCTTCCCAGGCAGGGATAAGTGGCCACATCCGAAGCAGAGTGACACAGAGTTTGGGGACCAAGGAGGCCACCCCCCCCGCCCCCCGGTTCCAAAGAGCTGTGCCTGAGGGGCTCCAGGGAACCCTTGGGAGCTCAGCAGGGCCTGCTTGGAGACCTCCAACCAGACAGCGCCTTTGCCTTCATACACGATGCAGCTGCTTTGTGCTTAGTGTCTCACGTGAACCCAGTCATGGTGGGTTGTCCTTGCATTGGAGTAACTTAGCTGTGGTCTCCCTTGATGTGCATGTCCAGCCTTTGTTGCTAAGATGCCCATTTTCCTGACAAGTGGACAAGCACAGAAGCAGCAGAGTGGATGCTGGCTGACTGAGGGGATGGTACACCTGACTGGTGAGAGCAGCTGGAAGTGGGTGGCTATCCTTCTCAACTGCTGTGGTTGCTGAGCGTTGCACACCTGGCTGCTCTACAGGGTGTGAGTGGCCTTGGGGAAGAGCCCTTGGCTTGCTGCAAGGCCAGATGGTTCGCAACCTCTGGACCCAGCATGCGTTGCACCTTCAGTTTGGCCTCTGGAACTGGCCAAAAGCAACCTGGAGCTTCCCCACCACATGAGGCATGGTCAAGGACTGGGCTTGACTTCCTCGCGGGGCTGCCAGGGGCGAGGACGTTTGAGGAGCAGCTGGGGCAGCCATGACTGGTGCAGGCAGCCCCTCAGCACAGGGCGTGGAACAGCCCCTTTTGGCAGGCTGCACAGTTCCTGGGCCCACAAGGGGGCTCTGGCTGCAAGGAATGTGCCCTTGATTGTGGTGGGGTGGGGTGGCCACGCAGAGGCACCTTTCCCACAGCCGGGAGCATTCATGCTCTCCAGGTGCTCATTGGTTCTCTGTGAAAGTTTCTCACCTGGCAGTTTCTGTCACTCATCAAATCCATGAAAGCATTTGAATGCAGCTAATCTTTTTATTATTTAAGCTTCCGTTGTGTCAGAAACAGAGCCTGCTGAGGTGTTGCCCGTGTTCTGGGCTTGGGGAGGGAGCCATGCTGGGCTCCAAGGGAATCAGAGTGACTTCTTTGAACTGGCTGTCTGGGCCTGGAGGGCTCAGGTGGATTTCAGGGTCACCTCCACCGGAAAATGATCACTTACAGCCAAAGCCTGCCAAGGGCAAACACACATCAGAGCAGGGGCCAAATTTCTCGATCAGGCTCAGTGCTGCTGTGGGAAGGGTACTCCAAGAATGGGCAGCAGGCTGCAAAGCAAACCTTCCATAATGTGTCTTCAAAACAAGGATTTGGGGTGAACTTTGGAAGAACCTTGGAACTTCCAGCCCTCTTTTGTAGCTGTGGCAGAGCCCGGAGTCATGACCTCAAACTGCTTCAACTCACAAAAGTGGTTTTTCCCCTGGGGTCAGAGAGGCCCTGGGAGTGTTCCAGGATGGAGGCAGGTTCAGACCACCCCTCCTGACCCCTGCCAGATGTTTCACCCGCCTCTCTCTTCTCCCCCAGAGGTTGCAAAAGAACCCTCACATCCTTGGAGCTCAACTTCAGGGTCTTCTGGAAGTTGTCCACTTTGGCTGTTGCAGGCAGGATGCTCTCTCTCAGCTTTGAACCCACTGCCACAATCCTGTAGCCAGACACCGTTGGAAAAGAGCACAAGAAGCCCGAGGGTGACTGGAAGCTCAGGGAGAGCTGAAAGCTTTGTGAAGGGAACTGAGGCAAGAGAGATGGTTTTAAATCGGGACTGTGACAGTTGGTGGGGAAGGAAATCCTTGCTGGGCAGCTGTCCAAATAAGAGCATGCTCCTGGCCTTTCCAGGGATGCCTCTGGGTATAAGACTGGTCAGTCCCAGCCATGGCTGGCTGGCAAGTACTGAAGGCAGCAGCTGCCTGCGTGGGAGGTGCCCGCCATCTCCCCCTCTGCCCCACAAAGAACTGCCCTGCTGCCTCCCACCTGTCGTAGGCACAGATGGTGTTGGTCACCGTGGTATCTGCCGTGTCTGGGATGAGCCACTGGAAGTCCTTGCTGGAGCGCAGGCGGATGAAGGGCCAGTCCTCCGCCCGGACGTACTTGCAGGCGGCATTGAAGTCTCCCAGGAGGAGGGCATCCTGCCAGGGGAAAAAGTAGGATGTGTCTGCCTGGCTCTGGGGGGATGGCAACTGTTCCACCAGCCCACAGATTTCCACCTTTGTGTTGAATGGGGAAGGGAGGGGCCCTGGAGCCCCCCAAGGGGGTGCTTACCGTGGCCCCCCACCTGTCTTTCACATCCTGGTAGACGTCGTAGAGACAATCAATCTCGGTCACTGCGGCTTCAGGAGCTGCGTGCAGGGGCACCAGGACCAGTTCTTTCACCACTGGGGGGTGGGGTGGCAAACAGAAGGTGGCTTGCAGAAGAGACAACCCCCCCAGCCTAAATGCTTCCCTTTCCCGGGTGCTTCCTGTGGACTTCTGGGTGGGCTGCCCCTCCCCCAGAAGTTGCTTGGCCTGCACTGGACCGTCCCAAGACGCTGGCCAGCCACAGCAGGCTTGCCAAGCTTACAGGCCACCTGAGAAGCCCGGCAGGGCTGCAGATCTACTCACCTGATTGAGGGACAGCAAATTTGACAATGAAGGGCTCCCTGCTGAAGGTGGTGTTGCCACAGGGCTCACAGCCATCTTGGTAATAGTAGCTCTTCACTGGGGAGACCCTGCCCTGCCTGGACCATGAGAATCAGCTGCCACTAGTGTCTCCCCCTCGGTGGCTCGTCTTCCCCCACTGCTAAAGATCAGACCCTCAAAGCTAGAGGGGCGGATGGAGAAGGGCGGGAAGGGAGAGGAGCAGAGGGACAGCAGGCATTCATTTTTATTGATCTCTCATCTTTCCAACAAGGATGCCCAAGGGCATTAAGAACGAAGCAGAAAAACAATTGCTCTATGCAAAAGAAAGCAACAACAGCAAAGGACTTCAAAGCCTGGTGTGTGTGTGTGTGTGTGTGTGTGTGTGAGAGAGAGAGAGAGAGAGAGAGAGAGACAGAGACAGAGACAGAGACAGAGACAGAGACAGAGAGAGAGAGGGGGGTGGGGGAGAAATGCAGAGAATAGTGAACAGAAGGAGACTTGCTGAGATCCAGAAACTGACTGGCAGCAGAAGAGAAGGCAACAATCCTCAGGATCTCTTTTGACAGCTGCCCACCAGATGTTTCCACCTGGGTCCTACCTGTAAATGAAGAGGTACTGCTCCTTATAGCTGCTGTGCCCCAGAGGATTGCTGATTAGGTAGCCAAAGGGGTCTGGCGAGGCCCTGGTGAAAAAAGATGAGGGGGGGAGGTCATCTCCACTAGGCCTGCTGAATTGTGACTTGCTTTTCCCCAAAGGAAAAATCCACCCACCAGAAAAAAGTGTTTGCTAGGACTCTGTCCTCCTTCCCTGGGCTTATGCTGGAGTGTGCGGGGTGGGGGCTCCACACTCTGCTTTGCCCCCAAAAGGGGCTTTGTCCCCCTCCACAGCCATGAAACTCACCCATTGACCAGTTGCATGAGCTTCTTGACGGCACTCAGGTCAACGTCTCGGACTTCCTGGATCAGGACAAGGTCGTAGGCAGTCAGTATCTGGAGGGGCAAAGCAGAGGAACCTGTCTGTCCGCAGCAACTGAGGGCAGGCAGCTCTGGGTCAGCAGGGTGAGAGACGCGATGCAGCCAAGTGGGGCAGGCGAGCTCTGAGGCAGCTGAAACTCAGCCCAAGGCACGCGGTTCCTGGGCCATGAATGGGCACGAGAGGCTGCCAGAGGAGAGTTGCCCCAGGGCAGCCGGAGGGACTCACTCTGGCAATGAAGCTGGAGATGGTCTGGTTGGAGACCTTTTTATCCCCCAAAGCCCTGATGTTGAAAGCGCCAATTCTCAGGGAGAGGGTGAGCTGCAAGAGGGAAGCTGCCCCAAGGAGTGCCAGCAAGAGGGTCTTCATGGCTTTGTCCTGTAGAAGAGAAGGGAGCAAGGAGGGCGCCACATTGGCGCCCCCAGGAGACAGCTGGATCCTGCACTCTCTGCCATTCCACTTCAGGGCAACCAAGAAGCATTTCTGGAGCATTGATAGGACATGATCCAAACAGGGTGAAAAAGAAAGTTGGCCTGGCGCAACACTTGTAGTGGCCTGAAGCTCTGCAGCAGGGGTGTTCGGCCATCAGTCAAATGCAAAGGGGATTCACCTGTAAACTTACAACAGGGGCATCTGCCACACTCCATGACTTCAGGTATCCACAAATGCCACAAAATCTTTGCCAATTGCAGGTGGTGGCACTTCACCAGAATTTGGAAACTTACATGTGAGGCAGGGGAGGGCACTTCACCATCCCTGGGGAAAGTCAGAGGAGAATTTGGAAGGCTTTCACTTGATTAGCTGACAGAGTTGGATGTCCTGGGGCTTGGCGGTTACAAGCATCTCGGCCAGGCAGTGAGTCAGCTAAAAGCAACATTTCCCTCCCCCCACAAGGAGGATTTTGGACAGTCTATTGTCCCGTGGCTGGAGTTTCTTAAAGCAGCACTGTTGCGTCCAGTTATTAGGGCTGGATTTCCTGGCAGAAAGGCAGCCAGGGGAAGGCATGGAAAGGCATGCCAAAAATGGGGTCAAAAGCACCAATGAGAGGCACCAAACTCACCCTCTCTTGGTTTTTAGGCAAGCACCTTCACCACTACCTCCAACTGGCTCTCCAGGTGGGCTCAGGAGGCAGGTGGTACCTAAGTGGGAGCATCCTGCTTCCTCTGTCCAGCCACATTCTGAGGACCAGAAAGATCTTGCCCAGTGCCAGTGTCCCTGAGGCTTCGAAATCTGTTCCAGGAGGGACAGAGCTGCTCCTTACCTGCACTGGTCCAGTCCCACTTGTGGGCTAGCAGATTTCCCGGATCCCTTAAATAGGCTGGACCCCTGGCCTTGGCAGCTGATTATCCTGTTTCTTATCTGAGCAGGTGTTGGCATTGGGCATGTTCCTTCTTGACCACGTCAGCAGTGATATGGTCCAAGGCAGACGGGCAGGGCAGCCAGGCCGTTGCTTGCAATGCCAACCACTGTGACACAGATGCCCAACGCCTGCGTGGAAGACCCGGGCAAAGGTGGCGGGACACAAAGAGGGCACCAACGACCCCCAGCTCGACGGGGCGGCTGCATCGGGTCATGGGGGTTGGTGTCCTTTCACGAGACGTGGGGAAAGGCCGGCCTGAAAAGGAGGAAGGGGCGCCTTCTGCCCGGGCGGGACGGAGGAACTGAGGACGGGCGCCGCGCTGCCCAGCTGAAGAGGGGCAGCCTCTCAAGGAGCGACCCGAGCCGGGCCTCTTCTGCCCCGTCCTCCGGATCCAGGCCTCGGGGCGCGCCTGCCGGCTTCTCAGCTCCAGGGCCAAGCCGGTCAGCGTGGCAGCGTCCCGGCAGGGACAAGAAGGCTGGGGGGGCTGGGAGGCGCCGGGCTGGCATGGCCCCCTCCCCGCTCCGCCACGCAGCCGGGCGAGCGCGCGGCGCTGCCGGCAGGGGCCGCTGCGGAGCGCCGCCCTTTTTGGCCCGGCCGGGCCTCCGTCGCGCGCGCGCGGCGGCGAGGTCGGCCATGAGCGAGGTCCGCCACGCGCTGCTCCGCCGGGACGCGCTGAGCGCCGCCCGGGAGGCGCTCTACCACCTGGACGTGCTGGTCAGCGGGCAGCTGCAGAGCGCGGCGGCGCTTCCAGCCGGCGACGCGGGCCCGGTGGAGCTGCTGGAGGAGTTCGTCTTCCAGGCGCTGCAGGAGCGCGGCGGGGCGCAGCCCAAGGTGGGCGGGGGCGGGCGAGCCGGGCGGGCGAGGGGCTCCGTGGGGAGCTGCGCGCCTGACGCCCCGCTGTGCCCGCAGAGGCTGACGGCGGTGCAGGAGCTGCAGCTGCTGGAGACCCTCTGCGGCTACTTCCAGGAGCAGAGCAAGGAGGCGGTGCGGCAAGTGGTCTTCTCGGCGCTCTTCGCCCCGCAGGGCAACAAGGCGGACGAGAGCCGCATGGCGCTGCTGGGCAAGCTGGTCTCCGTGGCCGTGGCCGTCTGCCGGGTGCCCGTGCTCGAGTGCGTGGCCTCCTGGCTGCAGGTGCGCCCCCGGGAGGCGGGCGGGCGGGCGGGCGGCGGGGAAGGGCGGGCGGCCTCACCCTGACTGACCCTGGCCCGGCCCCGCTCTTGCAGCGCACCCCGGCCGTCTACTGCGTGAAGCTGGCCCGGGCGCTGGTGGACGACTATTGCAGCCTGGGACCGGGCTCTGTCCAGACCCTCCAGCACATCTTCAGCGCCAGCCCGCGATTCTGCTGCCAGTTCATCACTGCCGTGGCCATGCTCTTCGACCTGTCCTCAGGTACTGGAGAGGCTGCTTGCTCACCTTCAGCCATCCTGTGTGCACGAGGGATCCCAGCTGGTCCGAGGGAACTCACCTTGCTGGGATGTTGTATTTGGCTGTCCAAAGGCCTGCAGAACCCCGGGCAGGGCCGCCCATGACCCAAGGGCTCCTTCCGGGGATGCCAATTGCTGCAATGAGTGCTCGTGGGCACCCACCCTTTGGGGAGGTACTTAGAGGTGCCTGAGTATGGCTTCTTCTGGCCGATCAAATGCCAGTTGTGTGAGGGTTTGTGTTCCTTTTGTTTCACTAACGCAGTTATTCAGTCTTCATTCACCTTTCTGCATTATTAGCTGCCTTGGGTGTTTCACGGAGGAATGGTACACAGAAGATCTCGCTGGCTGTAGCAAATAAATGTAACCGTTGTTGAAATGCTGTGACAGACAATGGCAGAGGCGGCATCTGGAAGGAAGTTATGTGCAGTTCTAGACCGTGTAAACACAAACTTCTAGAACTGAGGTCCACTTTGGTTTAAGAGTTCAGATGCTGGCCTAGAGACAAGGAGATGGGGAGTTCTAGGCTTCCTGGGGAATGAAAGCCGCCTGGGTGACTTTGGGCCAGTCACTGTCTCAGCCCAATCCACCTCACACAGTTGTGGTTGTGTGGAAAATAGAACGAAGAAGCATTGGTTATGTTCACCACCTTGAGTTACTTGTAAAACTAATAACAGTAAGATTTTAAAAAATTCAAATCTTATTTTCTAGCTAAGAATCCCAGCCACATGTTGATCGGCTACCTTCTCACCAACGTTTTACCACCCTTTTCCAGATGACCTCATCCCCTCCCCTGATTTGCTGGAGATGGTCGTCTCTTGGATTTTTGAAGACCCTCGGTTGATCCTGATCACCTTTCTGAACACACCTATTGTTACAAGCCCACCCATTGGCTTTCTGGAGCTTACTCCACTCTGTGGCCTGATCTGCTGGTGCGTGAAAGCCCCGTTGGCTTACAAGAGGCAAAAACCGCCTCCCTCCAATGGGGCGTTTGGCGGGAAGATGGATTTGCTGGACAGCTTTGACAGGGATTGCCACCTGCTGTATTCCAAGCTGCACCTCAGCATCCTTCAGGTGCTGATGCTGCTTCAGGGGCACCTGACCGAGAAGAACCTGTATGGACGCCTTGGGCTGGTGACTGGGGAGCAAATGGCTTCCCTGGTGGAGGACGTGCGTCTTCTCTCCGACAAGCTGAACCCTCTCCATGCAGCCAAGGAGATCGAGCTGGCATTGGACCGGCTGGCCCAGGTCATGCAAGTGGCCATGGCCTCTGGTGTGTTACTTTGGACAAGAGGTAAGTATTTTGCGAATGGTCAACCTGAGGGCATGTTTTTGAGCAAAGGAAAGGGGGGGACAATATGGAACAACTCTATTTGCAGATCTGCTCCTTCTAATTTCCCTTATGCTCCTGCAGCCTTCTGGGGTCATCTGGGGCAGTCTTGGATGGGGCAGTTGTAATACAGCAGATGGACCACATTGGTTTTTACCCCTTATTCTGATTACTGTGTGCTCTGTTTTCAGAGAATCTAAGGACAGTATGCTCTGGGTTGCCACATAACAAGTAAGGAAGTGTGCCATACTTCATGGAAGCGGGGCAGAGGGATGATGCTAACCTATTCACCACTTAGGCATGTCTCTTCTCCTTCCGCAGCTTGCTCCAGCTGGTGATTTCAGGACCAGTCCAACCGTCAGCCCATGCTGCTCTACCCCCAGGATTTTATCCCCCTATACATACCCCTCCGCTTGGATACCCTGCCCACGCCGCTCATCCTGTGCAGGCCTTCATGCCAGGCATAGCATTTCCATACCGGCCCATTCGCTGAAGGCTCGGCTCCAGCATTTCATCTTTTCCATGCCGTGTGTGTGTGTGTGTGGGGGGGGGGGGGGGGGAAGAGGATTTCTATATTTATTAGAAAACAGGTCTAATGAGCAAGAGCCTTTTTGGTCCTATTGTTAACTTGGTATGATGTTTACCTATAGAGGAAGGCAGCAGATTGTGGTTTTGTTTTTTTTTAACCAATAATGTTTTTGGATAACTTTTTTTTCCTGTCCCCCAAACAAAAGGAGCAGATAGTTATGTAAAAATGACAAAAGAATAGCTAAATCATATTTTGTAAGCTGTTTTGGTGTTTTTATGTGAAAAATTTGAATGCATTTTTAAAACAACAGATTTCTGCTCTAAAACTCGTGGTCTCTAGCATTTTCTATACAAGGAGTTGGATAGTAAATCCAAATTTGATGAAAGAAAATGTTCATTGAAATATCTTTAGTTAGCTGACAAATTACGATAAGGAATGTTTTATGATAAGCAGAGGCCCACTTGGAAGCGTTTACATTCTGTAGCAAAGATCTCTCCCTTTAAAAGTGTATGACATCTTCCAGAGATGACTTTCCCCTCTTAAATGCATTTCATGGTTAAGGAGAAGAGGCATTACTGGACTTGAGACATCAGTATTCCTGCTTGTTGGACCCTTGAAGTTTCACAGAAACGATCAATTGTTGTCGAGAACTTGTTTGAAAGGCCAGATCACTTCCTGACTTAAACCGCGATGCTCTTTCATTCTTTGAAAGAGGGATGCACAACTTATATATTCATCCAAGTGGCAGGAATTGGCTTGGCAGCAGAGAAGAGCAGGTGTTTGCTCAAATTGCACTTGGGAAGCAAGCAGCCGCCTGGTCCGACCCATGAATGGTGCCCAGACGTTCCACGGGGTCAAAGCCAACTTCTCTTTGGAGGGAGAATCAGCACGGACCCGTTCCGCAGCCCCTCCGTCTTGGGGAGCTGCTGAGACACCGACGGCTGCGCCCCAATTTGTTCCTTGGCTTTTGGCCAGAGCCGTCAGATGAGGAGGGACTCCAGCGTTGCTCCGCCGGCGAGCGGAGCTCAGCCGCCCTCCCGGGCTTCCGTCTCTGCCCGGCGGAGAGAGAACGACGACGATGGAGCTTCTATTGCCAGGAGCAGCCCCGAGGCGGGCTGCCGGTTGCGTTTCTGCGTGGGAGAAGGCCGCAGCCGGTAGTCTGCTTTTGGGCGAAGCGGCGCTCCGGGTAGAGGAACTGCGCCTGCGCTGACTCGCTTCCTCCGGTCACACCAGTCAGGTGGCACTGCGGCGGCCAATGGGGCGGCGCCTTATTGCTGGGTGCGCCGCCGCCGCCGCCGCCGCCGCCGCCGCCTCTGGTCCGGGATGCACTGAGCGAGGAGCCGGGGCAGCCGCCGCCCCTTCTCAGGTGAGCGAGGGCCGCGCTTCTCGCGGGGTCAGGGCCGCGCGGCTGTCGGGCTTTGCCGGGGAGCGGGCGAAGGCCGCGCTCGCTCCGCTCACCGCCCGGGAAGCGCGACTCGCCCGCCGGATCCCCGCAGCCGCTGGCCTTCCAGGGGTCCCGGCGGCCCTGCTGGACGGGTGTGGACCGGAGGCTCCCCGGCCGCCCCTCTTCGCCGCCCAGGGCAAGAGGAGCCCCGCCGCCCCAAAGTTCCGAGCTCCCGATCGGGATGGGCGAGGAGAAGAACGAACGGGCGCCTCCGGAAGCGGCGCAGAACTCGGCAGCAAAGAGGCGGCTCGGCTTTCCGGGAGCAGCGAAGCCGCTTGACCCGCTTGCGGGGTTGCTTCGCGTCAGTCGGGAAGGCCGCCCCGCTGCGCTGTTCAAGGAAAGCTTCCTGGGGGGGCGCGGGATGGAGGACCGGACTGACCTCATCCGGAAGTGCGGGTTCCGTTGTGGTGCCCGGGCGGAGGCGCTGCCCTTTAAATCGGCCAACCTGAAATCGTCCACGCGCCGAAGAACGAGAGGCCTTCTGGGAGGAACCGAGAGGAGCAGTCTCGCTGTTTTCCCTTCCATGCATCCGGACAATTGGCTGCAATGTCTTTCTGACCCCATGTCATCTTCATGTCTCCCCTTCCTGACAGGCAAACCTCTCTGTCGCTGTGGGTGCACACGGTTATTTACAGTGCTTTCGGCAATAACACCACCACCATTGTCTAGATCCCCGGCTGAGGTTTAATTTTATCATGTAACTCATGTGGCTTTTTGGCGTTTTTGTTTAAGAGTAAAGTACGGGTATCAGTTTACCATGTCATGCAACATACGTCCTCTTGCTCTCTTGCACTTGGTCAGTCAGCTTAGCGTTTTGCTAAGCATTGTTTTAACCGGGCCTACTCAGCCTGTTCAGGCCTTGCTGGCTTAATATTTATCAGTAATTTTCTGTGGGAAAAGGATTGTAGCTCAAAAGAAGCAGTAGATAAATTGCTTGAGCAGATAACAACAGACTTAGGGGCTCTGGAAACTGGACTCCTGCAATTTTAATTTTTAATTTTAGAGTTTTGTTTTAATTAGTTTTAATTTTACAACCTCTGGATTTGGGCTAGGGCTGATGAACAGGACCTGTTGCAGCAAAACCATTGGTCCCACCAACTGCATCTCTTTTTTTTCCAGGTGTGAATGACAGAGGAGGTGCCTCCGACCGCACTCAGCGAAATATACCTTCGCCTTTTGTGTCATGATGACATAGATACGGTCAAACAGCTCTGTGGTGATTGGTTCCCCATTGAGTATGTTGCATTTCTCTGCCTATAGTCACTTGCTAGGCCAGAATGAAATCTGCCCTTGAACTGTGTAAAAAGGAGTATAGAACTGGGTTTCCACTTAAAGTTGACAACTTGGAAGTGATAATATTTTCATGAATGAAATTATCATCTCGTTCAATTCCCTACCCAGCAATAAGGCCATTCAATCTATTCTTGCCTGGATATTATTGTCTTGCAGGGAGCCTGTCATGAGCACAGGACAGTTGGGGAGGAGGCCCATGTGTTTTTGGAGGGTTTCTAGTGCCAAGGAAACTGCAGGCAGAATTGTAGGAGTCACTGATGTGGAAACATTGCATCTTCTGATAAGATAAAATTGGAACTTGCATGATATATTTAGTAAATGTTACTAAAATTAAGTATTTGAAGAATTTAAAATATTAAAATGAATTCTATAAATTTCTCAGAAATTTTCCTAATAAACAAAAGTATTTTGATGGGAATTCCATAATTAGTGCAAAGATGGTCTGTATTATGTTTAATGTCCAACATTTTCGTTTTATTGGGTTGTTGTGGTTTGAAACAAATATCCCTGTATATGTGACAATTGTTGATTCCTTCCTTTTACTACTATGCTGTTTTCCCACAGATACCCTGACTCGTGGTATCAGGACATCACCTCCAACCAAAAGTTTTTTTCCCTAGCTGCGACTTACCGTGGCACCATTGTGGGCATGATAGTTGCTGAGATCAAGAGTCGAGCCAAAGTGCACAAAGAGGTAAAATGCTGAGGCTCTGCCCTACATAGCCTTTGCTTTTTTGGGCCTTTGCACCATTCTGTCTCCCAACCAAATTGTTCTTGTGCAACTCTCTGATTTTCAGGCTTTTATGGGGAAGCTTTAAAGGGGACAGATTGCGTCAGTAACAGAGACTTGGAGACTTCAAGGTCTCCTCTTCCAACTATCCTCTTGATAATTGTTGGGAACCACCTATTTCCTTTCCTCTTTTTTTTAACCCTTTGAGCATAAGGGGAGATTTGCCCACGGGCCCGAAAACCCTCCTTTGCTGCCTTCCTATCCAAACCATTCCCAGATGTTCAATAGACATTGAGCATGCTTGAAAAAGAGGCTTGGTACATCTGTATCCTCACTGTGTCTTTCTTGAGTTTCTCTCTAGGATGGTGATATTTTAGCTTCTGGTTTTCCAGTTGATACTCAGGTTGCTTACATTCTAAGCCTAGGAGTGGTGAAAGAATTTCGAAAGCATGGCATAGGTAACCACGTTTTTAATATTTGTATTGTTTTCAAGTATTTAAATGGTATAGAAAAACTGGCTGCATACATGTGTCAGGAGAGCAAGAGCTACATTGTTATTATATACACGGTACTTTTAAAAATGTAAACCTTAACTGTCTGACCCTAGTCTGTAATTGTATGTGTCCCCTATCCTGGCAAGACCCTGTCCTATGTGGATTCCTTGGTATGAAAAAGAATGGCCTGGGAGCAGAGAAGGAGTGTTCAGCAATTCCTGCTCCAGAATAAAGAGCCAATTATCTGTGAATTGATCAGTTTAAACAATATAATGAATGGCAGTAGGTCCTCTCTAACACGGCTGCTGGTCTGGTGGCAGGTTCTCTTCTGTTGGAAAACCTGAAAGATCACATTTCGACCACTGCCCAGGATCACTGCAAGGCCATTTACCTACATGTCTTGACCACCAACAACACAGCAATACATTTCTATGAAAACAGAGACTTTAAGCAGCATCATTACTTGCCCTACTACTATTCTATCAGAGGGATCCTCAAAGATGGCTTCACTTACGTCCTCTACATCAATGGGGGACACCCACCGTGGACCATTTTATATCCTTTCCTAATCATCTGGCTGCTCCTTGGCCGGTCTGTGAGTTTTGAGAAACGACCTCCTGGATCCAGGTGAGGCTCATTCTTTTACAGGGACATGGTACTCAAATCAAGAGGTCTGGGTTGGGACACTTTGCTGTGGGGCTCGTGGGTAACTGTGGGCCCACATGATTCCCTCTGGGCTGCTGCTCCTGGCTTTTAGCTGCTCTCCTGGCCTGGTGGGTTCCTTAACAGCAGGGCACCGACTATCTTCAGCACATCAGCTCGACTTTGGCCAATCTGAGCCCCTGCACAATTCCCCAGCGGATTTATCGCCAAGCCCAGAACATCCTCTGCAACCTTTTGCCCTGGTCGGGCATTTCAGCCAAGAGCGGCATTGAATATAGCCGGACCATGTGACCCAAAGGTAGGCAACCACCCAGCCCGCGCATTGCCTTGTTCTGTGGTCTTGGTGGATCAGGACATACAGGGCTGATGACCCATCATTGCCATGTATCTCTTTTCCGAAAGCCTTCTAGTCCTTCTCTCTTGTTGCCAAAATCCCAGTAATACCAGTAATACGTTCAAATGGGTTGAGGAGGGACAGATGTGCATGTCCATGCAACTGAGCTCCTGCCTGGCTCAGGCCAACAATTTGGCTGTGTTCCTGGAAGGGTTGCCCTCCACGACCTTTGTTAGTTAATTCATCAACCATCTGTGTCATAAAACACTCCCAGGTTGGAGCAAGCAGGGGGGCCTCTCCATTCCTGTGGAGTTATTTGGGCTGAGCTCACTGATGGGCCCAAATTGTGGTTCTCTTCTAGGGAGTCCTCTGCACAGCTGACATGGCTCCAACCCTCAACTGTTTGTGGACTTGACAGAATTGCTGCTGCTGCTGCTGCTTTCCCCTCTTCAGTCCAAGCAGAAGGAAAACAGGCAGTTCTGCTGCTCCGGCACGTCAGGACGATGGCCTGGCTGCTGTACCCTCAACCAGCCTCTGCAGTGGGGTGATACTTGGCACAAAGGGCACCTTAGAACCGAGAGGACTGTTGGCAGCTGAGGCCTCCCAGGTGGTTGTTGCTTGGCATCTCCGCGTCCCTCAGGGATGCCTCTCTTGGCTGAGCAGTTCTTGCCCAGGGGAGCCTTTGGCTCTTTCAGGCTGAAATGTCTGTTTGCTGAAGGACAGACATACCCTCTATATCTTGCTTTCTGCTAGTCTGAACTTGGCCTTAAAGTGTGGACTGGAAGTAGGGGAAGATGCTCTCCCTCCCTCTGCCTTGGGCCCCAGAGGGCAGCTGCAGTGGAGCCCCTCTCCTTCCTGGCAGAAGCAGGAGGCTTGAACACTCCTCACAAAGTGGGCATGTCATCTTAAGCTCTTTCGACCTGCTGGGCCTCTGTTGGGCCAGCTGTGGTTTGCACAAGTGATTCCCTATCCTCTGTGTAAGCTCTTTGGACAAAGGGCCAGGTGTTCAGCCTTGCAGGTTATTTCTGGCCCCTCAATAGCAGTGGGAAAACATGGCTTCCCCTCTCCTGGATGAGCTCCAGCTGTCTTAAAGGCCAACAGTACTGACCCTTCTCGAATGGTGCTGTGGGGAGCCTCTCCTCCCCCTCCTGTACCTGCAGCATAGATAAGTAGCATCACCTCCCAAGACCTGCATCCCAGCCAGTTGACATAACCAATTGATGCGCCTGGGAGACGTGCTCCTGGTCACCACTTTCTGCAAACACTTGAGAAAGCAGCAGACTTACACCTTTAGTGCTAAACTGGAATTCTCAGCTTGTATTTGTGGTAGGAAGAGCATGGGAAGCCCAGATGAAGGTCCACTCCCTTGCCTGCCCTGGGATAGTTGCATTTCCAGGAGCTCCATTCTCCAATATTGGCTGTGTTTTCACACTTTGGCTCTTTGGCTGGCACTCCAAGTGGAAACCTTCCTTGAACCTGGGGAGCTTAGGCAGATTGTGTGAGTGTGTGTTTGTGTCTGGGTGGTGGTGGGGACACTGAATTAGGAAAAGGGCTTTGAAAAAGAGGCTGGGGGAGGGGACTTGCAGGCCTCTCAGGTTTTGCCCATCTTGCTGATTGCAACAAGCAGCACCATGCCATGCAGAGGTGCTGCCCTATGCTCCCAGCAGGCTTGAGAAGCGGGCAAATCAGCCTACGAGACTCTACCAGTGCCTCAGGCAGAGGTTGCCCTACTTTGGGGACCCCCTCAGATGGCACACCATCTGTGGTAAAAGGGGACTCCAAAGGGCCGAGGGTCAATCCTGGGTACAAGCGACACCATCCTGATGTAATGAACACCCTTCAGAATTTGTTCAGTGGTGAGGCCACATCACATTGCCAGCAATGACGTGGCTTGCGCCAGAGAACTGTGGCATGTCTCGTCTTCCAAATGGAAGGACCATTTAAAGGCCAGGCCCAGCGTAGCATCTTCCTGAAAGGTTTTGTGCTTTCAAACCACCTTTTGCTTGAAAATGACGGTGCAGTTTCATCCGTGTTTCGGTTTATGGTTTCTGAATAGTGCATCTCCATCATTCCTGTATGCCTGCCTGTTGTGTGAGCAAATTCTCCCCTTCCTCCCTCAAAAGGCATCTGTATTGGGCCGTCTCCTTATTTATTGAACAGCACGTCAGCCAGTCATTTTAAATGTCTTGGATTAAAAGGGTTTGTTTTGTGGGTGATTCTGCAGTGTCGTCCTTAAGCCCGGTGGGTGTGCGCTGGGAACAAATGTGGAGCTTCATGGATGTACGGAGCAAGACCAAGGTTTGGACGACCTTCCATTTTTTCACAGACCTACATCCAGCTAGGACTCCTTTCAGAAATGTTTGCAGGGAGTGGAAACCTGTCCTTAAATAGCAGGCTGTTGATTCCAGGAGATGCAGCTGGAAAAGCCCTGACAGACTGCTGAGCCCTCAGAAGTAGAAGTAGTGAAATTAGGGTGAAAACTTTGGCTGTTAAGGAGGTGCTGAATTTTGCTGAGGGTGTGAATTGAATGGCACTGAAAAGTGATGCGATGTGGAAAATGTGGATTGATTCGCCCGCAGCAGGATTTGGAGGACAGAACAGGGCAACCCTCCCTAGCACTTGGCGAAGCCAGAGTTTTAGTCTTGCTGTTTGCCAGAGGGATGGTTGGATGGAAGTGGCACAGGATTATGGTTACTGGAGTCTGACACTTCCCCTTAGGGCTGAGTGAGACTCGTGGTCCCTGATCAGCCTCTGCCTTCTTCCTGCAGAGCAGGAAATTCCCAGCTTTTTCTAAATCTGGCCTTCGCCCGTTAAGATTGTTAGTAATGGAACATAGCATTTTTGTCCAAAATGCTTTTAGCGTTGCTTTCTGTTTACTGGGCAGCCTGGGCAACCTAGGAAAGTTTAGCTACTGCCCAGTATAAACACAAAACCGCCTCGGCAGTTCAGTTGCCAAAAATTCTTACTTCCACTTTCAGGAAGGCCCAGAACGAGGTGGTGTCCACAGCCCCCACCAACGATCAGCCTCAAAGGCAGGACAAGGCATTTCCCACCACCTCCAACACCAGGCACAACCTCATGCTGTCTGGTCACCCTTACAATAATAGTGGTATTAGAATTTATGCTTCTGGTTTCCTGGTCTGGATTTCTCAAACAGCTGACAAACCAACCCCTCCGTTCCTTTGCTGCAAATGATGAGCAGCACCAGAAATGACTGACACCAAAAGAAGGTTTATTACTATAAATATAGGAACACACCTCCTAGGTGTGGAAAGAAGACAGGCACTAGAAGAGACTTGCAGGAGGAAGGTGGAAAGGGCAGCGGGGAGTGGCTGGCAGCAGAATAAGGGGCCTCCTCCTGCACAAGTCATGAGGCCTGGAGGGGGAGGAGACTCCCAGAACCGTGGCTACAATGGGCAGGTGGCAAGTGCTGCATCTGGCAGGGAGATGGAGAGAACAGCCCTTTTAACGCACAGGCCTGGACGTGGGGAGTCGCTTGAGGCTGGCTGCTCTTGCAGAGGCCCCAAACGCTTGACTGCGTCAGCGAGAGCAAAGGGTCCCCACTGGGGAGAGGACTGTCCATGGCAGCAGACCAGGGGGGAGGGGTCTCCCATCACGGCTACAAAGGGGTCATGCACGTCCATACAAAGACACACATCCAGGAAAGAGGCAGGGTGCTGGCCTGAGAGCGGCCCAAAGGAGGAGGAGGGGAAAAAAAGGGCTCCATCTTGCTTTGTGCCTGAAGCTGTGTCCCTTCCAGGTGGGAGGGAAAAGGGGCCCCAGCTTCTTGCAGGTGGGCGGCCTCAGGGCTTGGAGTTTGATTCTTGGGCCAGGTACTTAAGATGCGTTCGGCCCACTTTCAACACAGAGGTGAGGCTGAAGGAAGAGAAACGGCTGCCCAGAATTGCTGCTCCCACGGTTTGGGGGGGCTCCGGTGAAGTCCGAAGAGCCTGGAGAAGAGAACAGAGGCAACTCGGCAGTGTGGCAGCCCTGATGCTCCTAGGGCTGTAGGGAGCCAGGTGGCAGAGAGAACCTGTTTGGGTGCTGCAAAACTGCTGGAAGAGCCAGGCCCATTTTGTCCTCTCTGGATGGCGGTGGGCCGAAAGGGCCAACCGAACTCAAGAGAATGAGCACCCACCCGGTTGTGGCTGCCCTTTTCTCAACCCAGCTTTGGAGAAGGCGCCTGCTGACGCACAGGAAGAAAGTGAAGACGTACCGACTTACTCCTCTATCCCAACAGAGCAGGCATCCGGGCCAAGGGCTGCCCAGGCAGGGCAGGGCCAGAGGGCAGACAGAAAGGAGGGAGATGTTAGAAAAAAGGCTCAGAGTCAATGATGCCCCTTGTCTAGCCAAACACGGGGCTCCAAGGGGGAATGGATCCCACCTGTCCCACCCAGCCCACAAACACTGATCAGGCCCCATCTTGAGCCACTGCTTCTCGCCCTCTTGAGACCCACAAAACACACCTGGGCCTCCCACATAGATCTGCAAGCTGCCTGTGTGGCTCAGCCTTCCTTGTGGAGGAAGGCTAGAAGGACCAAGGAGGCAGACCCAGCTCTCCCCATTGCAGCCCCCAGGGAGTTACAGAAGCGAGGAAGGCAGGAAAAGGAAGGTGCAGAGAAGCCAGGCTCTTTCCTGCCAGCTACGAGGAAGGAGCCTAAGACCCAGGCCAGACTCCCTGAGACCTGCGGGCCCTTACCTGGCAGGTAGACATCAGCAGGCAGCTCACTCTCCTTTTTCTGGAGGGCCTCACAGGATTTGCTGCTCTCCTGGACAAGATCCTTCCTGGAGGAAGGCTGGCTACCTGGGGGGACAGCAGAGGAAGCCCACTGGGAAAAGCTGAAGTAGACCTCAAGCTGCTTCCTCTGTCTGCCCAGGACTTTCCCTCTGCACCCAGCAGGTGTCTGTCCTCTGTCTCTTGTCTCATCACCCATCTCTAATGGGACCTTTGGGGCTCAATTCCACAAGGGGGAATTATCTACCCCCCAGCAGCCCTGGCACCAAACAAGCCTCCTTCCCCAGTAGGCTCACCTGGTGGCAGGGCAGTAACCACCTCGGCTTCTTCAGCTGCCAGGCTCTGGGGGAGAGGAGAACGTGTAAACCAGGCACCTCCATCACATAGGGAGTTTTACTGCGCCAATATTTCATATTCATATTCCACAAACCATGGTGCTGAGCTGACCAGTCTTCCAAGGAGGAAGAGGATATGAGAGCCCTTCTAAAATGGAGAGAGGTTCACCTCAGGGGAGCTGTCTTCACCCAGGATGTGCCCCGTCCCAGCAAGAGGCAACTCCAGGGCCAAGTCTTCTGAGAATTTCTCCTCATCTTCTTCATGGATCGGTGAGGAGGGAGACCGGAGAGCACTGCAAATGGGGGGGGGGGGGATTGCAGTGGTTGTTAGGGAAAGGCAACACCTCTCCCTCCCGAAGGGAAGCAAGAGGGACCTGTGGGAACAGCTGGGCCAGCCAGCTCTCGGCCGCTCACCTGTCCGGTGATTTGCTGTGCTTGCTCTTCTGGTGGTTGTTCTCCACACCTCCTCGGTCAAGCCCCACGAGGGGCCGGCTAGGTGGAGGGAGGCCATCCAGCACCCCGGAGTAGCTGATCTCATCATAGAGAGGAGCCGAGGGGATGGAGGGCGAGACGGAGCGCAGGCCGTTCAGGGCTTCCAGCAGGGAAATGGGCTCGTACCCTGGAGGGATGTTGTCCGAGCACTGCAGGGAGGCAACAGGACAGTTCCAGGTGTGAACAGGGACCAGCACCCAGCTAGTTCTGCTCTTGCAATCACACAAGAAATTGCCAAAGCCTGAATTTGTAACACAAACTCCACCTTTAAGGGGAACCCTCAAAGTTGGCCAGAAACATCAAGAATAAAAACCTTAGACCGGGACTGAAACAGAGCCAAGCGGGGGGGAAATAATCTTAGCACCCCAAACTTTCTTCCCACGGTGGAGAGCGGCTTCTGGCGTCCCTGGGAGAGCACTTTCGACCACTTTCACTCCTTCCAGACAAGGAACGGAGCCTCCCTGATGAACTCGGGGGAGGGGCCCTGCCAGGCTCACCGAATGCTCTTCCCGATCCAGGCTCTGGGCCAAGACGGGGCTGAAGGAGAGTGGCGACAAGGCGCCTGGCTTTTTCCTCACTGCCCGGATCTGCAACAGCGCACGGAAGGCTGTGGGAGAAGGAAGAAACATTCCTTGGCGCCCAAGGGCTCGAGCACCCAAAGCATCCACTGGGCGAGGCATTAGGGGTGGGCCAGTCTCAGGGACCCCTGCCCTTCTGGCAGCTCCCTTCGGCCCCTCTCAAACACCCAAAGGAAGGGAGCCCCCCCCCCCACATACGCAAACGGCAGATGGGACAGTTGTTGGCCTGGTAGCGCAAGGTATCGGCACAGGAGTTGCACAGACAGAGGTGCCTGCAGGGCAGGATAAGAGTATCCCGCAGGTCTGAGAGACACACCACACACTCGTTGCTGTTGTCACTGTTTTCATCATCGCAGGGCTATCGGATGGACATGGGGGAGGGGATTAGCTGGGAGTCTCCTCAGCTTTCTACCCCCACATCTCCCAAGTGGCCGGCTTCTCTGATGGACATAGCTAACCTGAAGCCCTGCAGCAAGGACAGCAGGGACCCCGGGGGACATTCAGCGCCTCCACTGACCAGGAGAGGCAGAGAAGCCCCTCCCAGCCTTCAGGGAAGTTCTCTGGGCAGACACAGTAGCTGGGAGAACCAACCTAGCCTTTTTCTGGCTGGGGGTGGGGAGGGGTGGGGGGCTCCTTCCCTACCTTGGTCTCTTGATTGTTCTTGTTCTCGATGCCGTAGATCTCCTGGAGCAGGTAACTTACCCGGTCCACCTGCCGGGAGGGAGGGGGGCAGGACAAGCAGACATTCAAGCATTGACTGCCAGTAGACATGTCCCTGCCCATTCCAAGTCAATTCCAAATTTTTGTTTCCAATTTTTGTTTCCAATGACTCTAAAAACCCTTTCTAAATAGCTCCACAAGATTTGGGTCAAAAAGAATACTTGAAGCCCACTTTGAATCTGGATCGAGAAGGTGCCCAAGCTCGCTGCAGCAAGGGGGGATGTGGTCCAGGCCTAGACTTAGCCTCTCTAAGGCAGGGTCTCCAAACATTCTTCATCTCCCGACCCAAGAGGGGAGCTGTGGGTCCCACCCCTTCTCCCTGCTGTCAGGCCCAGCACTCTGCTCAGAGGCTTGGGAGCAGCATCCTGGTTAGTACTTGTGCGGGAGGGGAATGAGGGGGGCAGTCTGGGCATTTCCCTGCCACCCAATAGAGTTTCCCAGTTGTGAGAAACCAGGAAGTAAGAGAACATGGGAAAGGGCTCCACTGGGGCAACCATCAGCCCCCCAGGATTGCAGGAAAACACTTACAATCTGCTTCTGTTTCAAGGGCTTTACAGAGAAGCTGCCATCGACGTGCTGGTGAGCAAGAAAGAAGGGAAACAGATTAGTCCTGCCGGAAGAGAATATAAGCAGCCCAAGTTGCTTGCAACGGAAACCCCAAGCCCAATTTCTGAGGTTGCTGCAGAGATTCCTGAATTGGCAACATTATAAGACCTAAAGCTTGGGATGCAAATGTTTCCAGCTGCAGCAGAAAAAACATAGCAGTCAAAACACCACCTGGAATATTAAGAAGCAACCCAACCTAGTTTACACCTGCAATCACTAGAATGCAGACCCAACTCTCCAGATGCGGCACTGCATTTTAAAGGTACACATCAAAGCTCTGGACAAGCCAGCCGGGGGGGGGGGGGGGGGGAATCCAGAGCCCTGCAAGAGAACCTCTTACCTTCTCAAAGGCAGCCAGGAGGATGTGGGCGTGGCCAGTCACTTCCACAACAACTAGGAGGCAATGATAAGACCTGTGAGTATCCAACTAGGAGTCCAACAGCTGGGCCAACTCTATGTCTCCCAGCAGAGAGGAGACAGTCAGGCAACCCTTTTGCTGGGTGAAACCTGTTGGAGACCATTTCGCCTCTCCCAGCCACTGGAGTGGGGGGGGGGGGGGCAGCGGCAAGGGATTCCCTTGGGATGGAGGCACAAGTGGACAAATCCCAAGGACTGAAGGGAGCAGCTGATGCTGGGATGCAGGAGAGCAGGAGGCTGGCAGAATGGGAAGCCTCTTCTTTGCAAGTATCCCAAAGGTTTGAACAGTTGGCACTCTTGCCAACGTTAGTGGAGTTCAGACCACTCAACAAGCAGCTATCCAAACCCCTTTGACCCTCCTTTTCACACACACCCCCACAACCTGACATAGCCCCAATGGGTGCTGCCCAATTACAGGCATGAATCTGTCTCATACCATCGCCTTCATCTACTGTGGCTTGGATGACCACTGGAAAAATGCCGCGGTCCAGATCAAAGTTCAGCTGGAAGGAAAGGCCAAGAGATTAGCCACAGACTGAGTGCACAAGAGAACATTCCTCTGAGAGGCATCCAAGTAACTGCTGGCTCATTCCTCTCCTGCTGAGATGGGGAGCAAAATGGCTCCTTGGACAGAGCAATGGAGTCATGGCTGATGCAATTGAGGCCAGACAGATGCTACCTTCCTGCCCTCTCAGATCCTCCTTATGGTTCCCATAGCTGAACTCATTTCCCAGAGGCGGGCAGGTCGGCTCTGGTGCCACATGAACCCAATGGCTTTGCATCCAAAGCCCTGAAAAAAGACCAAGGAAGCCAAACCTCTCCCCAGTCTCCTCTACTTGGGAAGAAGCTAGAAGACAGCAGAGTCACCTCTTCCTCCTTCCAGTCAGAGAAGTCGATCTTGAAGGAGGGCAGGGAGAACTGCTGGCTCACCCCTCGCTTGTAGTGCACTGTCTCCGACTGCAGAGAAGGGTTCTTTGTGCTGTAGCTGCAGGTGAGGGACAAGGTCGGAGGTGCATCCCCGGAAGCAGCGCTTGGCTCTACCTGAGCCTACAGACACCAACCCCTCATCAATTTCACCCTCTCCCCCCCCCCAATCTCTGCAAATGAGACTTGGAGCTACCGCTTGTCAGCAGTAGCCAACTGAGCAACATTCACATTCTCAGAAGCGCCACCAAAAGAAGCCAGATTCGATTGGTTGGCCAACTCCACAGTCCCTGCACTCACACAGCCATGCCACCAATGAGCTCCTCTGCTGCTTGGCAGTAGATGGTGATGGCCACCCGGGCATCTGCATCAAAGGTGAATTCAAGGCTGTACAAGGCCTTCTGCTTCCCGTTCTCCTCTGTGGGGCTGTCAACATCTTCTTTGTACCTGCACCAAGGAAGGCTAAATCAGCAGAGGAACAAAATCCACCCACTGCATCTCCTGGATGGGCAAAAAGTCGATTCGGCAGCTAAAGTCTCTCAACCTTTCCCAGCCTTTTCCAAATACTGTTGCATTAACAGCCCCACAATTACACCGTTGGCAATCTCTGCTAATGTGTTTGTGCCTTCAAAGAGTTCTTTAATACTTGTTACTTGCTTTTTTAAAAAAGAGTTTACAATATAAATAGTAACAAGAATAGACAAAAAATTGTTTTTTTGATAGCTAGGGACAGAGTCCCTGATCAGCATGCATGTCCATCTCACCCTTCATCTTCCCTTAATTTCTCTGCCCAGGTTCTACTTGGGTCTCTTGGGCACTTCCTTCCCAACTAACTGGTGCAACTCCCAGCTGCTGCCTGGCCATTTTACGAGAGGCCTTCAGAGACAGGAAGATCCGCTGAAGGCGGCCTCAAAGGCTGGGCAGCACAAAGAACAAGCAAGCGTTTGCAGTGCTGCAGCTCAAACCAAATCGACCCTGCTTGGCCACAAGTGAGAAAGGCCATCTCCCATTGGCAAAGCATGAAAAACATGGCAAGGGAATTCCTGGACAAAGGGAAAAACAATCCACGAGTAGGCAGCCCTGGCCTTAACTGCAGGGAACAGATCACACAACCTTCCCAGGAGCGGAAGGACTCCCAGCCGCCAGTTTGGTTTGAAGTACCTGACAAGGCGCAGGGAGTCTTTGCGGATATTCACCAGGCTCCGAAGGGTCTTCACTGGTTCATGAGGGGCTGGGGTCACGTAAGGAAACTGGAAAGGCAAACCAGAGTCTGTGAGGCAAGGCGACAGGCAGACGGGCAGCATGACATGGTCTAGACAAAGGGGGTGGGAGAATTTCTCTCCTCCCCTGCAAAAGGACAACAGTTGAGGTGGTTTAGCTTCCCTGAGGCGGCATCCATGTTACAGGCATGTCCGTCAGTCCAAGACTTTGAAGCCCAATTAGCATTATAAGCTGGATTCATTCCTGGCTGGACTCACTTGGCACATGGCGTGAAGCCAACTTATTATGTTTCAGCACACTATGACTTTAATATATCATTAACTACAAAAATAGAACTGCATTCAAATTCATAATTTAGAAAAAGCGTCAATTAAAATTCAGTATTTCCCACATTCAGTGGGTTTTTTTAAATGCAGTGCAAATCTTAAACAAGAGCTATTTTTTGAAACACGTACACAAAATATATAAATATTAATTTATCCCCCAGATGCC
This sequence comes from Laticauda colubrina, assembly GCA_015471245.1. NCBI lineage: Eukaryota > Metazoa > Chordata > Lepidosauria > Squamata > Elapidae > Laticauda > Laticauda colubrina. The sequence goes on from BLBF01000067.1 coordinate 13,216,338, forward strand.
TGAATAAAAGACGGGTTCTAAGGGGAAAAGCTCCCAGGGCTCCTGCGCTTACCTGGACGGGCCGGTTGCCCAGAAAGTTGAGGTCCATATTCTCCCCGAAGAGGTAGCCCTCGGGGTGCGGCATGTCGAACTTCTCGCCGCCCATGAAAAAGTGGCTGGCAAAGTAGTTCCCTGGCGCCCAGAGAAAGGGGGAGAGAAAGGGAGAGAGGACCTTCCACGGCCGACCTTCCCGCTTCTCCGCGGCCCACGCCCGGCTCCCCGGGCCTTCCGCACCGCCCAGAGGACCCCGACAGAAGCAGCAGCAGGGCAGGGCAGTCTCCGGCGCGACCCTCCGCCCGACCCCGGTTTCCCACCGGCGGGCGGCCTAGGAGGCCTCCGGGGCCCTCCAGCTGGGGTCTGCGAGCAGCCCCGCGCCTCTTTCCCTCCGCGGCCGCAACCCGGTGCTCGGGTAGACTGCCCCGCGCCAGGGAAGCTCTGCTCTTGTGCCCCGGAGGCCACCGGGGCCTGGAGAGCCCCCACGAAGCGGGGAAGAGGGCCGGGGGGGGGCGGCAGGAGCCAGCGCCGGGCCTCACCGGACTTGGGCGGGTAGCGGTAGGCCGAGTTGGCCTGAATGTCGATGTCCTCCACGCCGGCAATGCGGCGGCTGAGCAGGGAGCCCATGGCTGGGCAGGAGCTGCCGGCGCTCGCCCCTCTGTGTCGCCCGTCAGGCAGGCCTGCAGGCCGCTGCCGCGCGGAACACCACGGGAAAGCGAGTCATCACTCCCCGCCCGCCCGGCAGTCGTCGGCCCGTTCGCCTATCCACGGACTACGCTTCCCAGCAGGCGCCGCACTCAGCTGGGAAAACAAGCGCCCGTCAGCTCGGCCCCCCCAAGGGGAAAGGGCGGGAGCTGAGGCCGTCAATCAACCCAAGAGCGAGGAAAAACAGAACCCTGGCAATGGACTCGGGCGGAAGCCGCGCTCTGGCAGAGCATGATGGGAGCTGAAGTCCGTCTTCTGCAAGCAGAGTTGGAGCGGGGCTCTGCAGGTGCTACCGGACTCTCTCCAGGGTCCTGAAGATCGTGGGCCTCAACTTCGCGACTGCCGGCCCGCGGCGAGAAGCCCCGAGCGAGTCGTGCCAGTCCAGAAAGCCGCCGGCGTTTCCCGGCCCCAAAGCTGAGGCTTCTCAACGGCCCTCTGCGTCAACCTCCGGGCGCAGCGCCCCCCCCTCCCCGCAGGAAAGCCAAGGATGGCTAGAAATGCGGTGCAGGAGCCGGGGTGGAGCAGCATCCCTGCCCGGCTGCCCTCCAGACCTCCTCTCCTGGGGAGGGCGAGGATGGGGGCCCTGCCCTGCCCTGCCTGTCACACACCCCCAGCCAAGGTGCTCCTGGAAAAGGGTTCAGTGGCCCCTGGAGAAAGAGGGTGAAGATCTGCTTCTTTGCATCTGTTCCTCCCCACATGGGAAAGGGAGGAGGGGCAGCTCTCTGCCTCCAAGGACCTTTCGGTTTAGAGGGTGATAGGACTGTTGCAGGGATACATGCCCACACTTATGGGGAAGGGAATACAAAACCACACAAGCCTCCAGCTACACCTCATGGCAACATTTAGGTTTTAGGCTGCAATATTTCCTCTTGATTTGTTTCCACCAAGGCATCGGATGACCATTGCCAGTTCCCCCTTCCTGGCCCTGGGCTTGGAGGCACCTCTCTTGCTAATCACCCACCGAAGGGAACCGTTCAAGTTGGAGGAAAAAGAACCAAGCTTCTTGCAGAACAGAGGCAGCACTTCACGGCATGTAGAAAAAGAATCTTTATAGAATCATTTTTTCACTCGATGAATGCTTTCCTGTGCCATGGCTGAGACAGAGTACCAGGAATATCTCTGGGGTCCCATATGGAAAGGGAAGGAAAGGCACATGGGCAGGTTTCTGACGATGGCAAGGCCCAAACTGGAAGATCTTGGCCCCTGGAATTCGTGTGTTCACTGTCATCATCATGAATGTTTTGTTTGGGAATCCTGGTTCACTGGGGAGAGAAGCACCATTTTAGCCCATGATCTGCTGTACATCTGACGTAGGTCGGGCATGATGGTAGTTGCGGACACAGCCGCTCTCCTTTGAAAGCCATGCAAGCCTGTGACCTCTGTTTCAGATGGACGAGAAGCAGCTTCTTCCATTACAGTGTCAGAGATCTGGCAGGGATGACCAAAATCTTCAGGGAAGGAGTCTGCTAAAAGCTATGGGTGCCCCTAGAAAGACACCATAATGGAGGCTGGCTGAAAGGCCTGGCCCTGATCACCCAGCTGAGAGGGAAGAAAGGGAAGACACTTCCACCTCTACCACCCCCGTCCCATCTGGGAGGAACCTGGCAAGTATTTAAGAAAAGACCGGAAATGAGGTGGGGCTCATGAAGTTGAGCTCACAGGCCTGGAACATCCCTTTCGTTCTGAACGTGGCTTTCGCTGAGGGCGGCACCCATGACTGTTCTGTCCACAGGGTCACAGCTAAGCTGCTGCGGTCGCTGGTTGCTATTGGCTATTGCAGACCCCACTCGACGGAGGGCAGAGGCTGCAAAAGGGAGAAATTTGGAAGAATCAGGATTCTTTCCCTAGCCATTTCCCCCCATGCTATACTTGCCTGCTCATGGCGGGAGGATCCCCCAAAACAGAACAACCTGAACCCTGGGAGAAAGGAGGCAGACTCACAGGGGTAGGGCACCGTGCTGATGTCTGCAAAGGCAGAGCGGATTCTCTCCATTCGCACTCCTGTTGGAGGCCGGGGAATCTTCAGAGCTGTGTGGGGAAGGGAAGAAGCACAACAGCCAGGTTGTGAGGAGGTTGTCAGACTCTACAAGGCATGCAGAACGGGGAGAGGAGTTGGGGACTGGGGACAGCAAGCCAGAGCAGCCCACTGACTTCTCCTATGGCTGGGGAGGGGATTTCTAGCCACTTGGCTTTCCCCCACCAGGCCCTCTAAAGGATTTGGAGGTGCCAGGCTGGGAAAAAGTGACAACTCTCCCTGGCACACAAGGGGGCCAATTCACCCACCTGCAAATTCCTTCTGCAGGGCAAACGTCCGCTCTGCTGCATGTGAGCTCACTCGGCCTTTGTAGAGGACCCCGTTCACTCCCAGAATGTCTACCTCAGTCTGAGACAAGACATGCACAGAAAGAAAAGGGGTTTCCCGCCCCCCCCCCCCCGAGCCACAGAGAGCAGTCTCTGCCCCCATCCCTTCAGTCCCTTTTGGACTGCCACTGAGAAGGAACCTCCATCTCCAGAGGCCCAGGAGCACTTCTCCCTCCCTCCCACACCTGCTCACATTGTCGTAGGTGATGGCAGTGGGGTCCCCATAGGGGTAGAGGGTGGCGAAGTCCTGGGCCCGGGACAGGTGCTTGAGGGCGCAGGCTTGCTGCTGGGCTTGGCATTGCCAGCAGGTCTGCAAAGGGGGGTTGCCACTCATCTCACTCGGATCCTGATCCCTGGGGAGCCAGAGGCCCTGCTCAGCACCAGCAACAAGCAGGCCGGCTACCACCTCAGGTCTCCCAGCCCCAGAGACACAGACACCATGTAGAGGACAAGCAGGAAAGGGAATGCAGTGCTGGGGTGAGGGGTTGATGGCTGGGAATGCAAAGCCTCCTATCCAGCAGGGAGGCGCTTCCTCTGGGCTGCTCCCAGAGCTCTCTCCCAGCTGGCCCAGGGAGCCCCTCCCCATCCCCACCGAGTCGCTGACCTTTTCTGCTGGTGGAAGAGGTATTCATAGCCGCTGGCACTGACTGGGCGAGGCTTCAGTGTGGCCTTCCGGACAGTGATCATGTGCCTGTGAAGAAGCAGGGGCCAATGCAGCTCCTCCTCCATCTGCTGCCCAACCCAGAAAGGCACCAGGGATACTTACGGCCCCGTCATCATGGTCACTGGCCGGTCACAGGAGATGCATTTCACTCTCTCAAAGAGCTGCCTGCAAGGCACAAACCAAGGGCTGTTGTGCAAGGGCTGGCTGCACTTCCCGCTCCACCAGCCTTCCTCTATCACAGCCCAAAAGAGGGGGTGCCTCTGGCAGGCTATGCGACCTTCCCCTCCAGCTGGCCTCTGCTGTCCCTTCCTCACTTCTTGAAGCCAGCTGCGCTGTCGGCGTCAAAGCGGGGTCCCTCACTCAGGTACTTCTTGATGAACTTCCATACCTCCTCCAGCTGTCGGCTCACGGGGTCCAGGGCCAAGCGGTCCAGCTGTGGGGCAGCAAGGGTGGCTGAGTGGGCCCTCTTGCTCTGTGGCAGCCAGGGTCCCCCGGGGGAGTTCTGGGCAGGAAGGAGTCACCTTGCAGTCCATGTCCACAAAGAGCTTCTCGAGCGCCTTCTGCCAGTCCTTGTCCTGCAGGGACATCTTTTGCAGCAGGTCCTGCATCATCTCGCTGAGTTGGCTGGTGGCCAGCTGCAGCTGCCCATGGTTCACCATTGCCTCCAGCGCGCTCTTGTCAGCTTTCTGGGGAAGACAAAGCAAGTCCTCCCTGAAGTCCAGGAGATGACACAGGGGACAGTGACAGGGGAGAACACTAGGCAGAAAGAGAGAGAAAGAGAGGAGCCAGATCTCCTGACAGCCAGGTGAGGAGGGGAGAGAAAGTGCTTTCAGAAGGGCTCCTGTGGCTTTAAGGACTAAAGGCGAGGCAGTAAAACAACTGTCTGAGTTGCTGCTTGGGGTATGCAGGCCCCAAATGAAACTAGACCAGTTGAATGTCCTCCCCTTAAAGGCACAGAAGCCCCGCAACTGCCTCAAACTGGAAAAAGTGGCATCTTTCCTTCAGAAAGGCATTTCCTTTCTGATAGTGATGGGACTTCACTTAATCACTGGTGATACTGGAGCAGCCATGCTGAAACCCCTGGGATTTCTCTTCTCTCTGAGACCAGGATGACTTCAGGTTGGGAAGAAGCAACTGGAAGCTTCATCTAACCCACTTTCTTTTCCACACCAGAGACTTAGTTGGGGTGCGGGAAAGATCATCTCCTCCCATTCCCAGGGACTTACCACATTCATCTCCTCTTGGATTGAATCTTTATCAGCTTTCTTGACATCCAACTGATGCAACAGGTTGCGTATGATCTGTAGAGTGAGTAAAACTCTGCTGCAGACTCCATTTTTTCCACTTGCTCAAACTGCCTGGGCTGCTTCCCTGCTTCTCCACCAACCACAAGCTGTGACCAGACCCTCTGGCTGGTCACTGAGTGGCCATACAGCCCCTTACCTGCATCTCTGTGCTGCTCCTGGATAACTTCTCCACTCCCTGCTGCAGGTTTTCATACTGTTCCCTCAGCTTCTCCATCTGTTCCAGGGTCTTTTGCAGAGATTCCTTTCCCTGAAGAAGAAGCCAGCGACTCCATCTGGTGTGGCCAGCAGCTTTGGCCTGAGTTGAGCCACTGCTGTGACCAGCACCTTCACTGAGGAGCCTGAGCAAACCCAGACCTGTTTTGCAATGGGCTTTTCTTGCATCCCCCAAAAGGCTGCCAAGCTCTTTGCAGGCAGGAGTCTCAACGCCTCCAATGGGCAGGATTCTGAAAGCACTTTGGACTCTGTTGCCCAGGGCAAAGGGGATTCCACCCAGAACCTCTTCCCCACTGGACTGCCATCTTGGATGTCACCTGTTGAGCATGTCCAGACCATAGGGTGAGATCTGCCTCCTTAGCAATTTGTCCCTAAATTTCTATTGTCCTGCAACTCCTATGACCCTCTCCCCATGGATGAACACTCCCTCCCTCCCTCTCCTTTGCACTTTTGTGGAAAAAAATTCATGGGGGGGGGGGCATGTCCATCCCCTGCCCAGGTTCCCAGGGCACCTGTTGGCTTTGAGTTTGCAATGTCTCCATCCGTTCCAGCAGCGACTTCAGCTCGGGGGGCATTTCAAAAGCTAGAAATGGGGGGGGGGGGACAAAGAACTTGCGCCAGATTGCTCAGACTTAACCAGCCTGGGGGGTGGGGTTGAGGCTGCAGCCCCCAAGCTATGTTAAGCAGGAGCCAGAGCCCACCTAAATCTTGGCCTGCGGGCCTCAAGACAGGTAGAGGGCTTCATTTTGAGGGCCAGGAGACAGCGCCCCCAGTGGGACATCATCCCAATTCCCCCCCAGGGAGCAGCAGCTGGGCCCACCCTGGGTGCTATCCCCTTCTCAGCCTCACCTGCAGGGCCTGCTGGGTACTTCAACTGGGCCTCCAGCTGAGTGATGTGCTTCAGGAGAGCTTCATGCTTCTCAGGCAATTGGCTCAGAACAGCCAGGATCTCCCGAGAAGTCTTCTCTCTGCCCCTGTCCTCTTCGTCTCTGCTCCTTTCCTCTTCTTCTCTGCTCCGTTTCTCTTTCTCTCTGCTCCTTTCCTCTTCTTCTCTGCTCAGTTCCTCTTTCTCTCTGCTCTTTTTCTCTTTCTCTCTGCTCCTTTCCTCTTTTTCTCTCCTCCCTTCCTCTTCCTCTTTGCCCACTTCCTCTTCCTGGAAGGTCTGAAATGCCAGAGCAGGTCAGGAGTGTAGCTGTGCCTTTCAAGGCAGTAGTCTCCTCCAAAAGGGGCACTTCTTTTGTTCAGCCATAGGGCATCAGCATGGCGGGGAGAAGCTGGCTGCAGGGACTTCCCCCTGCCCCCTTCCTTACCCAAGCAAGGGAGGACCTGGCCTCCAGACCCACCCCATTCTTACTGCCTTTTGCCTTCCCAGGTGAGTCAAGAGGATCCAATTTGTCCAAGGATGTGAACTGACTCACCTGTGTGTTGGCAGGCTTGCTCCCATTATGCCAAGAGAACTAGGCAGGCACAGAGAGATACCAGGTTGGCCTTCAGGGTGAGGATGCAATTCAGCCATACTCACTTTGCCGGTGAGTGTCTCACAAAGGGCACTCCAGCACACCACATCCGAGGCACTGGCAGACAGGCTGACCCTTTCTTTCACTAGCCCCTGTGCCCAGAGGGGAGGAGAAGGTTCAGTCCATTGGAGAGGGGGCAGCTAAGGCAAACATTTGCTTTCAGAAGCAGCAGAGACTTAAATGGGCTGAGAGGAGGACAAGCAGGACCAATGCTGAAGCTTCCCAGGGCGTGTCTGTCTCTGCAAAGCCCATCTGCCCAGGGAGTAAGATGGGAAAAAGGGCAAGCACTAAGGAGGGGAGAATGGTGCTCAGAACTGGACAGAAAGCCCTATACATTAAAGAGGTTATGCATTTTTTCTAATTAAAGTTTCAGGTGCCCCTTATGGAAGTGCCACTCTGTAATTCTTAATGCGTACAGTAATTGCCTAAATGGTTTTGAGGCCCAGGTGGGAGTGGGGGGGTGGGGTGTTGTCCTTGAAGTTCCACCCACATTGTCTCACTCCCATTTCTGAACTCCCTGAAACTGTGCCTGCCCATCTGAAGGCCTTGCCCCACTCCCTCTGCCAGCAGGTTCAACAGGGGAGGCTGCAAGGAACAAACGGAAAGGGAAGAGAGGCAGGGTATTGGGGCTGTGGGGTGCCAAGGGAGTGGCAAGGGCCCGAGGATTGGGGATCCTCTCACCAGTTGCTCCTTCATGTCTTCCATCATCCTGGCTTGTTTGTCCAGGCACTTCAGCCGCTCTTTCATTTCTTCTCCGTTGATCTGGTAATAGCAAAACAGGATCAGAGCTGCAGCTGGGCGAGGAGGCTTTCTTTTCCATCCACTGAGAAGCACCCTTCTGGACCCAAGCCAGGAGTCTTTCTCCCTCAGGACCACTCACCTGGGCAATGTCTTCTTTCAGCTGCCCCAGTTCTTGCTGAAAGCCCTCTGTGGCAATTTTCAGAGAACAAATGCTATTCAGCAGGTCCTGCAACGTGTTCATGGCCTGAATGGGGAAACAGGAGGCGTCACAGAGACTCGGCACCGTTTGGAGGCCGTCCATACAGTTGCTGCAGTCTAGACAAAGGGCGGGGTGGGAGATAGCCACGCCTTCACTCTCAGAACCTCCGTGACTCCACAGCCCCACCAGGAGATAAGGAACCTGGGATCCTTTCATGACGCCTGAGCAGCCCACAGCTCCTTGACCAGGAGGAAGGTGGGGAATTAGGAATTTAGCAGAACGATGGCAGAAATGATTGTGAGGCGCTGGGGAGACAGTGCATGAGTTGCAGAAAAAGAAGGAAGGCATGTTCCCCACGGCTGGTTACTCAAAGCCACCCAACAAGGGATTCTCTATTTGTGATTCTTGGAGAATTCTAGGCGAGGATGGCCAGCTGAGGCGTTGACTGGAAGCCTGGAGGTGCGGTGTGGTTTGGGGCCCTGCCACCTGCTTGCGAAGGACAAGGCCACGTGGGGCTACCTTGGTCATGCCCTCCTCATTCAGCTCCAGCTTCTTCTTCAGCTGCATCATCTGCCACATATCCAGGGCGGGCTGGCCCATGCCCTGGCTGCGGGCCAGCAGCTCAGCCGTGTCAGGGGGCTCGTTCAGGAACCGGAGCTGCCTCTCGATGGCAGTAATCCTCTCCTGCATCTGGTGGAAGATGGAGCTGGACTTCTGCACCGCGGGGAGGGTCTCGGTGGCTGAGGTGGCAGCGGAGGCCGCGGAGCTGGCGGGCGGCTTGATGAACTCCAGCTCCTCTGCCGACACCTCCTTCCTCGCCTCTTGCAGGCGCAGATGCTCCACCAGGCTGTGCAGGAACAGGTGCAGCGCATTGAAGTTGACATTGCCCAGCTCCGGCGTCCCGATGGCCAGGTTGATCAGCTCCACGAAGGAGAGGCTGTGGCTCATGGTCCCGCTGCCCTGGGGAGACTCGCGGCTGGCAGGCGGCCCCGGGCCGGGATCCGGCATCAGCGGCGGGCGGTGGCGTTCTGCTCGAGGGAAAGTTTCTCCCGGTTGCTAGGAGACCCGGAACGCGGCGGGAGGGGGGGCGGGGCGGCGGAGGCGGGCGAGCCGGGAGCGCCGCCAGGGGCCCCGGAGCCAGGCTGGCCCGGCGCCACCCCCACGCCCTCTCCCCGAGGCCCGGCTGCGGCCGCGGGGATGGGCTCGGCCTTCCAGCCCGGACCCAGAGCGCCTCTGCCGTGCCTCTCGCCTTCCCTCGCACCGGGGGCGCCGGCATCGCGGGGCGCCCGACGTGCCGCGCCAGCCCCGACGGGTTCAGACAACCATGCCGACACGCCTCTCGGCCCCGGGCGGGGAGGGGGGGCATCCCGGCACGCAGGCGGCGTTTCCTGGACGCGGATTGATCCCTTCCGCCCCGAGGCCCCGCCCCGCTCTGCCGGACTCCGAAGCGGCTCGCTGGTGAGGCGGGGGGGGTGGGCGGGGCGGCAGAGCATTCTGGGCTCATCGCGCGCGGCATCCTGGGGCTTGTGGTCTCCCGGACTACCCTTCCCGGCGCCCCCCGCGGGGACCTCCGCCAGCCCCGCCGGTCGAGGCCACCGCTCTCCCCGGCCGCGCCGCGTCTTCTGCTCCGGAGCCGCCGGCCTCGCAGGCGCCGCTGCCGACCCGGGAGCCTCGGCGCCGCTGCAGGTGCCGCCCGCCGAAGGGAGCCGCTGGGCCCGCGAGGCTGGGAAGCCCCTGGGCGGGCGAGGGGCGGCAGGAGCGGCCCTCCCGCAATCGGGTCGCTCTTCCCAAGGAGGCTGCCGGGCCTCCGCTGGGGCGGTGCTGGGCGAGGGAGGGTTGCCCGCTTTCCCCCTGGGCTCCCGGCCGTTGGCTGGGCCGCGGGGTCAGGCCTGCCAGCCGCCGCCTGCCCGTCCAACCGGTCCAGGCCCCCCGGCAGCGGCCCGCTCTTCGTCCCGCGGGATTCCCGAGCGATGGGGGCGCGGGGCCTGGCCTGCGAGAGGGAGGCCGGTCCTTTCCGGGGACTCCCTTGGCGATGAAGCCCAGCTGTTGCCTCCCAGGGGGCCGCTGGGTCGATTGCACGGAGGGCGCATCTGGGCTGCCAGCCCCAATGCAGTTCGTGGAGCTGTTCGCGTGACTTGGAGCTGCTGGTTCGGGCGGATTTGTTGTTGTGGTTTTGGCTGGAGAGGAATATTTGTTCCTGCTGTAGCTGCCTTTTCGTTTGCCTGATTGACTTGTCTGCGATGAGCCGCCGCATGGTGCTTCCAGCAGGGCAGGAGCCCAGACTGCGTGCCCAGGCAGGGCTGGAAGCTGATGTCTGAAGTCATCTGCGCAGGGAGAAACTTCCCCAAGGCAGCTAGCTGCCTTTCCCTTTCTGTGCACCAGCCCTGCGTGTCCCCTTCCGGTCCAGATGGGGTCTTGTCTGGGCACAAAGCCTGCCCCCTTTGAAGAGCTGCCCTAAGGAGAGACCACAGGTGTGCCCCACCCGCAGCCGGACAAGATCTTCTTGTGTCCCCCAAATGGTCAGACTCAAAAGGTTTCCTTGTGGTCCTGGATGATGCCCTCCCCCATGTCACGGAGGTGGCAGGTGGCTGGCGTCTGACTCCCCCTGCAGGGACTGTGTGTCCAGAGGCTCTCCGGCTGCAGTGGGATGAATTCACAGAATAGCCAGGAGTCCGTCTCCCCCAGCAGCCTCTCCGGGACGCTCAGCTGCTAGCAGAGACGCCCTGGAAGGAGAGGAGGCCTCTGGGAAAGACGGGGCATCCCTCAACAAGGTCCTTTTTTTCTGGAGAGCTGAGCCAACCACCCCGTCCGACTGCTGTGGTCTCTCTCTCTCTCTCTCTCTCTCTCTCTCTCTCCTTCAGGCTAGGCCTGCAGATGGGCAGGAGGAAAGCCTTGATTGGTCCTCTCCCCAGCAGGGCATTGTGGGGGGTTTTGTGCCAAGAATCCCATGAGAAAAGTCCCCCGCCCCCACTTTCCCCTTGGCTCTCAGCTCTTTTTCTCATACCTTTCCTAGCCGGCCCTCCGACCATCTCAGCAACTCTGCATCTTTCTTTCAGCATGTCCAGCGACCCTCCTCCACCCTACCCTGGGGGGCCATCAGCACCCCTCCTGGAAGAGAAGGATGGGTTTCCCTTCCCCACAGGTAAGATTCTGTTGGTGACCCATTACCCACCTGATTATCGTTCTCTCTGTGTGACACCTCGTTCTTCCAAATCTTCTCAGGTAGGAGCCCTCCAGCCATGGTGCAGCCCCCTTCCGATGTTGGCCCCCCACCCTATGAAGCAATGCCTCCCCCTCAGCCGGGCTTCATCCCCCCCCCTGTTGCAACAGAGAGCTCCATGCCCTACTTCCCCCCTGGTGAGTGGCATGGGAGGCCCGGAGGGCTTTGTTTCAACCTGGGGGGGGGGGAGTATGTGCCAGCCTAAAAGCTGCTCAGTGATGCCTGGAGTGGCACATAAGCCAAGCGTGGCAGAAGAGAATGTTGTAATAGGATCTTATCCTGCCGAGCAACATGAAGGCAGTGTATAAATCTCCAATCCAAGCAATATGAGGCTGAGCAAGAAATAGTTAAACTAGACTTTTGAAGCTCCAGAGAACGGAAATAAGGTGAGGAGCTGCTCTGAGTGGAATAGCAGGTGATTCTCTACTTGGGGTCTCGGTTCTGTCTGACCTCAAGTGGCCTTTGGTCATAAGGCCATGAAACCCCTTGTGGCAGCTGGCCAGGCTGTGGTCCACTGAGCAGTTGCTCTGCTTTGGAAGCTCCGAGTGCAGCCAGGAAGGAGGAATTGGGACAGGCTGATGTCTAGTCTCTGTGCCCTGGCATGTTAGGTTGGCAGTGGCCGGGCAAGGAGTCTCCCTTGGAGCTGTCTGGGCCTTAAACAAGTCCCTTCTTCCTTCCTGTAGGTGGCTACTATGTGCCTCTGGGGCCACACGCCTCCACGAGCTACCACCCTCCCGCTGACCCCTATGCCCCTGCTGGAGGGCAAACAGCAACCGTGCTAGTGCCATTGGGCACCGCAACCACTGTGACGGTCCTGCAGAATGAGATATTCCAGGCTGCCCCTGTCCCAACAGTGTGCCCGCACTGCCAGCAGGCCATCACCACCAAAATCACTCATGAAATCGGCCTCATGAACTTTCTCCTTGGCCTCTTCTGCTGCTTTATTGGGTAAGGGGGGTGGGGGGGCTGTGAAATCTGAGTTTGGAGCAGGCAGGTGGGGAGCGTGCCAGTCCCTGCAAGCCATTACTTGGGGCAGGTCATCTTGCATGCTCCCAGGGGACGGAGGGGGTATCCAGGGCTGCCAAGAGGGCTGTGGATGCAAAGGTGCCCCTCCTGCCCATCACAATTTTTCCTCTCCCTTCCAGGTGCAACATGGGCTGCTGCTTCATCCCCTGCCTGATTGATGAATTTAAGGATGTGACCCACACCTGCCCCAACTGCAAGGCCTACATCTACACCTACAAGCGCAGGTGCTAGCAGGGCCTGCTCAGCTGGAGAGCTCTGCCATCGCCTCCTGATTTGCCTTTCCTGTCTGTTTTCATGCTTTTCTGCTCTCCTCCTTCCTTTGCCCGGGGAAGGGGAGTTGTGGTGCCCCCGAGGCCACGGGGGATCTGCTGGGCTGCCTCCTGGGGGAGGATGTGAAGGGGAAGCTGAGGCAGACAATGGCTCTCCTTCTCCTAGGCAAGGAGCTGCCTTTGCTTGGCTGGGGCCACCTTCTATGGGAGGACGAGGGCTTCACCCACAGTGGCGCCTTGGCACGAATCAGCAAGGAGGGGAGAAGGAGCAAAATCTGTGGGTGCTCTTGGCTTTTTTTTTACTTTATTTTCTTCATTAAAGAGCTTAAATAGTAAAAGCAAATACAAATTAAAGTCAGAAAAAGATAGCATAGACGTGCAAAGTAAGGAAAAGGTAAATAGGAAAAAGGAAAGAAAGTAAAACATGTAAAGAAGTGGCTTCCTATTTTTATCACAAGTTAAAGCAAATTTCATATTGCCCCCTACAAAGTTACAAATATTTTTTCTTCCCGTCTCTTCTATACATAAAATCATAAATCATCAGCTTTTCAGTCCTGGTGTGAGCAAAAGGTCCATAAAGCCTTACCAGAGTTTTATAAAAACCTGCCTTGATCAAGCAAAGCAACTGTATATTCCTTTCTTTTGTTTCTAACCATCTTGATCTTCAATTCATTTGAATACAGCTTTTTCCATGGCTGCTTTGAGGCTTTAACAGGCTCCTTTTGTAAATCCAGTGAAAAGTGCATCATCCAAGTCATTGTCTTGCTTTGCTTCTTGTATTTATCCTTTGACTTTCTAAGCCTTAACCAACATCTTTTATTTATCAGGTCTTTGTCTTGGCTCTCATAATCCACACTTGTTCCTGGCATTTTTATTTCCAATTTGAGTATCTTGAATATTTGTAATCCACACCTTTTTCTTCCCAATATTTCTGATTCCACTATTTCTGCTTCAAGTAAAATATGTTGCACGCCTGTCATTCCTTCATGTTTTAGACAGTTTATCCAGAGAAGCAGACATTGCTACTGATACTGTTAATACTGATTTCTGGCCCTATTCTTCAAAGATATTTAATTTAAATGTGAATAGTACATTGTATAATTTTGTAAATCCAAAAAGCAAGCTGGGATTGGGGACGACGACGAGGACGACTGGATTTTAGTCCTTTCTCTTGTCCAATTTAAATCACAGGATCTCTTCTCTGTGTTATGACTTGAGGTAGCCAAAATAATTCTGGTTCTTAAAAAAAGCTATTTTATATAGTTAATTTCAAATTTTTATGGTACTTTCAATATTCCAAATTTGATTGGAGACTTCATTTATAACTTTATTTTAAAATCTTGTTTGGCATTTTGCCTTTCATTTTAATTATTTTTAAAGTTCTGAGGATTTTTTTGTTCAGGATGAACATTCATTTATTGGGTGATAGTTCAGATTTGTCCCTTTGAAGACTGTTAGCATTAAGAGGTTTAAATGAGTAATTTCCAAATGTGATTAGAAGGGATGTTAGCAAACTTAATGTCCTTTAAAAGGTACCAGCCAATCCCTTTGTCTCCTGGAACTGGTTTCTACAATAGACCACTTCCATGCAGTTCCCTCACAAGGAGCCGTTGTCCGGAGCATATATAGGTGATCCTTCACCCTCTCCTTAACTGGAGTAGTTCTGAAGATCCAGTCTTATCTCCCCTTCTATGTCTCCACTCTCTTGTCAAACTCCAACCCTCAGAAGTCCAGAGCTGTTGGCTTTTCTGTTTGTTGTTACTGTTGCTGAGGCCTCCCTTTCTATCTAAGGGAAAGCTTAAAGGTTTCGTTCCGTGTTGGTGGTTCCCAAATCTATGATTGCTCCTTAAATGTTTGAAGAGGCTGTTTGATTCTGCACAGCCCCCTGTGCTTTGTAGATTATGGCTGGGCACTGGGAGCCAGGCTGTTCCTTGCTTGCAGCTGCTGCGCCTGCTCAGAGACCTTATTTGGGAGAAAGAGGAGATGCAGCCAAGGTGCAGGGGCCCCCATCATCTCTTATCTTGTTTTGTCTGAGCCATCTCTCTCAACTTGGGGGGGTGGGGGGGCAATGGCACTGTCTGTCTTAGCTGGATTTGAATCCAGCTTGCCCATTGGAGGTGTGCAGGAGGCCCAGTACCAGCCCACCCCCCCAGGCTGCAGATATTCCTCTGCTCCGAGCCAACCCTGAGCCAAGAAAATGTGCTTGTCCCAGATTCCCTTTGTGACTGCTTGTTTCAGGTACTAAACTTAACTACTTTATGAAAATGTGAAAATGCCGTAGGCACATGCACACATCATTTTGCACTAGTTTTGCTAGAAAACTCATTTGGCCCTGATGAACAGGGTGCACGGGAGCTCCTGAGGTTTGTGTGGGATAGCAGGTGGCTGGTCTGAGTCCCTGGCTCAATTTTGCAGAGGCTGAGCTGCCTTGTCTCAAGCAACTTGTGCCCCTATGTGTGGTAATACCCAAGCATCTGTTCGCTCAAAGACTGCCCACTGAGGCTGCAGAACACGGATGGGCCTGGCCTGGATTTGAGGGCTTCTAAAGCACTTGGAACCAGCCGGAAATTCTCATCCTGTTCTTCTTAGAGGAAAGTAACCCGTCAAAGCTCTTCCATGTTTGTAATCAAATAAAAAGACTGACCCTCAGTGGTTGTGTGTGCTGTGTGTCTATTGGGGCAGAGTGGAGAGAGCCCTGCTCATCCCCCAGAGAGGAAGAAGGGGAAATTCCTTGGTTTTATGCAAGGGAGGACAGATGTTAACCTGGAGCTCATTTTGACCCTCTTATTTTCAGAAGGCTGTGGGCAGCCTGCTTACATGCCCTCATGTGCCAAGTGAAGACATTCACGGGGTAGAGAAGTAGGACTGCCGCAGCTTGGAAGTGCCCTCCCAAAATCATGCAAACTGCACAAACGAAGATCAATTTTATTATGTCAGAGGCATCGCCATAGCCTATTAAGTCACATGAAAATTAAACCATTACCATTTTCCATATGTACAAATTGGAGGCCCCTCCTACAATTGAACAGGAATGAAAGGCATTCTGCATCCAGGTGAAAGAACTGCCTGTGCCCCCATCCTCTATGTAGCAAGGGAGACAGGAGCTCAAACCGTTCAGGCTCCCTTCCCCTCAAGCCAATAGCTCAGGTTTTCTGCCCCTAATTGTTTGGACACACAAGCATTTGTACACTGGTTTGGGTTTAATGTTTCCTCAATTAAATCCAGCATTAAAAGTCCACTTATGTCAATGGAGAAAAGGAGCACTTTCTTCAAGGGCCAACGGGCAGTCGGTGCCCAGCTTCACATCACGTACCAGGCTGCAATGCCAGCAGTGACCGCAACACAGGCTGCCAACACCAGCTGGATGGTGGGCTGCTTTAGGGCAGCCAGGGCGAGATGGCAGGGGCAGGCAGCGTCCTTGGAGCCAGCTGAGAAAAAAAAAAAAGGACCATTAGAGGCTGGAGGAAGCCAAAGAGGGAAGGGGGAAGACTGGGACCTACCGAGTTTCGAGGCATAGTAAGGGCACTTGCGCATGTCTCCCTTCCCATCATGCACTGGGAGACCACCATCTTGGGCTTCTTCTGGTAATAAAGCCCCGATCTTGTCCAGCTCCTCAAAGACCTAAAGACAAAGTACAAGGTTTGCCCTGAGCACTCAGTCACCAGGAGTGCTCAGCTTATCTAGGCCCAGCCCTTGTGGACTGTACTGGGCTCCAGCCAGATTGCAAACCAGGGCCACCTCGCAGCAGTACCTGCCTCAGAGCGATGGGCCCAGGACCAGGCTCTGGAGCAGAAAGACTCGCTTTGCTGCCAAAACATTCCAGCCCTGTCCCTCAGGATGTCAAAGCAGGAGGCAAACAGCAATGGAAGGCCTAGCTCAAGCCTGACATGCCACAAAAGATGCTCCTCCCTTGGGCCACAGAAAAACCTGAACTTGGCACCAGTGGCTGGTTAGGGCCTCGTGGGAGCTGAGGGAGACGTGACAGGCTTTGCTCAAGAAGGCAACAGCAGGCAGCCTCAAGGCTCATCTGGCCTTGGGAGAAGAGGCACTCTAGCCCCCATCCAGCTCCAAAAGGATGGGTTCAGATTGGGATGGCTTTAGCAGGCACCCTGAAATCCAGCAGCCGCACACCTGCATGTTGAATTCAAAGGCCCCATTGGCCTCCTTGACGATCTTCTCCTTGGTCTCCTGGGACACATCCAGGGCATTCAGCCGGGCTCTGTAGAACTGCTTGAACTGCTGGGGGTTAGAAATGTTTTCAAACATGTAGAAGTTGATCCCTTCTCCACTGCTTGGCAACTTCAGTGCACGCTGAGCCACCCTCTTCAGCACCTGACCCCCAGAAAGGTCCCCCATGTAGCGGGTGTAAGCATGGGCCACTAGGAGCTCCGGCTCCTGCTTCCCAACATGATGTATGCGATCTACGTAACGCTGAGTGGCTTCTGAGCACTGGATCTTCTCCTCCCAGCCTTCCCCATACAAATATTCCAGGTCTCTCGCCAAGGCTTCCTTCCGGTGCAGCTCCAATGGGAAATACAGAGGGGCAAAGCAAGGCTGGTCCTTGTTGTGCTCCATCTCCTCCTCCAGTGCAGAATATGTGAAGTAAAGGGCTGCTGTGCCCAGCTGCAAGAGAACAAAGGAGCCATGAGAGGCCAGTGGCTACCAGTCCACTCTGTTGTCCAAGCCGTTGGGCTGCTGTGTCCGAGGCTGCCTTGCTCCCTGAGGCCAATGTGCCAAAACCAGCAACGACCCTTCACTTTAGTTAAAGAAAGATCCCCCAGTCGGACCCATCCAGGACTCAAGAAGGTTTCATTTTCAATGCTTTGTAAGCCAGGAAAAGGAGATATAAATACATTAAGGGGCCCCAGAAAGATCTGGTGAGATGGAGGGGGGACTCCAGAGAACCCAACCCTCTTCTGGCACAGATGGGGCTGTTCTATTCCAAAGCATGGGCTAAATTTGTCTCCTGAGCCCAACTGGAGACCCAGGACTCGGATAAAGCAGGGTGTACCTTGAAGAGCTCCCTCTTGATGTGTCCCTTCAGGAAATCTTTGACAAACTGGGTGTTCTCAGCCCGGTCGTGGGCCTCCTTGGTCCCTTCCTTCAGCAGCTCAGACAGGTCTGTGGGACTGTGAAGAGACAAGGGTCCTGGGGAGAGTGGCAGAGCACTGCAAGCTCAACCCATCTGCAGGCCACAGGGCAGGCCCTCAACTCTGTGGGGCATCGAGGAGAACACGCTCTGTGCCCCAAATAATCACCTCTCCCACTTCTTGCACCTCAGGCCTTCCGAGGCAAGCTCACTCCTCAGAGAAGGGAATGGGCAACGTCAGAGACCGCAGACTGGCGTTGGCAGTCCCAGAGGGGGCCAATCTCTTTGTGCTTCAGGACTGGCCTCCCCTCCAGGAGCCGGAGCCCCCTCCCCAAAAACGCATCCTCCCTTGCATGAAGCATTTGCAGGCGCTTCAGGCTCTCTCAGCCTCCAGCAGCCCCTCTGAGAAGCAGCAAACGCTACCTGGTGGTCTTCTCCTCCTCCTCCTCCTCCTCCTCTTCCTCCTCCTCGTAAGAATGGCTCTCCCGCTCACCCATCAGCTCAGGAGCCTCGGTCGACATGACGCCTCACCTGCTGGGCTGCAGTCCCGGTTCAGCTCCAGCGCCTGCAGGGAAAGAGCCCGCCACCGTTTAGCCTCCCGGAGGCCCCGCTACGGCAGAGCTCTGCAATGTCCGAGCGAGGCCGTCGGGGCGACCGGGAGCATCGCAAGCGCCGCGGCCGAGCAACGGGCCCGGGATGAGGGGAGGCCGCCTCGGGCCCGCAGCTGCAGCGCAGGACGGTCCGGGCCCTCGGGGCGCCCGCCCGGGAAGGGGCCGCTCCCCTTGGCCGAGGGGCCGCGCGGGGGTCTAGGCCGGCCCTCCCGGCAGCCTCGCCGGACCCGGAGGCCCGCAGAGGGCGCGGGGCCGACGTCCCTGCAGCGCCCGGCGATCACCTACCCGCCGCCGCCGCCGCCGCCGCTCCAGCGGCTCTTCCGGTCACCCCTCGGCCGCGTCTGGCCGCTTGGCTCCGCCCCCCTCTGTCACGCGGACAAAGCGCGCTGAATATGCATGAGCCGCGTCCCCCGCAGGGCGTGGCCTTCCCGGCTCTGCGCAACCCTCCGCCGGAGCCGCCGCCGCTTTGCCCCGCCAGCAGGGAGCGGAGGCTCGGAGGGCGTGGCGAGCCAGCTGCCCGTGTCGCTGTGGCGCGGCGTCGCCCCCAGCTCCCCTCCAACCGAGGCCGAAGCGGGCAGACCGGCCGCTCCGGAGATCTTCCTCGCCCACGATTAACACGGAATCCCCCCGAGGAGAGCGGAGAGCTCCGCCGGGGCTGCCCCGAGACTGGCAGGAGCTCCTCGGCTGCCCCAGCGCTTGCTTGATTTCCTCCCGACGTGAGAGGCCCGAGTTCTCTCCCAGGGACCCTCCCTGAAACTCTCCCCCCTTCCACCGGGGTGCTGTGGGGTCCCGGGAGCTCCCTTCCTGGGGACCCTGTTCACACCTCACGAGAGGACTCGGTTCCCGGCACAAGGTACACTTTATTTTTGCTCCTCGGCGCCCCCCCCCCCCGCCCCCGCCTGCTTTGTCCAGAGAGAACCAAGTCCGGGAAGGCCAAGGACCTTTCACAAGGCCGCAATCTGGCATCTAGAGGAGAGGCCTCCTTCCTCCGGTGGGCCCCGTCGAGCCAGACACCTCCAACGCCTGTCCGTCTTCAGTTCCAGAGCCGTCCAGATTGCCACCGCCCTGTCCTCTAGTTTCCAGTTGAACGTTTCCCTAAAGGCAAAAGAAAGAGGGACATCTGTGACCTTCACAAAGACGGTGGGCAGATCTAGCAAACCCCTCTCTCAATATCCAAGCCAGGACTATAGTGGCCCCATCCCCAAAAGTCACTTTTGAGGCTGTGGATTTGCCCCAATGTTTTAGGGAGGCTCACAGATGAAGAATTGAGGAACGTTTAACTCAATACAATCTTCTGCAATGATACCAGGAGTCTTTAGTATAATACCAAGGGATGGAAACCACAGCTACTAATGCCCATTCCTCTGGCCCTTATTTTTCTGTTCAGCTGTTGCACTAGGAGTGCTGGGAGCTCCTGGGAGTAAGATGAAGCAAGAAAAGACCCAACTGGGTCTCTGTCCAATCACCAGCAAGGAATGTGGCAGCTCCCAGAGGTTTTCCTACAGCTTCATCCTCCCTCCCTCCCCGGTTTCTGCAAACAGTGAACACAGAGACCTGTGCATGGAAAGATCACAAGAGGCTTCCTACCTCTGGTGCAGTTAATCAGAAGCTAAACATTTTCTTAAGTTTAGCTAGGAATCCCTCTGTGCCGTCCCCTGCCTCAGGCCTCTCCTCGCCTGCCCCTGTGCTAGTCGTGCCCCTGCCACCTAGACACAAATAGCAGACAGCTTGATCAATACACGTTGTGAGAAGGGCTCCTGTCTGCCTCAGGCCATTTCCTAGTATTGTGGGGGGAGGGGGGGAGGAAGAGTTGAAGCTGAGAAGATGCCTCCCTTCCTCAGGCCATCTTGGTCCAGGACCCAAGGAATGTTCAAATGACAGCTCCTGTTGTGCTATACGCAGTTGGTGACGCTCCCTGCACACAGCAACCATTTTGGCTGCCTCCTCATTGCAGCTTTATTTATATCACTTACCCTTTAGCCTCTCCATTCTTTCACCGACTGCAAAACTAGAATTTCAACACAATGTATGCATTCTAACACACGTCAGTGTCTTAAGAGAAACATCTGTATATTACAGCAAAGCACACACATGCATATGCACACAACCGTCTCCCTGATGGACTTGCTAAACTGCTCTGAATGTCTCCTTGAGCAAACAACTCGGGCCTTGAATCCGTGGAAAGCCAAGAGTGCTCATGAAATGGAAATGAGCCAGTTGCATCTTGTGGGTCACTAGAAGGATGGGGCAGGGAAGGCCAAAAGCTGCTTTCAATTGGGGGATTTGTTCCCTCTATTAAACCATCAGCCAGCCATGCTGCCAACTCATGCACTGCACTAAGTCAGCTTCAGAATCAGTAAAGTTCAGTGCATTATGGAAGCCCAGAAAATTGAACAAAGCACAAATGAATTAATGGTAGGTAACCTTGTTAGGCAAACACAAGTAACAGTAACCTTTTCCTGCCTAAGGAAAAATGGTGACACCATCTGAGTCGAAGTTTGTAGTTCCACCATGGTCGACATCACTCAAGGCCATAGTTTATACCACCAGAGCCAGCAGTTCAACTATAACCAAAGACAACCTGCCAGCCCCAAAGTGCAGCCAAGATCTGACAGCTCCATAGCCTCACCAGTGTTTGTGCTGGCGATGCCATTCACAGTCCCTTCTACATCAGTTTCATCTTCTGCATAGCTCAGCATCAAGGCTCGCTGGCGATCAGTCAGCCTCCTGCAGGAGAAAGAAGGTGCAGTAAGACAGGTCAACGGAGGGCCCTGGAGGAAAGCCAGCCTGTCTGGGCACAGAGATCTTGCAAAAGCAACAGAGTGACACTTCCTCCTGCCTCAAAGGTCCCCTTTCAGGCCATCAATTACCTCTTCTATCCTGTTCCCCCAAATGCCCAGTCTTCTCACTTACTTGGGAACTTTGACCTTGATATGAATGTAGTGGTCTCCATAACCGTAGCTGTTCACCCTGGGAATTCCCTTCCCACTCATCCGAATCCTCTGGTCAGCCTGGATGCCAGAGGGGATCTAGGAAAACACAGCAAAAAGATTAAAACTTTTCAGTTTTTCACTCAATGCTCCTGAACTCTGACTGTGTCTCATAAATATGAGAATCCGCTGCCATTACCAAAGCACTCGTGGGAATGTAAGTTCTAAAATTTAACGCATTGGGCTGTTCATATAACATCACAGAAAATGTCCCTTTTCTTCTGAAGCAACATGAGGGCAGCGGATTATAATACCAGCGGAGCAGCAAATGACCACAACCGCTGCCAAACAGAAGCGCCAATACAAGAAGACAGACAGAGCTTTTCCACAGGACACACGGCTTTCCGTGCAAAAGGGTAACACCCCCTTCATATTTTCGTGGTTCTCTAATCACAGGACAGATGAGCCATTTCGCTTGTTCTGCATTTGTGGCAGGGGACGTACCAGAATGTTGATCGTCTCATACAGGCCAGGTGACCTCGCTGTCCCTCCAAGAACAGCTTGTGCTATGGAGATGAAGAGGTCGGAATGGATATCAGCACCGTCTCTTCGGAACACGGGGCTTTTCTGAACCTGGAACCAGGGACAGATCAAGGACTCAGCAAGTGCAGGCGACCAGCCACTTTTAAGCATGGCATGTCATGGCAAGACTGCAGGTCAGTACGCACCCTGAAGGTAATGAAAATTTCTTTCCTTCCAACAGGCATTCGAACGGTCTGCCCATCCTCCACACCTAAAGCCAAACAAAAGCACTCAGGATTACCATCCAGCGCCTCACTTTTTCTTCTTCTCTTGTGGCAACCCCGATTTGGAGACTCGTGTTCTTACTGTTTAGAGCTGCAAGGACCAATTTTCTTCCCTGTTGTTTCACTTCAGAAAAGTAGCCACTATTCTGCCCCAGGAGCACTCGGTACATACATACCTGCTGGGACTGGGACCATCACTGTCTTCTTCTGCTTGGTTTGGCCAGAGCCCCGACAAATCACACACGGGTTAGTTACAACTGAGCCCCGCCCACCACACCGCCGACATGTTGAACGCATGACGAACGGGCCTGTGTTGATTGTCTCCTGTCCAAAAGAAGACACAAGGAAGGTGAGATGCCAGGAAATTTCACTTCTGTGTTGTAATGGCATCTCCGATGCCTGTTCAGATGATGAGGACTTCTGCCAAAAACTCCAAATAGGGAGTGAAAGGGCTGCGGGCGGGGCAGGGGGAGACAACACCATCGGAGGAACAACCAGATGAGTGCCTGGCTGAAGTAGAAGGGAGAGCTGCATTTGGAAGGCTCAGACGTGGGGGTGGAGAAGGAAAGCAACAGTCTGCTCTGCCAAATCCCAGAGCACGCAGGGATGAATGGACGTTGGGGAGGCTACTTGCAAAGAGCAGCCTCACCTCTGCCAATGGCTACACTGGCTGGCACCTACTTAGCTCATGATGTGAGCAGAGCGTTCCCTGCCACGGGTGTGTTTTGTCTTTGTGACTTCTGCTTCCAGACCTTGCCTTGACTCTGTTACTGAGCTTTGGATCTTGGATTTCAGACTTGGGCTTCAATTTTGAGTATTGTGCTCAGACGACAGACTTTGTACCTGGACATCAGACCTGGTGTGTGGACTTACAGATTTGGTCTTTGCCCTCGGACCTGAGGTTGCTTAGTGCTTGGACCCACTGGATTTTCTGTTTGTTTCCATGTGAGGTGAGCCCTGGGGAATTTTAGGGGCTTGTAAAGCCTTAATGAAGACTTCAGAACCTTTTGGGGTGTGAGTGGAGCAGGAGATGTGTTGATGTAAATTGGACCCCAGTCAGCACATCATTATCAGGCTCCATAACCATCTGAAGCAAGGAACTGGCTTTCTTCTTCTAAAGCGCCGAGGTCCCCAGTCAATCCCTGCACCAAAGCTTGCTCACACTGCCCTGCCCTTACTGTGCCAGTCCCGTTGCAGTAGGAGCAGTGCACTACTCTGGTGCCCGGTTCATGCCCTCTGCCATCACAGCGCTGGCAGGTGTCATTGATCTGCACCATGATCTCCTTGTTGACGCCCTTTGCCGCCTGGCTGAATGTCAGATCCATGATGTACTACAGAAGAGAGAGGAAATTCAGCGTTTGGAGCTCACAGTTCCAAGCCAACATTTTGCATACCATGTAGAACAAAAGGAAGCATACAAATCTGTCTAGATTGAGAAAAAGTACTATGGTGCCTAATTAATATAAAATTAATTATATGTATGAGCAGCAGTAAAAGGGCTATTTTTGTGCAGTGATTAAGACACCGAGCTAGACACTGGGTGATCATAAGTTGCAGTCCTGCCTTAGGCACAGGAACAAGTGGTGACTTTCAACCAGTCCCTCTCTCTTAGCCCTAGGAAGAAGGCAAAGAAAATCTTGCCAAGAAAACTGCAGGGACTAGTCCAGGCAATCACTAGAAGTCAACACTTTTGCTTTGTACCAAAGCAAACCAACCAACCAACCAAAAAAGACCAACATAATACATATCAAATTTGCTAATCATAATGGATTAAAAATCAAATTTGTAACCTATTTCTTCACACTATTTTATTTTGGAAACCCATCTTTGTTAATAGATTTCTGTATTGTTTCCCTCTGAAAATCTAAATAACAAAAAGGATAACTACTGAATTTGAATAAAAATAATGTTCAATCTAGGCATGAATGTGGGAAAAATCATTGTTAAATGCACCTGATTCCCCCTTTAAAGACAGCAAAACCTCAATTTGAGTGATCAGAGGAGTGAATTTATCTGCTAATTGTTGTGGCCTATGGGAGCCTGCGGAGACTGCAGCAGAATCGGACAGTGGGGAAGAACAGGGACCAGTCTGGGAGTCTGGAAAGGACTCAGATGAGGGTCCTGCGTCCAATACAGAGATGGGGCCAGGGCCATTTGGGAGTTATGTGTTGACTCCGGAGCCTCCAGCATCTGACAGCAGCGAGGCAGAGGAACAAGGGGAGCCTGTTCCCAGTACGCGTGTGCATACAGCTGCAAGAAGGCAAGAGCAACTAAGACAAAAAGGGGGGGGGGACTTGGGAGTAAGGCTTGGAGGTGATTGCCCCTCCCATAAGATATAAAGGCAGTGCAAAAGGACAGTAACCTTTGCAGGAAGCAATGTTGTTCGCTCTGTTCGGATTAAACCTTGAAGCTCTGTGTGGACTTTGTACATTTTGGCTTTTTACAGTTAATTTGGCACTTTAGTTGCTGGCAGCAATTCAAAGGAGATAAAGGTTGGTGCTTATCTCAAGAGATTGTTTGGGACTCATTATGGGCTGGGAATGAACATAACTCTCAGCTTTTAGATAAAACAAGAGTTGTTTGGACTAAGCGTGTAGTTAATTATGGTCTTAGGAAGCCTTGGTCGGAACATTAATTCTGAATATCTGGTAGTTCCTAAAGATTAATCATTTGCATAGGATTTCTTATGCAGATGTTAAAACAGGAGGAGTGAAAGCCCCAAGGGACTCTACACACCAGTGGCTTGGAGTGCAATTCATCTTTACCTCCTGGGGCTGGTCAAAGACGGTGCTAAAGTCGCCAAAAGGGGACTGTGAGAACTCCCCAAAGATCTTCCTGAACAGCTCCTCAGGGTCAATAGTTGGGCCAGTGTGCCTGTACTGCTGCCCAGAACCTGCCGATCCAGAGCCAAAACCAAAGTCTGCTGTACCATAAGTGTCATACTGCTTCCGCTTTACTTCATCTCCCAGGACCTGCCAATGATTCAAGAGCTCAGTCATCCAGGGGGCACTGCTGTGGAAGTCCCAGTTCCCAAGCCGTGGAATGTAAAAGGGAGAATAAAACATGCTACCTCATAGGCCTCAGCCAGTTGAGAAAACTTCTCTTTTGCTTTTGGGTCATCCTTATTGGTGTCAGGATGATACTTCTTTGCAAGCTAAGTAAAGAAACAAAAAAGGCAAAAGTAAAAAGTAGTGGGCAAGAGATTACAATTCCTGTCTTTGTGTGTTGGGAATTCATGCAATGAATTTTAAATCAGCAATGTTGAACTAGAAAAATTGTTTTTATCTTCTGGGGTATTTTTGCCTACTTAGTATTTTAGATAGGAAAAAAAAACTATTTCATTTCTACCAAGATCATAATCACATACACTGAGCACCATGTATTTGTAGCGCAGTTTAGAATCCTTCCAAATAATAGCTTTGAAAAAGCTGAATCAAACAAAAGCAACAGTAAATCTCAGTGACCTTCATCAGGAATAGTAGCCAAAGAAGACAACGGCTGTCTTGCTGGATCAGATACAGCTCTTCCTATTCCAGCAATGAGCCCATAAGTACTGGTAGCTAGTGAAGTGTAAGATCTGGCCCTCCTTTCCTTGGGTTCTCCAGCAAACACTCAGAAATCGGCCTGGGAACGTTAGAGTAATCCAATATCGCACAATGAACAGGATGGGGAGGCTGCTGTTTACTTTACCACTGCTTTGCTTTTGTGTACATGAGAGTAAACAGAAATATCAAGTAAACCAGCAGCCTTTAAGCAATTATCACCCCAAATGATCAGGCAGGGTAGAGAAGGCACCCCACACAATGCCAGCGCTAAAGCTGGGGAGGAAAAAGACTCGCATGCAAGCGGGTTAGGCCAGGGCTCCAACGGCCAGGCCTCCAATCCAGCAGTGCTACTTGCCCCCTTATGGTCCGACACCCCCCACCCCACCCCACCCGCCCTGCATCCCCCCCTCCGAGAAGCCACCGTGCCTGGTAATAGGCCTTCTTGATCTCCTTCTGGCTGGCGCAGCGGGGCACTCCCAGGATCTGGTAATAATCCTCTTTGCTGTTGCTGGAGGAGCTGGTGTGAATCGAGGCCGCCCAGACGGGAGGAAGCGGTCGGAGTCCTGCGCCAAGCGAAGCAGAAGGTCAAGCCGGCTGCTGGCGTCGAGGGAAGGGCGGAGGCGCAGAGAACCCCCGCCGCAGATCGGACCCACCCGCCGGTTCCATTTCTGCGGGCAAGAGGCCCGCGCGCGGCCAGGGCCGAAGATAATGGGCCGACCCCACCGGAGGCTCTCGAGACCGGCGACGGGAGGGGGCAGCGCTCCGCTCGTCCTTAGAGACGCATTTGTCGTTCCTCTTACCGGAGCGGTTTCCCATCCGCGGCGCCAGAGTCGCGCGAGAGGCGACGGGGGCCACGCTCCGCCAACGGGCCAGAGCCAACACCAGCGCCAGGCGGCGCGGCTCCCCGCCGCCCGCCCGACAGCTCCCGGCAGCGGTTGCCACCTCCGCCAGCCAGCGTGAGACGGACCCGGCCGCCATCTTGCGTTGCTCAGTCGCAGTGCGCCTGCGCTCCTCAGCCCGTTAAGCCGGGAGTCCGAGCGCGCAAGCGCGCCGTCCCGTGGGAGGGGGAGGGCGCAGTCGACCTTTCTCAGAGGTCAACCCCGCCGACGCGAAGTTCGGGCTGCTCCTGGGCCCTAAGTGCCCCGTCTCTCACTTCTCGGTCAAGGCGCGGAGAGGGGTTTCACGTCTCCGGAGCGACCGTGTGGACGCGGGTGCGCTCTGGACTCCGGCTGTACGCCGCTGGTTGCGCATCCCGAGCGGGGCTCCCGCGAAGCGGAGCTGGGCACTACCTGGTGGGCCCGGGGTCGCGGGAGCCCAGGGCGAGACCACCCGTCGGTCGGCGTCCTTCAGAGGTGGGGTGTGGGGAAAGCCTCCGGAGAAGGGCTGGGCGGACGGAGGAGACCAGGCGCGGCTCCTCGGTTGGAGAGCGTGGGAGCGCCGCCGGTCCAAGCGGAGAGCATACTCGAGACAGGGGCCGCGGGAACCCGGGAGAGCCCCGAGCTTCCCTGCCGGAGCTGGGCCAGTCCCGTGTTTCGAGCTCGATGCTTATAGGGGAAGGGAGCTCTCGTGGGGAAGGGGCCCCGTTGGAAGAGCCGAAGGGCCGGCAGGGGACGGAGCGCCCGTGTGGTAGGCAGGAGGCGACCGCGGCCAGGTGGCCTGGGGAAACTCACGTCCTGTGGCCCCTGCTGGGCTCCAAGGCGCCCAAGTTCACACAGACCCCCGGAGCCCTCCGGCCACTGGTCTCTCCGGGGCCGCTGAAGTAGCCGGCTGAGAGCCAGTTCAGAGTCCCTGGGCCCGCCAGCCGTCAGCTGAAGGCTGCTCTGGGCGGAGACCCCACCAGAAGGGGCAGCGGCTCTGGGGAAGCCGTCGGAGGGAGCGGGACGCGGCGCGGCAGGGAGAGGAAGAAAGGCGGCGATGCGCTTGGCCGGTGCGGAGCTGCCGGCGGAGCCCCCCGCGGGCGTGGCGCCTGAAGACAGGAGGTCCCCACGGGCGCTCGCCGGGATGCTGCCCGACGGAGCCCGCCCAGCCGCTCGCCAGTCAAGCGCGGATTGTGCCGGGCTTCGCCGTTGCTCAGCCTGGCGCGGGCGGCCCCGCCCCCTGGAGAATTCTGGGGCCCCTGTGGGCGGGGCCTTCGTGGAATCGGCCCCCAGGCTGGACGGCGGCGGCGGCGGCGGCGGCATGAGCCGGTTCAGGGTGTCCAAGTTCCGGCACGCCGAGGCCAAAGTGGCCCGCAAGGAGGTGGGTGGGCGGCGGCGTGAGGCGTACTTGCCGCCAGAACGTCGTCTTGGGGAACCGCCGCACCCACCTGCCGGGACGCGGGCGGCGGCTCGATGGAGGCGCCGGTTCTTTGCTCGCTCCCCCGCCCGGGTGGGTTCGGCGGTTCCTCGATGAGCGCGGGAGGAAGCGACCGGCTCACCCCTCGGCCTGTGTCAGCGATCCCACCGAAGAGGGAGGCCGCCCGACTGCAGGGCTGAGCAACGCGTGGGCGCCTTCCGAGACACGGCCGAGCCCTTTCTCGGGGAGCAGCGGCCAGGGCGGCTCCCGGCCGCTCTTTGGTCCCGGGGCAGCCGAGGCTGAGACGAGCCGAAGGGAAGTTGCCGGGACCGCATGCGGGAAAGCCTCGCCCTGCAAATTTAGTCCGGTGGGGGGGGGGGGCGAGCCAGGCGGTTTCGCTGCTAAGGGGCCGGCTGGCCTGGGGCGGCATCCCCGGCGCGAACTGGGCTGGGCTAGGGCCGCCCGGCAGGTGTCTTTCCGCCGTCGCAGCAGCCAGAAACGGCAGGCTGAGCGACAGCGGGGCCTGCTTGCGAAGCCCGATCCCACCGACCGTCGCCCGGGCAGTCCCTGGCTCGGGAAGGCTGGCTGACGCTCTTGGCGGCGGCGAAAGCAGCTTCGGAAGAGCCTCTTCCAGCGGAGCCGCCTCGCCGCTGAAGCTTCCGGCCGAGAGGAGATGCGAGAAGCGCGATTTCGGCAGCAATCCCGCCGTGTGTGGTTTGTCCTCGGGGCGCAGCAGGCCCGGCTTCCGTTTCCCAGCAGGAGGGCCCGCCTGGGACAGCGAGCACCGCGGTTCTGCCGGGCCCGGGACCTCCTGGAACGTGCTGGCCTGGCCGTTTCCCTGCCACGCCAGCCAGTCTGGGTGGGCTCTCCCCGGGAAGCTGCTTCGGCCGAGTTCGGGGGGGGGGGGGGGGGGTGGGGCGGCCTGGGCAGGGGAAAAAAAATCTTGGCTTGGGGTGGGGGGTCCCCAAAGAGAATGGGGGAGGACGCTGCGGTTGGAGGCTTTTCTGGGGCGGTTTGGCCAAAGCACCCAGAAGCGCCTCCTCCCCGTCCTTGGCCCCAGCCACCCCTGCTGCTTTGGTGCCTTGCTGGAGAGGAAGCTGCCCTTTGCTCAGGGCCAGATGCTGCCCCCCCCCCCCCCGCCCCCCGGGCTCGTCCCCCCCTTGGGGGGGCCCTTCCGCCCCCCCCCCCCCCCCCCCCAGCTCGCTCTCCCCTCTGTGCAACAGGCCTGGATTGGAGATCTCCAAAGCAGCTGCCCTCCAGGGAAGCCCCACATCAAGGCCAACGCCCACTGGATCGCATTCACCACAGGCTTGGCAGGTAAGAGCCAGCCCAGCTTCTGCACCTGGCCAGGAGCTTGCAAAAAGCTTCCGGGTGTGTCCCTGCTGGGGGCAACGGGCTCCCTTTCAACTGGCCGCTCGGGAGGAGTTCTCTTTCCCTTCTGCCCTGCCCTGTAGCAGGGGCCTTGCTTGTCTTCTGCTCCCCCCCCCCCACACACACAAACATCTCCTGTTGTTGTGTGTTGTTTTTTGGGGGGGGGTGTCAAGTTTTATTGATTTTTAAGGACAAACAAAACATAAAAACATCAACTTTCTTCCATAAGTGTACAGTGTGTCGATTGGTTTACAAATTTTTTGTGCATCGATTTCATAGTCTCAATTACAGTTACATTACATAATAACTCATCACAAATTGAATATCCTAGTATTATTAATCAGTCATTTGACTATAATTTTGTTCATTCATACTTTGCGAGATAGCTATACTTTACTTAGTTTATTTTATAACAATTCATATAAACCTTCCAAATCTATCCTAAAAACATTTTATATATGTAATAATAATAATAATAATAATAATAATAATAATAATAATAATAAAAGAAATACATCTTTATATATTCATGATTTTCTATAATTCTACATATTCTATTACTATATTTTTTTATCTAGCCACTGATAGAAAAGGTCCCAAATTTTGTGAAATTGTTTATCCTCTTGTTCTCTAATTTCAAATGTTAATCTACTCATTTCAGCACATTCCAGTATTTTCTTGATAATTTCCTCCTGCAATGGTATTTTCTCATTTTTCCAATTTTTAGCAAATAAAATCCTAGTTAATACATTTACAATTAAACATTTTAAATCTTTGCTATATTTATCAGGTAGAATTCCCAATAAAAAATATCTCTGGTTTTAAATCTATATGCTTTTTAGTCATTTTTTCCAAACCACATGTGGATTTTAGTCCCAATATTTTTTTGCATCCGCACAAGTCCACCACATATGGTAATATGAGACAGGTATCTGATGATATTTCCAACATCTTTCGGATTTATTCTTGAACATTCTTGCTATTCTTGTCGGGGGAAAATGCCACCTGTAAAACATCTTATACAAATTTTCTTTAAATGATGTTGACATTGTCATTTTATAATTTTGAGACCACAGTTTTTGCCATTTCTTTTTTTTTTTAAAGAATTTTATTAATTTTTAACAAACAAACATAGACAAACAAAACACAAAACATAAAAAACATAAAATATCTTTTTGGACGGCAGTTTGATCCTGAGTTACATCTTTTTGTACAGACATAAATTCAAATTCATGCTTACTTTTATATAGCATTCCATTTCTTATTTACTATTTTACATTTTCTATATAGTTTCTCCCCTCTTTTCACTCTCTTAATTCTATTATATTTATTTCATCTCAATTTAAATCATTATACTTATATCCTTTGTCTGTCCTGTTTCAGCTGTCTATTATCTTTTCTCATTAACACAAAATTTCTTCTGTAATGACTGTTTGGAGTATAATGCCTTATCATACTTATCCTTCCCCTAGTTTTAAAGCTTAACATAACACATAATTTTCATTCGGATTCTGCGTAGTACCTTCTAAAGATAGACTCAATATTTTAAAACAAAAAAAAATATTTTTTTTAAATATATAATATAATTAAAACAACAATCCATAGCAATTGAAATTATATCATTAAAATTAATATTCATTTAAATCTTAAACATTTTACACAATCCTTTCTAAATAAGTATCATGCTTCTATGGGAACACTTATAGATTTTGCTTAGTTACTTCCCCCTATAAAATATTATACAATGACAATGTTCCCATTTTTCTTTAATTCAATTCTCTCATATTTGATTTCATTCATTTTATTTAAAAAAAAAATTTCGCTAAGTTACATTAAATATTTTGTCCCATTTTATAATCATATATTATTCCAACTTTCTAACATTATTTCAAATACAAATACAACAACACAGTCTTATGTACCTTTGCAGAATCTCTTTTTCAGTTATATGTTTACCCATTATCTCTAAATAAATTCTGTTTCTTTACATCTTGTTTCAAACCTTTGTAGCTTCTCTTCCCTTCTTTCCTCCCTTGCTTCTCCATTCTACCCTTTTTGCCCCCTTGTCTCTTAATCTCCACCCTCTTATGTATTCCTCTTTTCTGTTGCTTTCTGATGTTGTGTCCACTTTTCACCTTGTTTTTCCCTTTTTTGGTTGTTTTTTTAAGTCTTAAATTCTCCATTCTCTTTCTCCCC
>BLBF01000067.1:13252414-13320100 GCA_015471245.1 Laticauda colubrina
ATATATATATATATATATATATATATATATATATATATATATATATGGACTGCACACTGCACTTTATTTATTTATCCAAGGCTCTTATTATGACTCTCTTCTCCAGCAGCTTCAAAACCAAGCCTCAAGTGTTGAAATATTGATAAGAGTCCAGGAAAACACCTGTAATAATATTTTTCTGTGCTCTCCCTCATCACATTAAAATGTCCTTGAGAAGGAGTGTTTATACATTTCTCCCCAATTCAAATAAAGTACTTTCAAGCCTCTAGTTGGCAGTGTTGCAAGATCTCTTAATACTTTTCCCCCCCCCAGCCAGAAAAAAGAGTAATGTATACAAAACTCAGAGGAAAAGAAAAAAAAAACAAAGGGGGCCTCTATCCTAAAGAAAATTAAAAAATCAAAAGAAGCATAAAAATATATATAAGAAAAAATTCATTCTGGTTACCTACAAAGTCACATTAAATTCCTCAGAAAAAGAAGTAGTAAGGAAAGAATCCAAGCCTCAATTTGACATCACTTTAAAAAACGCCGCTCAAACAGATTCCAGTCAAACAAAAATAAAGTCACAGGTTTCTTCTTTGTTCAGGATATCCTTTCAGGTCTCAACCAATTTGCAATACAAAAGAAGTTTCTCACCCAGCCGACACACCCTCTCTCCAGCCACTTTCTTTTCGGAGCTGTCCCGACTTCAGCAGCTTTGGAGGCTGCCTTTCCACCGCCAGCAAAAGGGCTTCTCCCGGATCAAACCAGAGATTTTGCGATATCTCTGGGATCCTGGGACTGTGCCCTTCACGATCCCCGTCTCTACGGGACGGTTTAGGTCCGTTAGGACCGACCAGGGGCGAAAATATCAGCTGCGATCTCAGAGCCCTGAGATCGCAGCTGTAGCACCGAGACGAAGCTCCGCCTTCTCCAGTTTTTGCCATTTCTCTAGATCAATCCCATATCCAAAATTCTTCCCCCAAGCAATCACAGTTTCTTTAACTTGTTCTTCTTCTAGTTTAATTTCTAATAAATATCCATACAATTTTTTAATCACCTTTTCATCAGTACCTCTCAAAATCTTATCTAAATCAGTCAAATTATAGAAACTTGTTTTAAAGTCTTTCTCATACCTTGAATGTATTTGTGCATAAGAAAACCAATTCATCTTTATACCTTGTTCCTCTAGTTTTTGCATCGATTTAAGTTCACCCTTTTCATTCACAATTTCCTCATATCTAACTGTTTGTTCCTTCTTATATGTTATAGGATAAGAAAATGCTTCAATAGTCGATAACCAGACTGGAATTTTCAAATAACATTGTCTTTTAATCTTCTCCCAATTTAACCACAGAGACTCCCGTATATGATGTCTTCTAAAATAACCCTGTATTTTAATTCCCTTATACCATAAAAAGTCATGCCACCCCAACAACAAATCATGTCCTTCTAATGACAACAATCTAGTATTTCTTAATGTTATCCATTCCTTAGCCCATGTCAAGTTTGTAGCTTGGTAGTCCAACTCCCAATTAGGCAGACCAAATCCTCTAATTCTAGCATCTTGTAAGAGTTTTAACTTTATTCTCGCTTTCTTACCTTGCCATATATATTTCAACACAATTTTGTTTAAATCTTCAAAGTAGTCCTTTCCAAGCCTAATTGGTATTGTTTGAAACAAATATAGAATCCTGGGTAAAATATTCATTTTGATTGTTGAAATTCTCCCTATTAGTGACAATTGTAGGTTTTCCCATTTCGCCAAGTCTAGTGCTATCTGTTGTTTAAGTTTAATGTTCTCTTTTAATGTAGTACATCTTGCTGTCAAATGTATCCCCAAGTATTAACCTTATTTGTGACTTGAATTTTCAATACATCTGCCAATTCTTCTTTTTGTCTTAGTAACATATTCTTTGTCAAAATCTTTGTCTTATCTTTGTTTATTTTCAGGCCAGCCACCTTGCCATATGCCTCTTATCTAATAGTTTTGGTGCTGTTTCTAGAGGGTCTTCTAAAATAAAGACCAAGTAATCCGCAAAAGCTTGCAATTTAAATTGTTTTTAATTTTCATTCCTTTTATACTCTTTTCATCTCTAATGTTTCTATTTAACACTTCCAGAGTCAATATGAATAGCAAAGGTGATAGTGGGCAACCTTGTCTTGTACCTTTTCTTATATTGATAGAGTCTGTTAATTCTCCCTCTATCACTACCTTTGCCGTTTGCTTATAATATATGGCTTGTATTGCTTGAATAAATTTTCTGGCAAAGCCCATCTGTTCCAATAATAATAACATGAATCTCCAGTTCACATTATCAAATGCCTTTTGTGCATCTAAAAATATCAAAGCCATTTGTTTTTCGGGGTGAGCCTAATAATATTCCAAAGTGTCCAATATTACTCTCATGTTATCTTTAATTTGTCTCTTTGGCAGAAATCCATTTTGGTCAGAATGAATAAAATTATTTAAATATTTTTTGAGTCTCTGCCAATATTGAAGCGAAGATTTTATAATCTGCATTTAATAAAGAAATGGGTGTATAATTGTTAATTTGTAATGGATCAGTCTCTTCTTTTGGAATAAGTGTAATGTAGGCTTCTGACCATGTTTTAGGTATCTTCTTCTTTAGCATAACTTCATTCATGACTTCTAGCAATGGGAGGTTCAGCGATTCTTGTAATGTTTTATCGAATTATGCCGGAAGTCCATCTGGGCCTGGTGCCTTCCCATTATTTTGTTTCTTATGTGCTTCGTTTAACTCCATCATGGTTATATTGCTTTCTAACATTTTTTTCAGTCTCTTTAGATATCTTAGGTAGATTAGCATTCTGTAAATACTGTTTAACTCTTTCCTCATCAATATTCTCTTGCTCATAATTTCCCATAAAAGTCTCGAATGATTTCCTTCTTCTCTTTATTGCCGTGGCAAACTTGACCTTGATCATCTTATTAACTGCGGTATTTTCCTTGATTCTTTTTCCTTTCTCAATTTGTATGCTAACCATCTACCTGGTTTGTTTGCATCCTCAAAATAATTCTGTTTAGCACTTCTAATTTTCTGTGCTAATTCTTCTTTCTTTATTAAACTCATTTTATGTTTAATTTAGCTTAATGTCTTTTTTCTGTGGCGTTTTCTGTAGTTCTTTTTTGAGTCTTTTATACTCATCTTCTAAAGCTTCCGTGGCTTGCCTTTTCCTAATGTTCCTTTTCCTTGTGTAATCTATTATCAAGCCTCTAGCATATGCCTTCATTGTGTCCCATACGTTCTGCATTGAAGTATCTTATTTTTTATTTTCTCTAAAGACAAAAAACAATTCTTTCTCTATCCGCTGTATAAAATCCTTCTCCTTTAGTATAGTATTATTTAATGTCCATCTCGATCTTCTTTTTTGTCCTTTCCATTTAATTGTCATTGGATTGTGGTCTGCCCAAGTACTTGTTTTGATATTTGTTTCTTGAATATTAGATATTAATTCTGTTGAAGTCCAAATCATATCTATTCTGAACCATGTTAAATGTCTGAGTAAAAAGTGTATTGTTTGGTTTCAACATTTTTTTCTCTCCATATATATTTTAAATTTATTTCATCTATCATTTTAAAAAAGGATTTGGGGAGAGTCTTCCTATTTTGCTTTGTTGTTGTTGTTGTTATATAGTCCAGTTTATTGTCTACAATTCCAATGAAATCTCCCATCATAACTATATTGACATAGTCCAGTTCAATTATTTTCATGTGTAATTTTTTATAAAATTCTTCTTGTTTATCATTCGGAGTGTAAATTGCAATCAAGAGTGTTTTCATATTATTGTCCATTATTTCCACCATTAATACTCTTCCGTCTTCATCAGTATAAATCAATTTTGCTGAAATGGTCTCTTTGATATATAAAACTACTCCTCTTTTCTTACACTGAGTCAAAAAAAGTAAATATTTTCCCTAATTTTGGCTGTATCAACAATTGTTCATATTGTTTTTTAATATGTACTTCTTGTAGACAAATTATATCAAATTTTAGTTTCTCTCATCTGTGAAAAAATTTCCTCCTTTTAACAGCTGAATTAAGTCCATTTATATTCATTGTAATCAGTTTTTTCTGTTCCATAATTATGCTTTATAATGAGGTTTGGCAGCTCTCGTAGATCTTGATTCACGTTGTTCTTTAGTCTCCACCGATCCACCTACTGTGCCTTCTTCTTTTTCAGTCTCCATTTGGTTGTCCTGAAATTCAATTAGTGAAATCTCTTTTTCTGCCTCCTCTCTCCTTCCAAAAAATTCCACATAAAATAATTCTGCTTTCTCGATTGAGTCCATTCTATATCTCTGTTCTTGCCATGTAAACATTAACCCTTCTAGGATTAGCCATCTATAATTCACCTCTTTTTTCAATAGCGTTTTAGTCAAAAATTGATATTGTCTTCTCATCTCTCTCACTCTTCTGGGTATTTGCTTTAAAACCACAATTTCCTTGCCTTTGTATTTCAATGTTTTCTCTCTTACCTTACTTGTAATATTTGTGTTTTAATGGCTTTTTTTGTCAATCTGACATGAACTTCTCTTGGTAGGTTATTTCTTGTAAAAACTCGGTATACCTCATCTACTCCATACATCATCTTCTCTTCTGTTATTTCCAAAGCTTCAGCCAATATTTCTATCATTATCTCAGCTAGATTTTGTCCTTTTACTTCTTCTATGTTTTGAAATTGGAGATAGAATTCTGATCTGTCCATCTCCCTCCAAACATCTCCTGTTGATTGGCACTCAGAGGGGAAGAATCAGTACAGGGGCCCATTAGGACTGGCTTCACTTGGGTGGGGCCAGGAACTTGGTGCTTCCCTGCTGTGTGGTGACCACCTTGAGCCAGGTCTGGCCAGAAGCCAAGATTTCCGAAACTGACCCCTACTGATAGCTGCCGAGCCTCGGGGCAGCTCTTGAGGGGAAGGCAAACCAGGGACACATTTCCTTCTGGCTGGCAGGTGGGCTGCTTGGGGCTGGCTTCATGATTTTTTTCCTGTTTTTACCAGGTGTGTTGGGTGCTGTGCCCCTGGAGAGCCCAAAGGGGATCAAGAGGGTTATCTCTCATCTGCACTGCCATTCAGGTGAGCTGGAGAAGCTGCAGGGGTGGCCTTTGGGGAAAATGGACTGGTCTCCCATGCAGAGAAAGGAAAAGTGTGCTGCTTGGGTGAGAAAAAGACTGTATAGAAGAAGGGAAAGCAGACTCGCTGCTTTCGGTTCTGCTGGCCAGTTGTACTGGCAAGTGTACAGATGGGCAGGGCACTTGGCTGTACCTTTTCGATTGCAATTGTCAGAGATTCCAGAAATGGAAAATGGCAGAGTGAACCAAATAATAGCAGGATCAGACCTTCCTCTGCCCAAGCCCCCCAGACAAAGGTAATTTCATCCTGCTGGGTGAAATAGAGTGGGTGATTTGATGTCAGACTGAATGGACACGGGGGTGCACTGGCTGGGAGAAACTGTGCCCCTTTGCTTGGGGTGAATAAAGAGTCCTCGGGAGATTCCCCTCTTCAAGCCCAACTGGCTCTGCGCTGCAGTGGAATGGCACCACATCTGGCACCTCTGCAAAGCCCACAGGCCCCCTCAGTCTAGGCCCAAGCCCAGAAGGCCTAGCCAGGAATCAAAGGCAGGCTCTGTGGTGACCCTTTGGCTGCAGAAGTCAGAAGAGAATCATAGTGTCTGCCACCCTCCAGTTCCGATCCTCCCCATCCCATCCGATGCCGGGAGGCAATTCCTCAGGGAGAGAAGCAGCACTGTGGCTGCCGTGGGCACCCACAGCCTTGGCTGCCTGTTTCTCTTGTGCTGCCCTTCCCTCTCCTCTCCTCCCAGATGTGGTGACCGACTTTGACTTCTCTCCCTTTGATCAGCAGCTGTTGGCCACCGGATCAGCAGATAAAATCGTAAGTGCAACCTAGCTTCTTCCCAAGGTCGCTCTCCCTGCAAGGGCGGCTCCTGGAAGAACTTGGGACCGAGGGAAATGAGCTGAGAGCTTTTCCCTCACCCTCAGCCCTGGCTGCCCCTGAGGGAGCCTGGCATCCTCTGAGCACTGCCAGCGGTCTCTTTTCTGCAGGTGAAGGTGTGGCGTCTCCTGGAGTCTGGCCAAGACCTCTCATCTTCCCCCCATGTGACGCTGGGGCCAGAGGGGAGCCGGGTGGAGGTGCTTCTCTTTCACCCCACAGCGGATGCTGTCCTGGCCAGTGCGGCCGGGAAGGCAGTGAAGATTTGGGATGTGGAGCAGCAGCAGATCCTTACTGGTACGATCCTAAGTGGGTGCCCTTTGATTGCCCTCAGGGTGGGCTGGAAGATGCCCATTGGCCCCAAGGAAAGTGGAGCAGCCATTACCCAGGCCAGCCCCTTCTACCCTGTGCTTTCATCGTGTTCCCCAATGCTCTACCAGTCTGGAGCTCTTCCCTTTGCCCATTCAAGCCTGGCCAGGCTCCCCCCGGGCTGTGGTCCTCCTGGAGAACCTGATCAGTTTCTGTGGAAGCAGAGCTGAGGGACTCCCTGGAATGGGCTGGCCTCTTGGGCCGCTGCCCACACGGGTAGATTTTTGGGGAAGAGGGCCAGAAAGAGGGGCGGAAGGCATGGCTCCAGTCAGGAAGAGTGGCTGTGGCAATCCCAGCAAGAGGAGCAGCCAGGCTGGTGCGAGAACCCCAGAGAGCCTGTTGCCGAGCAACCTCATGGGCCCTGCACAGGTGCTGCCACTCTGATTCCAGAAGATGGAAAGAGATGGGGGCATTTTCCAGGCTGAGGACAGGAAGTGCTTTGTTGCCAAGGATTGTGCTCCTCCTAGGAACAGCAGTGTGTGTGGTGGGGGGGGGACAGACACCTTGGAATTACTCAGCTGCTGCCTTGCAGAGAAGGGGGCTGCTGCAGCTGGAGGGGTTGCAGCTCTCCACATGTGCACCTTTGAACCAGTTGTTCAGGGGACCCTGCAGCAGCCCCTGCTCCAGGAACGGGAGCCAGCCCTGCAGGTCAAGGCTGACCTGATGTGGAAGTGGGAAGGAGGGGCAGCAGGTGGAAAAGCTCTGGGTCAGAGGAAGACAACCCAGAAGGCACTGAGCAGTGCTTCAGCCACTCACTTGTCTCCGTGCAAAGACTGTGTGTGTGTTTGGGTGTCCCTTTGGTATGTTGTGCAAGTCGTGCCACTTGTCAGTAAATCAAGATTCATAATTGTTTGGAGAGATCCAGGCTGGAGGGAAGCCCCCCCCCCCCCCCGGAATGCAGCGTAGGCCTCCCATCCAGTGGGGGAGGCTGCCTTTCAGCTGCTCTGCCCCATTAGGTAGCCCTCACTGGCCTGAGCTGGGCAGCCCTCCTCATGATTTGAGTGTCCAAACAGGGTGCTGGAGGGTCCTGGAGGGCACAGCACCAGGCCCGTTTCGTTCTTCTCTTCAGAGCTGGAGCCTCACCTGAACTGGGTGCAGAGTTTGGCCTGGAAGCCAGATGGATCGCTCCTGGCCACTTCTTGCCAGGTGAGTGCAGAGGCAAGGGCCAAAACAAGGAGCTGGCTCTTGAGTGCAGGTGGACACCAGGGGGCGCCATGCTCCATGCTGTGGTGTGGGCACCCTGGCAATGAGCAGCCGCTTGCCCTTGGCTGCCATCTAGTGGCACCTCAAGAGGGGTTCTGTTGCCCGGTGCATGTTGGGGGAGGCCCTGGGGGCACATGCTTGGGAAGGAACATACTTGCGCCCCCCAAAGAGAGTAGCATCCATCTCCCTGGGGGGCCCCATGCCCATCCCAAACCAGGAAGAGGCAGGGCCGCAAAGAGAAGATGCATCACTGGGGGACCTGGTCTGGCCTCAGTCAGGTGGCTGTGACAATCTGCCCCCCCCCCCCCACCATGGGCAAGCCAGAAGTGGACGCTTCCCCAAAAGCCAGAGCATCAGCAGGCACTGGCACAGCTGCCTGACACCCACTCACCCACCCCCTGCTCCGTCCTACTGACAGAAGCAGCAGCATGGGGGATTAGGTCCCCTCCCCACATTTTCTGGCCTGGCTGACCGTGCCCAGGGTTGGGAGGGGGGTTGTGGGGCTGGGCAGAGCAGGAGCTGAGCTGATGACCTCTGGGCCTCCCTTTGCTCTGCAGGACAAAAGGCTGCACATCTTTGACCCACGGGCCAAGTCGATGGCCTGCCAGGTAGAGTATCTGGGAGGGGCTTGCCAAGGGGGGGAGGGCATAGGATCCATCTGGAACAAACTCCACACAGCTGACCCCATCCAGTCCCATCTAACGCACAGACCCCACACACAGGGATAATTATCAGGAGGAGGCAGGAGAGGCGGTCCGGGAAGCAGTTCCAGGGGCAAATGGTGCTGAGGGGAAGCCGTCCTCCAAGTCCGGGCTCAGCTTCCTGGGTGTAAGAGGAAGGCATGGGGACTGCTGCCCAGGGTCCAGAGCTGTGCCCCCCTTTGTAGCCTTACAGGCAGACTCTCCCCGGTTCTTGATTGGCTTCCTAGGAATGAGCCAGCCTGCATTCAGGGGCCCTATTTACAGCACCACCCTGTGGCTTGCACTCTGCACTGGGCCAGAGACTCCCCTCCTGGTGCATCTCCCCCCCCCCCCCATTGCACGTCTGGGAGAATGGTGCAGGGGCAGAGGAGGTGGTTGGAGCTCTGCTCCGCTTGGAGGTCATTGCAACCTCCCCTCTCCTCCTGCTTGCCCAAGGGCCGTTCTGTGAGCAGGGCTGCTGTGGCAAGGGCCCCAGGCAAGGAGGGGACATTGGGGGCTCTCTAGCAAAGAGGCATGGGAGTATCTTGAGTCATGGCCTGGATCTGAGCTGGGGCTGCAGGCTGCCTGGGGGGGGGGGAGGGGGAGACTCCCCTGAGTTAGCCAAAGCAGGGAAAGGGGTGTGCTGAAGTCAGAGGAAGCCGTGGCTGGCCAGAAGACATTGCTGGTCTGGCCAGGAGACAAACCGCTGAGCTCCACACTGGCTGTGAGTTGATGATCTTTGAGGAGGCAAGTGGGGGGGCTGCTCCCCCTCCTCTCCATGTAGTGCTGACGTGGCTGCCTTCCTTTTGTCTGGAAGTTGCCCCTTCTCTCCTGTTTCCCCACGAAGTGGAGGGACTCATCACATGCGTCATCTCTGCTGTCAGTCTCAAGAGCTTTCCTGAGGGATGGCTCATGCAGGAGAGCAGTGGGGGTGGAAGAGGGCCAAGATGGTGGCGGGGGTGGGGAGCCTCTGCTCCTTCCAAGCAGCGGAATGTCTGTTTCCTCCCTCCTGCTTTGCTCTGTGGCTGAGGGCGGTGGGAGAGATGGGGAGAGTCTGCCTGCTTGTTCTCCCTCGGTAGGAGGGCCTGATGTGGCTGGATCAGACACTGGGCCTTGTGCCCCCTTAGCAGCAGCCTTTCAATTCTCCAGCCTCTGCCCATCCCAGCGCAGCCTGCGTGGGTCTCTCTCCAAGGTCTGTCCCCCAGTGAATGGGGGCGAAACCTTCACTCCACTAACTTTAATCAGGAAGAACAGGGGCTGGGAAGGGGGGTGTTGGAGAGCACAGCCTGGATGATGGTCCCTGCAGCTGGGAGAGAAGAGGCCCTTATCAGGTATTGGCACCCCAAAGGACTCTGCCAGTATGAGCTGTGCTTGCCTGGCCCCTCCTGGTCCTAGAGAAGGCAGCTGAAATGCTGCTCTTGCCTCCTATGTGCAGTTTGCTCCCCAAACCTCCCAGCTCCCCGCAGAGCAACCCACAAAACTCCTATGGGCTTTAAAAGCAGCTCCCCCCATCGTTGCAGTCCTTAATCTGGCCAGAACCTGCTTGACCCTCCAGCCATCTGAGGAGAGGCCAAGGGCTGTCTCCCCCACAAGGCAGTGCAAATGAAGGGGTTCCCTGTAACCCTCTGTTTCCCGGCAGCATTAAGGAGAGCCAGGTGGGACCACTCTGCAACTTCTTTGTGGTGGGAGCACCAGAGCTGCTCCTCCAGTTGCCCAAGGCCTTCTCAGCAACTAAGAGTTGCAGCTGACCCCTGGGGCAGGGAAGCACTGCCCCCAGTTCATTTCACACAAATTCTGCCCAAGATCCAGCAATCTGGAAGAGCTGCAACACAATGCCAGCTCAAGGATTCAGGAGCCTTTGGGGCACTGCCCCAAACTGGTGCCCTCCTTGAGTCCAGACTGGTTGGAGGCAGTGATTTGAAGTGACTCATGGGAGGGAGGGAGGGAGGAGTGGGGGTTGTCCCATTCCAAGGGTCTCCTGCCTCTCCTCATTCCAGATGGGGATGGGGGTCCCCTTCCTAGAAGGAATCTGGAAGGCAGCCCCTCTCCAGCCCTCTTCCTCCTCCTTCCCCCCAGACTGCCCTGGCACATAAGGGGGGCGGGGAGGCCCGGCTCCTGTGGGTGAATGCGGAAGGCTGCTTCCTCTCCGTGGGCTCCAACCAGGTAGGGATTCTGTCTATCTCTCCAGCAGGGCTGGGAGGCTCGGGCGGGGGTGGAAATCCTGACAGGCTGCTGGGAGCACTTGCTCTGTGCCTTCCGGAGACGCCTCTTTGGCATAGCCTGCCAGGGCTTGGGTCCTTCCGAGACAGCCCCTCAGCCTCCGCTCCCTTCCAGGTGATGGAACGGGAAGTTTGCCTCTGGGACAGCCGCTGGTTGAGCAGCTCCCTGACCTCCGTCACACTGGATGCCTCTCCCAGGTAAGGGACTCCCAGCGTTAAGAGGTGCAGAGGGGGTAGAGTGGCAGGGGTGGGCCAGACTGGCGTTCCTCCGGATTGGCCCAGAGGTCGCTGGGCACGGTGGAAGGCCCCAGGGCTGCGGTCACTGCACCCCACCCCATGCCACCTGGCCCCACCTGCACGGATTGGCCCCTGCACATGCAGCTCCTCTAAAGGAAGGGTTGCAGGGAAGCTCTAGCTTAAAGCAGACTTGGGCCCACCGGCTCTGACAGGAGGGGGGAAGAGGTGGAGAAACATTTGGTGGACATTGCATCGGCCACCCTTCAAACAGCCCCTGCTGGGATCCTTCCGGGTGACCCAATGGGTCTCTTCGATGGGTCTCGAAGTGGCTTGATCAGGGCACACTAGTCCCTCGTGGGGGTGGGGGTGACACCCTCATGGCACTCAGGCAGGGGAGGCATGGCTTCCTGGTAGGCTCTGGTTTCCCCCTCTGGTCCAAGGGGTCAAGTGATGCCAGGTTGCTGCTTGTTTTGGCTACCACTGATAACTCGCGCAAGGAAGGTGTGGGGCTGGTTGGTGCCGCTTGTCTGCCGCCTTGTCTGCCTTGCAAGGCTGCCGTCTTGTTGCCATCAAGCTGATAACCGAGGGAAATGAGGGGCTGATTCTGGCCGCGGGGGGGGGGGGGGGCTGTATGTGGGAAGGAAGCAGCTCCTTCCCAGCAGTGGGGCTGTTTCTGGAAGGCTAGTTAGCTGGGCTCCCTTCTCGCCCATCTGGAACCTGAGGGATGGTTGGGCCAGGCTTCTCTCCAGTTGTTTCCTGCCCCCCCCCCCAATGGGGAATTGCTCTGGGCTGCTCTTTTGACAACTTCTTCACTGCTTGGCTACAGAGAGGAGTTGGTGGCTAAGGAAAAGAAGCTGCAGTGAGCCGCCCCCTGTAGCAGGGGCCGCTGTGCCCTCAGACCAGCGCCCCGCTGTCCGGTTCCCAGGGCAACTCTGGGAATGGAGGAAGCTTCAGCAAAGGGCACATTAGCTAGCAGGGGGCAGCAGGTCCCGTTGCTCAGGAGATGTGGGAACGTGGTACAGGTAATGCCACAGCTTAGCACAGCCCAGGCCCCCTCCCAGGAAGGGCTGGTGGGCACATCAGAGCAGCCTGCACCCTGAAGCACGAGGCCTTTGGTCCAGCCGTGGCTCCCCTATGCCTGCCCTGCCACCTCTCACAAGAAAGCCTGCCTGCCAGGCTACCCATCTAGCCTGGTGGAGCTGTTCCCAGCCATCCTCCCTTCAAGGTTGCAAGGAGGGCCTGTGTTCTGACAGCATTGAGGTGGGTGGACAAACTTCAGGGCTGAGGGTCATGGGCTGGAACCCCTTCCTCCCAGCCTGCCACATCCCACAGATCTGGCCCTGCCTGGAGAGGCTGTGCTGGAGCTGAACCTCATCTGACTGGGGGACTGCAGCTGGCAACTCCTCTAGGAAGGTCATCGCCAACGTGGCTGTCTAGGCAGGCCCTGTGACCAGGCCACCCTGAAGGGACTCTGCCCACTTCCCTCAGGAGGGTCCAGGAAAGAGGAGCTGGCACCCCGCTTCAGCCAGGCCGGGTCCCTGTCCTGTGGCTACAGCCGGCAACATTTCCAGGGGGCACCTGATATTTTTGCCATCCCCAAGGACATTGAGGGGCTTGCAGAAGCCTCTGCTGCCAGGAAGGGCCTTACCCTGTCCTTGGAGGCTGCAGAGTCAGCCCTTTTCTCTCCCTGGGTGACTCAAGCGGCTGGCGAGCTCTGAGCTCCCAGCCTTCCAAGCCCGGAGGAGCTGGCCAGGACTCCTGGGTGGGACTGGCTTGGCTTGGCTACAGGGCTGCTGCCTGCCTCCCCCACCCCATTTCTCCTCTCTCTGCGGTTGGAAAATCCACGTGGCTTATAAGAAAAATATTTGCTCAACAGCCGTTTTTGCAGGAATCTGTGATGTTAATTTGAACAGTCTGCTGGGGATGACAAAGGGCCCATTCAGTGGGTCAGCTGGTTCCTGTGGGGACCTTCCCACTTTCCAGCCCCTGGGGCCAGCAACTCCCGGGGGCCCTCTGGCTTCCCTGACTCCTGGGGACTGTCCAGCCGCTTCCCGGCCCGGAGGGCAGGCCAGCTTTGGTGCAGCCTGGCCCCTTTCCTGAATTAGATACACTCTGGCCCATCATTGCTGGCATGAGGCTGGGGAGGGATGGGAGCCTTGTCATGCCAACAAACAGATGGTTGAACTCTGGAAAAACCTTGGCCAGCGGATCAGGCCCGCCTGGCGCTCAACAAGGCTGCAGCAATGCTTCTTCTGGCCTCAGAGCCTTTCCCTTGGCCACTGCAGTCTGCAGCTGCCACCTGCCCAGGAGGGAGTTGGTTTCTTTCCCTTTTACCACTGGTGTTGTGAGGTTGCGCCTTGCTAGATCTGTGCAGATGGCATTGCCCAGGTGTTCCTGGTGGAGCTGAGAGACCATCCTGGAAGTGGAAAGTGTAGACCAGCTCCCACCTCTTCAGGACCCCTGCAGGGAGCTCATTAGAGCAGCAGGACCTTCTCCTCCTGGGCTCCATGTGGGAGGGTCTGCTTGCCTGGGCTTCAAGGGTCAATCTGCATGATGAGCAGAGGGGCTTCAACTCCTCCAGAGGCTCTTCTGACATGACCAGCCAGCAGCACCCCTTGAGCAGCTCCCTGGAGAATCCACCTGGAGTGCAGGGGAGAGGGGTGGACTCTGAGTCAGGCCAAGCTGTGCAGGCGCCCTGAGGGGGGGGCTTCTTGGGAGTCAAAGCAGGGAGGGCTTCAGAGGTTAAAGGGAGGGTGGGGCTTATTTTGGCTGTGCTGCTCACAGCCCGGGTTCCCCAGTAGAAGAGCCATTTGTGAACGAGCCCCAGTTTATCAATTGAACCCAACTGGGTGCATCCCTTGGAGCTCCAAACCAGCAACCACAACTTAGCCAGTTTGGGCCTGGTCGTTGGC
This sequence comes from Laticauda colubrina, assembly GCA_015471245.1. NCBI lineage: Eukaryota > Metazoa > Chordata > Lepidosauria > Squamata > Elapidae > Laticauda > Laticauda colubrina. Next base: position 13,265,988 of record BLBF01000067.1, read on the forward strand.
TGACATTCAGCTGTCCAAGGGCCGAGTGTCCAGTCTCCTGCAGCCTTGAGGAGAGAGAGCTGTGTTGCAGCTCTAGGTCACCGCTCTGCCTGCATTCCAGGCAGATCCCCTAATGCGACCCACGTGGTACCTCTTTGATTCAGTAGCCGCAGCCGCAGGCTTGGGAGGTGGGAGACGCTGGCTGGACCCAAGGCCGGCTAGGCAGAGCAGCTGTGTAAACACCGCTCAGCTTGGCCGGAGCACAACTCTGGCTGATGCTGCCAAAGGGCGGGGGACTGCCGGTAGGAGGCCATAGCAGCCCTGACAGGCTGAGTTGGGTGGTGGTGAGGGGGGCTGCTTTAAGAGGTGGCTTCTCTCCCTCTAGGCCTGGGCATCCTCTGCCCATGCTTTGGCCTGCTCTGGGGGCATTTTCCCTGACGCCTGTCCAGCAGAAGGGCTTCAGCCAGGCCTGCAGTCAGGTGGCCCCCTCACTCTTGCTCTTCGGACAGAGGCCTCCCCCTTGCCTGGGTCCAAAGGACCACGTGACTCTGCCTGCCGGGCTCCATGTAGTGAACAGCGGCTGAGCAAAGGGCAGCACAGAGGTTGCATCTAATTTTCAGCCCACTTTTGGTGGGCTGAATGAGATTCCTTGACTCTGGTGTGGATCCGTTCCTGTGGACACAGCTGGTGACCCTGCTCTGCCAGCCATGGAGATATGCAAGGCTGGATCAAACCCAGTGATGTACCCCCTCCTCCTGGCTTAATGCATTCTGTGTATCCAACCATGTCTCTCACCCGATCTACTCAGAAGAACCTGCTTCTAAGGACAGGGAAGGGCCAGCAGAGGCCCCAGAGGCCAAATTGGCCTGCCCAGCCTGGGGTGAAACTGACTTCCTGGTGCCTCTTTCCAGCTACTTGGGAAAGGCATGGGGGGGTCTCTTGTAAAGACTCTGTGCTATGGAAGTCCTTTGGCCCCCAGGGTTGCAGCTCAAAGGCTGGCATTGCAAGCAGATGGTGTTTTGTGTGGAGGAGGGGCAGCCAAGCTCAAAAGGGACAGGGTCAGTACGAGGGTGTCTTCCACAGTCTGCACCTTCCGTATTCTCCGTCTGCAGTAAGAGCTGGATGCCGCATGTTTGCATTGTGCACCTTTTCTACAAGAGCAGCCTGTCAATAAGGCTCTCTTGCTCACACTCATATTTTTATACAAAAACATTTGTAATCTGCACAATCTGCACAAAACTTATTTTTGTAGAAAAACATTTATCATCTGGTTTTACAAACAGATCAGTCTGCTAGGAAAGTTACTGCCCAGAAGGAAGGGGACCATGCAGTGACAACTAAGAGTTCAGTGTTACGCCCTTGGGGCCTGCTGGAGCGAGTTCTCCTCCTCGATTAATGGAAGAGGCTCTGCTCCTTCATGTAGTTGTTTTTACAGCTCCCCCCCCCCCATCGTTCTGTAGGCCTGGGGCTGCCCTCTGCAGAGGACTTGGGCTGGCACATGAGGGCCCCTTGCTGTGGGAGGTGGCCTCTCTCTGTGCCACTCTCTGGCCTCGACCTGGGCACTGCCCAGACGGTCACCAAGGAAGCTACCTACATCCTGCTTTGCCTGAGTGCCCCTAAAAGTAGGAAGGGCCCAGGGCCCGAGGGGGGACTGTGCCTGTGAAATGGGGTTGCATGAGAGGCACCTCATATTCCAGGCTGAGGGGCGCCGCAGTCTTGGGACTCTGCTCACCACTCATCATTACGCCCTCCAGCTCCAATGGGCTGGGGCTTGGGCTTCCGGAGGCAGCCTGACCCTTCCTCTGCTGCCTGTGCTGTCGCGCATAGCAGGAGCTGGCAACTGCTACCCCCAGCAGGAGCAGCACAGCCGCCACAGAAGGCGCCACCACCAGCGGCAGGTCGGGGCCTTTGCTCTGGGTGACAGGCGCATGCTGCTGGTGGGTTTGGTGCAGCGTGTGGGCCTCCACGCAGAGCTCCTCCTGGGGCGCCTTGTCACCCAGGGCCCCAATGCAGATGTGGTACGAGGAGTTGGGCTTCAGGGCCCGCACCGTGTATTCAGGCAAGGTGGCTGGCAGGCTGAGGGTGACAGGCCGCTTGTCTGGGCCTGAGAGGTTCCAGTAGGTCAGGCGGATCCCCTTGAGCTGAGGCTTGGAGCGGATGTAGTTCTGCAGGCCCACCTTGATGGAGGTGCTTCCCATGTGCTTGATGGCTATTTGTTTGGCCTGGGTGGGCTCTGGCGGAGCAGTCGTAGCCCTCCCGACCTCACAAAACAATCCGGTGAAGCCCAGGGGGCAGAGGCACTCCAGGTGGTGGTTGGGGCCTGGCTGGCACAGGCCCCCATTAAGGCAAACATGCGGTGGGCAAAGCCAGGCCTTGGGGCTCGGCTGGCCCTCTGGGGCAGGCGAGGCCGTGGTCATGAGGCTGACGTGCCTGGCGGTGGGGTGGGCCTCTGGGGGAAGGGGCCTGCTGCTGCTGGGGAGTTTGGGGCTGATTGCTCGTAGGGTGCTGCTGGTGCTGGTGCTGGTGGGACAGCCAAAGTCTACATACTCCAGCTGTTGGAGCAAGCGGCCTGCGTTTTTTGGGGGGAAATGGCAGCGGGTCTCTTCTGGCCTCCGGAGCAAGGCTTTGCCTAGCCTGGCCCAGCTGACGACCCAGCTCATGGGGCAGACGCAGTTGAAGGGGTTCTCAGCGGCAGCAACTGCCCTGAGCCTGGGGAAAGAGGCAAAGAAGTCCCAGGGGAGCCCGTTGAGGTTGAGGTTGCTGATGTCCAGGTCCTGCAGCTGCTGGAGCTGCTGGAAGTCCTCTGCCCGCAGCTGCGAGATCAAGCCGTTCCCTGCCAGGCTGAGCCTGGTTAGCCCGGGCAGCTGGCTCAGGACCCCAGGCACCCTGGCCAACAGGTTGTCTGAGACATCCAGCTCATGCAGGTTGCGTAGGCTCTGCAGGAGCTCTTCATCCACGCTGCGCAAGCCCAGCCCGGACATCTTCAGGGACTCCAGGCTCCGCACATGGAAGGTGCCTGTCTCGAGGGCTGCGATCTTGTTCCGGCTGATGTCCAGCAGCAGGAGGGTGGGCAGGTTGAGAGGGGGCACCGTGTGTAGCTGGTTGTCCTGGAGCTTCAGTTCCAGGAGGCTTTCCAGCGAGTCGAAGGCAGCCGGGTGGATGGTCTGGAGCTGGTTGCGATCCAGGTAGAGCCGCTCCAGCAGGCGCAGTCCATGGAAGCTCTCGTTGGTGACCTCCTGCAGCTGGTTGGCAGACAGGTCGAGATTGTGGAGTCCCGGCAGCAGCTGGAAGACATTGTGTGGCAGGCTAGATAGGAGGTTCTGGGAGAGGTCCAAGAGTTGGAGAGCGGGTAGCCCTGCAAAGCTGTCCTCGCTCAGTGTGTGGAGGCCACTCTCAAACATGTACAGGTGGGCTGTGTCTGGTGGCAGCCCCTGCGGGATGGCAGGGCTGCTCCTGGCGATGCAGAAGACGGTCTGGGGCTGGTTGCACTGGCAGTCGGCTGGGCAGCCCTGGACAAGGCTACCAGCTGGGAAAAGCAGCAGTGCCCAGATCAGGGGGAGCCTCATAGTGGAGCTTCTGCAGACAGAAAAACAAAGGTGGTGGTGGGTCATTTCCAAAGCCCCCGTGGGCCACTCCTGCCCAAGCTTTTCTCCTAGTGCAAGTCCTGGATATTTGCCTGGCCCCAGGAGTTTTTCTGGGAGGCAATCCTTTTACACAAGACAGACAGACAGACACACGGTTTAGTCTATGCCCCTTCTCAGGGATCAGCACAGGCCAGGAATGGATGCTGGCTTCCTTCCCAGGGGAGAAGAGCTAGCCTCCCTTTGGTCCTGCCAGCATTCAGTCATCTCCGGGGATCAAGCTGGGAGGGCACCAGAGGAGGGTGCTGGCCATTTGCATAAGAGACCCTGGCTTATTGGGAGGACACGGGGCTGCTGGGCAACTTTCCTTTTGGGGCTGCCGCCATTTGCCAGCAGCTGGCATGCACTGCCACTTTGGGGGCACCCAAACTTGCCTCCTGTTCTACAGACCCTCCAAGGCTGGGGAGGGGGGGGGGCAACATGTGATGTTGATTTCATGGAAAGCCAGCAAAGGAAGGCGCCCCATATGCAGGCACCCACATTATGGTTCTGCCCATCCCTGTCCAAGTGCTGGGAAGGGCAAAGCACACACACACACACACACACACACACATTCTTGGCAAGGATGAGCAGCTCGCTTGGAGAGGGCAAGGTAGATGCCAGCCGGCTCAGGTGTGACCCCCACTCTTGCAGTTTCCTCAGCCAGCAATCACAGGCAGCTGGTCTGTCGCCTCATTTAATAAGGGAGATGATTAACTTTGGCTGAAAGGCTCTTAGAAAGGCTGCTGCTCACCAGGTGATCAGCTCTGGAATGTGCAGCTGAAGGAGGGGGAGGGCCCTGAGTTGGCTAGCAAAGAGAGGGAGGGGGAGGCTTCCCCCCCTGCACTTTGAGCGATTGAGACCCCCCCCAGCCTACATTACTCCTCACCTGGTAACCCTCGTCTGGCTGTGAGCTTCCCAACATTTGCAGTGGGGCTGGCCCTGAGGACAGCATTCATTGACATGCGGTCAGTGCAACCCTGGTTTTCTCCATTGCCCTGGAACTAGCTGTCCGCCACTGTGCTCGCCTTAGGCTTAGGGACCAAGACTGGAAGGGTCTGGCCAGGAGGAGGGCCCCGGGCTGCAGGGAAGCTGCAGGAGGACCTTGGCCTATGGATGGCTCTGCCCTGTCCCTTTATTTGTTGACCTGGCTGGGGGTAGGATCTCGCCAACCTTCCTCATTTGGGGCCTGCAAAAGATGGGGACTGGAGCAGCTCCCCACCCCACCTGCCACCTCCAGGCTTGGGCCACTGATAAGCAACCTCTTGCCCCTGACAGCTTATGGGGAGACATGTCTTGCCATCCAGGAGGCTCCCTCCACACCCCGCAAGGCTTGGGAGTGCCCTGCCTGGCCTGGAAGCCATCTGGTCCCAAGATGCTGCCAGGAAGGCTCCCCGCAGTCTCAGGCTAAGAAAAGCGCCCGTGTGGGGCAACTGGCAAGGGATCAGAGGCTCCTTGACCCACAGCAGCCTTCTCTGGAGCCGGGGGTGGGGTGGGGGGAAAGCCACAGGAAACGCCCCATGCAGGCTGGCTGGGAGGGGGGAGCACACTGCAAACACCTGGAGTCACTGTCCCTTCCAAAGCAGCCGTACAGCAGGGAGCCCCACTTCCGGTCTTTCTTCCTCATATCATTCTGTTTTTCCATGAAAACTGGAGGGGGGTGATGCTTAAGGGGTGCAGCAAGTCAACGGCTCTGGCTGTTTGCTGTGTCCAGGTTTGCTCCCCAATCAAGATTAGGTGGCTGCTTGGACTTAGCCTGGGTTGAAATGCTCTGGAGGGGGGGTGTTGCATAATCCAGGACCCTTCAAATGGGGAGCAGTGGGAGGGGCTGAGAACTGAGAGACTCAAGTTTCCCAAAGATTCAACTGCTCTTCCATGGCCAGGCAGAGGCAAGGGGACCTGGCCCCTCCCTTGGACATCCTCCCCCCCCCCCCTTTGCTCCTGCATGCTGCCTCTGCTTCCTTCTCCAGCCAAGTGAGGCATGGAGTCCCCTGGGCTGCTCCTCAGGTTAGGCACTCCAAGCATCCTTTCCTCCCTTCAGAGCCACGGGGGACCCCAGCCAGGAAATGAGTCCCCAGCTTCGCCCTGCGCAGAAGGGGCAGCTGGGTCTTCTGGGGGTCCTGTGGGAAGAGGGTGTACGCACCCACCCACCCACCCACTTGCACTTGGGCAGGCCCTGGGCCTTTGGGTGGCAGGCTGTCATCAGCCTGGCACAGGCATAACCCCTAATTAGGCCAGGGAGGAGCCGCCTAACCTACATTCCCGTGGCCAGGAGGAGGAGGCTGCAAGGAGTTGGGCAGCAGCTGTGGGGCAGTGGGGGAGGGAGCGGCCCTTGCTTGGCTTGGACTTTGGCGTCAGGACCAGGTGGCACTCCTTGCAAATGGAGGGGGAGGAAACCCCCCCTGTGGTGTGGCTGGAGTGTCTCCTGATGGGCAGCACAGAAGAAGCCTCTGTTCAGAGGGGCTGTGAACCGCCTTGCCCAGCTTGGGGCATCCTGCAAACCTGGGGCTGAGGCGCTTTCACAGGAGGTTGCATGGTCCAGCTGGCCCATCAACCCAAGGCTGGAACTATATCAGGAAGTGGGCTGAGAGAGGAGCTCCGACATCCATGCCCCTCCCAAGATGGCAAGAAAATGCAGGCTGTAGCCCATATTGCAGGATGGTTGCCTAGATTGTGCTCTCCAGGGCTGGGGGAAATGTTGCCCCCCCCCCCGACTTGGGGGGTTGAGGGTCAAGCAGGAGTTAGCTGCTCTGTAGGAGCCCTCTGCCCCCTTCCCTGCCAAATTTCTAGCTTTCCCTCCCTCCGCCCTTGGAGGACTCTGCAGCCTCTCACCTCCCCAGCCACAGCATTCCTGCCCTGGCTTCTCCAGCTCCCCCCAGGTGTTGGGGAGGGGGCGAGCCAGCAGGTAGCGACCAGGGGCTCATCTGTGGTGTGTGGGAGGCCTCCTGCCCACCAGACCATCTCTCGGGCTCCGAAGGAGGATTCCATTGTGTGAACAGAGGGCTGGCTGGGGCTGTTTATCTGGTTGGGTCCTGGGCTGAGAGACATCTGGCCGAGTGAGAGATGTGCTGATGGCCATGTGTTGGCCAGAGGCTCCCCCAGGGGGCATGCCAGTCCTTAGGCCCTGCATGTGGGTGTTCCCAGCTGGGTGTCCTCTGGGCCAATTGGACTGCTTAGTCATGAGAAATCAGAGCGCTGCACACCCGTCTTGAACCCACAACTGTGTAGTCTTGGAACCAACTTCCTCCAGAAATGCAGTTCAACTCATGGCCAAACCCAATCAAGAGTGCAGATTTTTGGCTTGTAAACTGAGCACATCATCCCCCCCCCCCGCACCCTTCCTAAGATTCCTGACACCCATCCCACCCTCACCAGAAACAGGAAACTGGTCTTCCCTCTGGCTGGCCTAGCAGGCAGGACCTCTTCCTGGGAAGGAGCAGCTTTCCTGCCCAGGAGGGGCTCAAGGGATGGGCTCCTCCGTCGGGCTGGGGCCTTTGCTAAGCTGAAGCTGCTGCTGGGAATCCCCTCCCTCCACCCATCCTCACTTGGCCCTGGGCCCACAAGCCGCTGGCTCTACCTGAGCAGCAGCACTGGAGGTCCAGCAGCTCTCCAGTGCCCCCCCCCCATTGCCAGAGTGTCTCTTGGCAGTTCCTTGAGGGGAGAGGGGGGGTGTCTGGCAGTGCTCCAGGTGCCTCCCCAGCCCCGGGGAACAGGAGGAGAGGGAGGGACGCCGCAGGGCCCACGGCTGGCAGCCCCAGGCGCCCTCCCCAGCCAAGTTCCTGAGCAGAGGCGGATGGGGGGCAATTCAACGGAGACGGGGGAAGGGCTGGCTGCCTGGGTCGAGGAGGAGGGGGCCGCCCAGCAGCTCCATTTCCTCCTGCTGGGGGGGGGGGGGGATGGTGTGGCGAGAGCCAAGATCCCGCCAGCCCGGCTTGTGCTCCGGGGCCCTTGTGTGGACGTTCCCGAAGCGGGGAGGGCCACTTTGGGGTGGGCCGGGGCGGGAGAGGCTCCCGCACGGCGCGCGCTTTCCCAAGCCCCCCTCCAACGGGCCAGAGAAGCTGGCCGGCCTCTGCTGGCCTGGCGCCTGGGAGGGGACTTCGCCCATGCTCCGAGTTGCCCAGGGCTGAGCAAGTCGACGGCTCCTCTCCCGAAAGGGAAGCCAAGTGCCTGGGCGCGGAGGCGAAGCGCCCTGCCGTTCCCCACGGAGCCGCTCCGATCCCCTCCCTCCGCGGACCGAGGCGCCTTCCGGGCGGCGGGGGCTCGGGGCACTTACCGACCGGGCTGCCCGAGGGCCGGGGGGCTGCTCGCGCGTCGGGGCTGCTGCGGCTGCTGCTGCGGCGGCGGCGGCGGCGGCGGCGGCCGCTCCATCGGCGGCTCTCCGCCCGCCTCCCTCCCGGCCGGGCTGGCCGCGGCTCTGCTGACTCGGGTTGCAGCGCGCGGCGGGGCGGCGGGCGCCGATTGGCTGGGGAGCCGGGAGGCGGAGCGGGGGACGCGGGGCGCCGACCCTCCTCTCAGCCTGGCCGGGCCGGGGAGCCCCGGTGGGTCAGGACAGGCCCGTCTGCTGCCTGGCGCCCCGTCGGACGAGCCTCCCGTCGCCGCGAGGAGGCGGCTTGAAAGACCTGCTGGGCCTGTTTGGGGAGCGGGAGGGGCCGGGCCGGGCCGGGCCGGGCCGCCCTTGTCCCTTGGCCCCTTCTCCGGTGGCTGCAACCGCCCCAAAGCGGCCTTGCCCTGCCCGCGGAAGGGGGTCCCGAGGCTGGGCCCAGCCCGCGGGAAGGGTGGGGCTGGCAGGGCCGGTGTGGCGGGTCTTGCCTTCCCGGAGCTCGGCCCAGAAGGCGGCCGGCTAGGGCTGCGGGGCGATTTCCTGCCAGCCCCCCTCCCGGTTGCTTCATGGGAGGCGGCGTCGGTCAGGACGGGCTGGAAAGGGGTCCCAGCAAGGAGTGAGCCAGCCCGGGCGCCTGAGGAAGACCAGGGTGGCCAAGGGCAGGCTGGGAAGAGTTGGCAGCGCAGACACCCTGGCCGGGTGGGGGCTGCTGGGTGAAGGGGGCTCTTGTGGTCTCTTCTTCTCCCCCCGCAGGCCTCTGGTCCCGCTCTTTGACCCCAGCACCGGCCTTCTTGTCCTGGCAGGGAAGGTAAGTGCCGCTGGTCCCTCTGTGGGAAGGGGGGGGGGGAGTTGCAGCAGCTGCTCAGGCAGCCATTCTCTTTCAGGGAGAGAAGGTGCTTCTCTGCTACGAGGTGCAGCCTGCGCAGCCGGCCATGGCAGAAGGTGAGTCCCCCTCCCCACAGCTTGCTTGCCCAGGGTTCCCGCCCCGAAGTTGGGCACCTCTCTGCCACTCACTCAGCTCTCTGCTCAGTTCACCGGTGCTTTCTGGAGACCCGGACTCAAGGAGCGGCCCAGTTGCCCAGACTGGCCCTGGATGTCACAGCCTGCGAAGTGATGAAGGTTTTGCAGCTGAGTGACTCGGCCGTTGTGCCCATCAGCTACCTGGTGCCCAGGAAGGTAAACCAGCTAAGCTGGCCACGTGGGGATAGGTGGGGCCTCTGGCTCCAGCAGGTCTTATTTAGCCCTGGACTTTCTTGCAGGCCACACATGAGTTCCACAAAGACTTATTTCCTGACTGTCCTGGAAACATCCCGGCAGCATCCGCTCAGGCCTGGTGGGCAGGGGACAACACGCAGGTAAGGAGGAGGGCTGAGCTCTCCCCAGTTGGTGGCCCCCAAGATCTTCAAAGACCCACCACCACCACTCCGGTGGCTTCTTAGCTGACCACCATCAAAGCAGCAGGCCTGCCCCACAGGACTCATGGCCTCCTGCCCACAGGCCTTTTCCAGGGAGAGGCTGCTCTGGGCCTTACCTGGTCAGCCCTGGCCAGCATTGACCGATGCCTTTGATTGCCCTGCCCCAGAGCAGCACCCTCCTGGGCCTTGGCTCCTCTGGCAGGTTAAACCTTTCCTCTCCTTGCTCCAGGTGGAAATGGTGAGTCTTGATCCTGCCTACAGGCCCAGCCTAGGCTTCCTCTCTGCCTGCCTGCCTCACCTTGACCAAGACAGCCAGCACCCACTCTCTGCCCACATGGAGGCAGGGGATCAGGCCAAGGATCTGGACAACAGTGTGAGTAGCCGTGGCTGACAGGGCACCTGGTAGCTTTGCCCACTTTCCGGGGTACCCTGGTCCCAGCTTCCTTTGAGCAGGGATGATCTGGGCCTGTCCCCATTCCTCCCCTTGGTATACTGGACTCCAGCCCACTTGCAACTGGCTGACACATGGCATTGGTTTTTGCTAGGTGGGCAGCAGCCTGTCCTCTCCTGGCAGCTCTCTGGCATCTCCCTCCAGCACTGCCCCATCTCTCTCTGCCACCAGCGGCTTTTCCTCCAGCCCAAGCCAGCGGTCGCTGCAGAATATTCTGGGTAAGGGTCTGTGGGCCAGGGACACCGACAAGAATGCCCGGGCTGCCTTAAAGGGTGCTTTGTTGAGGTGTGGATGCTGTGGGGCACAAGGAAGATCCATGGGGCAGCCCACCCCCAGACCCACTCATCCCTTGCCTTTGTCTCCAGGCCCGAGTTCTGCCTTCCGGCACGTCGAAGGCACCGTCTTGCCTCGCAGCACCCACATCACCAACCTACGAGGCTTGAGCCTCACCACACCAGGAGAGTGTGATGGCTTTTGCGCCAACCGGCATCGCATCGCCATCCCACTGCTTGCCACAGGTGGACAGGTGGCCATTTTGGAGGTGAAACACCAGCCCCACCCTCAGCGTCATGGCCGGCTACAGACTGCTGGGGGACGGGGGGGGCTCCCTCTGCCTTGGCAAAAGTCAAGGAGGAGTGGCAGAGGGCACCATGCACATGGCTTCCTTCCCTGTCTCCCAAGCTCTCCCAGCCAGGGCGACTCCCTGACACCCCCATGCCCACCATCCAGAATGGGGCACCCATCTCGGATCTGTGCTGGGATCCCTTTGATGAGCAACGCCTAGCCATTGGTAGGGACCGGGGGGTCTTTTTCCGGGGGATTGCCTGTGCATCCCAGCCTTTGGGCCGGCTAAGCCCTGCCACAGGGCCACACCCCACCACAAGGGTCCTTTCTTCCCTCTCTGGTGCAGCTGGAGAAGACACCAAGATTCGGCTGTGGCAGGTTGAGCCAACCGGGCTGCAGAAGCAGCTGCTGGAGCCAGAAGTGGTCTTGAGAGGTCAGCAACCCCATCCCTCCACCCCATTCTCCTTGTGGCTGGCCTCGGGAAGCCTAGCGCTGCTCTGAATGCAGCCTCTCTCCTTCTCATGCCAGGCCATACAGAGAAGATCTACTCCATCAAGTTCCACCCTCTGGCCGCCGATGTCTTGGCCTCCTCCTCCTATGACAAGAGTGTCCGGATCTGGGATGTTCGCACAGGGAGGCAGGAGCTGGGACTGCACGGCCACACGGACCAGGTGGGGAGCACAGCGGCATCTCCAAGTTCTTTGTTACATCCAGAAGTGTTCTGCCGAATAGCCAGCAATGAAGTCGGCCTGGCAGCCCTGGTCACCGGCAGAGACAGCATCCACCCTGATAGCGGGGCATGCAGTCCACCTTGCACTTGGCCGATCCAGCATCCTGGAGCTGCAAGCCTCCCTCAGCCAGCCTTGGGGGTTAACCTGTTGTTGCTTTCAGATCTTCAATCTGGCCTGGAGCCCCGATGGATGCTGCCTGGCAACTGTCAGCAAGGATGGCAAAGTGCGAGTTTACGAGCCTCGGAAGGCTGGGCAGCCCTTGCAGGTCAGGGGCAGGCCAGGCTCTTCTGGAGGGCAGCGCCCGCATATATCCCAGACAGCCCATGTGGGCAGCTATAGCCCATTCTCTTTCTGAAGCATCTCCCCCCTTGCCCCCTCACAGGATGGTCCAGGGCCTAAGGGGGGTCGAGGTGCCCGTGTCACCTGGGTCTGTGGTGGCAAATACCTGCTGGTCTCCGGCTTTGACAGGTGAGCCCTCCCCCCCAGCAGTCTCCCAATTGCTTGCAAGAGCACAGACTGTCTTATCTCTTTCTCCCCCTTCCTCTTTCAGCCGCAGCGAACGCCAGCTCTCCTTGCACCAGGCTGAGGCCCTGGCTGCTGGACCACTAGCCACCCTCGGCCTGGACGTCTCTCCCTCCACCCTCATCCCTTTCTATGATGTGGACACCAGTGTGGCCTTCTTCACAGGCAAGGTGAGCCAAGAGGGAAGGGAGATCCTGCCACTCAGAGGGCAAGGGCTTTGGGGCATGTCCAAGGGAGCAATGCAGGCCATCTGGCCCCTGCCCTGCAGTATCTTTGGGGGGGAAGACACAAAAATGGCTCTTCTTTTGCCTCTAGCCAGGCTGGGCACCTGGTCTGTGGAGCCCAGTTTCCCACTCAGAGGAATTCAGCTTCTCCCCACTGCATTTCTCCTGGCTGATTCCCATGGCACCAGTTTAGCCTTAGTGTAACGCTTGGACAGGAGCCCCCAGTCAAGGCTGTGCATTCTACCTCTTCTCTCTTCTGGGAGCTTAGGGTGACACGAGGGTCTATGTCTATGAGGTGGTCCCAGAGGCCCCTTTCTTCCTGGAGTGCAACAGCTTCCTCTCCTGCGACCCCCACAAGGTGAGGCACCTCCTGAGACCTGCGGAGAAACAAGATTGGGATGCTGAGAAATCTTTTCATGCTGGAGTCTTTACTGGACTTGGCTTCTTTTGACACTGTGAGGGCCAAAACTTTGCGTGAGACTTTTGAAAACGCTGCAGAGGGCAAAGAATGGAGCAGTAGCTCTCCTGCCTGCCCCCCGCCCCCCAACACTGGCAGCCAGGGAGCGGTGGTCCCTGCCAGAGGCTGGAATGGCATCCCAGAGGGGAAGAACTTTGGGGCCAGCCTTCCCTCAGTGGCTGTTGACCTACATGGCCACCTGGAGGCCTCTTCCTCTGCTGGGGGATTCTTTGACCAGCATTAGGCGGCCTGCCCTCCTGTGGCCATCCAGGGCCAGAGCATCCCAATAGCAGAGAAGCTTTTGCAAGATCTCTGGGATGCTGGTTGGGGAGTTGCTCCTTGCAAGACAACTGGTCAAGTCTCTCTCCTTGACTGCTCCAGGGTTTTCACTTCCTGGCCAAGACGGCGTGTGATGTGCGGGAAGTCGAGATTGCCCGGGCACTGCGCCTCCGGCAGACCTCCATTGAGCCGGTGGCCTTCCGAGTCCCCAGGGTCAAGGTAGAACCCCAAGGCTTGGCCTGTAAAGCCATGTGTATGTGCGCGTGCATGCATGCATGTATGGGTCTGCAGTTGGGGGAGAGGTGTCTATGTGTGCATTGCTCAGATCTTCAGTCCACACTGCCAAGCAACACTTGCAATTGGCCAGTTTCAGTTGCATGAATCAGTCGTTCGGAAACTCAGAATGCTTCCCTGTGGCCCGTATTCCTTAGAGGTCCATTCATTTGCCCCAACCCCCAAGGAGGCTCGCATGGGGAAAGTGACCTTCCGTGGTGCTTGCTAACTCCAGGGCCCTTTACTTACCTACAGCCAGACATGTCCATGGAAGGGCTCACCCTCATCTCTTGCAGCTGCCCGGCTGCTTTCTTCAGGGGAGGGACCTTTATTGGAGGCCCCCAATCTAATACCTCGCCCCTTCACCAGTTCAAAGCCTGTCTGAGAGGCTCAGCATTGCCACTGAGGTGCTCCAGCCTCTCATCAGTCGTGGGGCATTTCCTTCCCATAGAAAGAATTCTTCCAGGACGATCTTTTCCCGGCTACGCAAGTATGGTGGGAACCTGCCCTGCCAGCCACAGCCTGGCTGAAGGGCACAAACAAGCAGCACCAAACCATCAGCCTGCAACCCCAGGACATGACCTCAGGTAAGGGGGGAGGGGGGCTGAGCAGGGAGGGCTGAAGGAGTTCAGTGGACAAGAGAACAAGGAGCTCCTACTGCCTTCCCCCACGTAGTGAGCCAAGTGCCCAAGGAAGCCCCCAGCCGGAAATACCTGCCTTCCTCTGTCTATCTGAAGGAGAAATCTGATGAGCAGAAGAAAGAAGAGGTTAGCCTTTACTCCCTTTGATCTCCTTACACTGGGGAAAGGGGCAGTTCCTCTGCCTTGGGGTGAAGAAGCCCCCTCTAACACCCATTCTCTGCAGCTGCTCAGTGCCATGGTGGCCAAGCTGGGGAACCGAGATGACCCCCTCCCGCAGGACTCCTTTGAGGGAGTGGATGAAGAGGAGTGGGTAAGAGCAGGGCTGGAAGGGTTGAATTCTTCTGGGGGGCACAGAGGGCAGCCCCCTCAGAGCCCCAGATGAAAGGAAGCGTCAGATTTGGGTGGCAGGCTGCTCCCCACCGATTGGCTTCTCCAGCTAAGCCCAGAGAGATCCAACTCTCCCCTCTCCCTCCCTGCCTCCTTTATTCCAGGGTGGTGAGCCACTAAGGGCAGCCACTAAGGGCTGGCCAGCACCAAAGCTCTGTCTGTGAAGGGTCTTTCACTGTGGAGGGATGGACTTTGTCCCACTACCCACAGCAGGTGTCTTCAAGCAGCTGGCCCAACATTGCTCAGCCATGCCCATCTCTTATTGCTCTCTAGGAGTAGCTGCAGACGCTGGAAAGACTGATGCTGCCACTCTGCCTGCAGCCCCCGCAGAGCCTGGGATGGAAGGGAGCATCAGATTCGGGCTGCAGGCTGCTCCCCACCGGCTGGCTGCTTCTGCTCAGGGGCTGCCTTCCTGCTGGGATGGGGACTCACACCACCTGTGTACTATTGCCTGACGAAGGCTTCCACCCAACAGGGGATCCTCGGGGTCTGTCCTTGGCAGGAGCCTTTCTATTCCATCTCAGGCTGTGCAGGGCCACTTCTCGGCTTGCTGCTTTGAAGCTGGTGGGCCAGTTGCAAGCATCCTCAGGGCTCGTTCACTGCCCACCTGTCCCCGTGATTCCAGGCTGGCATCCTGAAGTTGCAGAAGCTTTTGTTCACCAGCTGCCTTCTCAGGAGGAAGCTCCTTTCTCCAGCTGATTCCGTCTTGCTGGGTGTAACCCTAACATGAAAACCTCCCTCCTCCTGTTCTGGTGTCTCCTGTGTCTTTATTCCTTCTGTGGCTTCCCAGCCAGAAGGATGTGGTCCCCTGGCTGCCTCTTCCCGAGGAGCGCTCTCTGCTCCGACTTCTCTAGTGGGGAAGAGCCAGAAGCCCACAGACACTCCTGCTGTCGCCGCTGATGAAGGATTTGGGGGGGGGGGGGAGTTACACCTGGGCTTTTTGGCAGCTTACCACCAGTTCCCCTAAATCCACGGGTTTCACTTCCCCAGTTCTGCCGGCTATAAAACGGAAGCCCAGATCCCCTGGCTGGGAAGGCAGAGAGGCACCAGGGTGGTCCTTCCACCGGAGCTCCGACCAAAGGCTCTCCACCCCCAGGCCCCTTTGGAGGCAGGTTTCCCCTGGCCGCGGTCAAAGGAAGCCCCTATCCCTTCCCCCCGGACTCCGTCCTCCTGGTAGATGGCGCGAAGGGTGGCAAACTCCTCGCGGCAGCTCCCCGGAGCAGTGGGGCCGAATCGTTCCAGGATGCCTGCAGGGCAGGAGGCGGCAACGCGGGCCGCCTCGGGCTCGCCGTGGGGTGGCTCCCGCGCAGTACCCGAGGTTGCCGCTGGAGTCGCCCTCGCGTGCGCCGCCGCACGAGGCCCTCTGGCCGCGCCTCCATGGCTGCTTCCGGGACGAAGGTACGCTCCTTCCGGCCGCACTCCTCTCGGGCGTTCTGAGCTGCGCTCCCGCGGCGGATATGGTGAGCGGAGAGCGGGCGGCGGGGCGGGCGAGCCGGGCGGGTGGCCGGGCCTGACCGCCTTTGCCTCCGCAGGCCAAGTACCTGGCGCAGATCGTGCTGGTGGGCGCCCAGGTGGTGGGCCGCGCCTTCGCCCGTGCGTTGCGGCAGGAGTTCGCAGGTAAGCCGGGCCGGGGGCCGCCGGGCGCGGGCTCTCGGCCCCTGGCGGGACGCTAAGCCGCCTTGTCCCCGAGCAGCCAGCCAAGCGGCCGCCGAGACGCGCGGGCGGGCGGGCGCCCAGTCCTGGGCGGCCTCCAGCCTCTCCGGAATCAGCCTGCAGGAAGCTCAGCAGATCCTTAACGTCTCCACGCTCAGCCCGGAGGAGATCCAGAAGGTGGGCCGGCACCGCGGGTTCGGGCCGGGAGGGCTCTCGGGAGCGGCCCCTGCGCGACGGCGAGGCGGAGAAGCAAAGGGCCGACCCTCTGAACCTGACCCGGCGTTGTCTGCTTTTTTTCGGCAGAACTACGAGCATTTGTTTAAGGTGAACGACAAGTCCGTGGGGGGCTCCTTTTACCTGCAGTCCAAGGTGAGTCAATCGGCTCTCCGTCCGGGCGTAGGGGCAGGAATGGCGGCTGCCTGCTGGAGCGTCGCTGCTCTCTGTCGACGGCCGGCGCCTCAGGTCCGAGGCATCCTCGGTCCCTGCCCCTTTCCTGGCACAGCGTTTTGAAGCCCTCCGGGCAACCTTGGAAGGTCGCGGCTGGTATTTTCTGCGCCGCCCCCCCCCAGCTGTTAAAGCCGCCTCTGATCTGCCCCCCCCTTCTCCTGGGCGGTGCTGCCCTCTGGTGGCTGCTTGCCGTCCACAAAGTGGGTGGGTGCTCTGCCACACGTGTCTCTGGAGTGCCAACCCTCTGCCCCGCAGGTGGTGAGAGCCAAGGAGCGGCTGGAGGAAGAGCTGAGGATCCAGCCCCAGAGGGAACAAGACTCGCCACACAAGCCAGGCACGTAGCACAGCCTCTCTCTTGCACTGCTGACCCATCTAAATTATAGCTAGCAATAAATATCCCTTGTGTAGCTGGTCTCGCATTGTCTTCAAAGAAAGGAGGTTCCAGATTCCCACACCAGCTCAGTTGCCCAGGTTATAAGATGGCAAGGCTGGTTTGCCCTCTTTCTTTACACAGCTTCCCAAATAGCTGCTTCCTAAAGCCCAGAGGAAAAAACATGCTTGCCCCTCTTGCGATGAGAAGCCAGGCAGCCAGCCTGCCTCCCTGAAGAACGTCCCTGGGGGCATTTCAGTTAAGACTCGCCTCTCGAAGGAGGACATTGTGATTGACTGTCCAAGCATGCCCTGTTCTTCCAGGTAGGCCAGGCACCTGACCAGTTGCTTATGGGGCCTTGCCTTAGTCTGATTGCCCAAGGCCAGCTCTGCTGCTATGGGCTGCACATGACCGAGCCAGAAGTGGATAGCTTGGGTTTTGCTGTGGCATCACAGCTTGAATGGGCAGGAGAGTACATGAAGTCCCCTTTTCTCCGAATGCCCCCCATCCCTACACACAGACATCACCAGCACCGAGCAAGGCTATTTTGTGTACTTTATTGTTCTTGTCATAATCATCCTCTCTTCTGGAGGACCAAGTGGGTCAAGTTATAGCTTATCTTTTTCTCTTAAAACTATGCTAACATAACAGAGGCAAGAGGAGGGCATCACCTCCAGCATAACCTACAATCAAAAGGCACTTAGAAACAGGGAAACACTGGCAGCCTGCGTGCATCAACTCTGAGGCCGGTTTGCCCAGCGGGATGCTCTGAGTGGGAGCCCCAGAGCAGGCATGCATGTGCTTTGGGAGTCCAGCTCCCCTGCCCGGCTGTTCTGGATCCTTGGCACTATGTGGACCACTGCTGCCAGGAATTGTCTGCCAGGGCTGTGCAAGGGTGGTATGTAGATGGCAGAGGGACAGTTGCAGGTCCCTTGAGGGGGATTTATTGGGGGCTACCCAGAGATGCCCTTGTCTAGGAAAGGCGTTTGGAAACAGAGTGACCCACCAATATAAGGAGGGCAGTCAAGAGGTAACCTGGGCTGCTGCAGGAGGAGCCAAGGGGTGGGTGAGGGTTGCAGAGCAAATGCTGCTTCTCTGCTGGGCTCCTGAAGCTGATACAGCTGACAGAAGGGCCCGTTTTTAGGGGAAATGGAATGTTTTTCCCACCTGTCCCTAGGTGCCAGCTATCTCCTGGCCAGGCTTGACAAGTTCATGGCTTCCTGCTGGAAATGTAGCAGGTCATCTCAAATCTACATAAAAGGTGCCAGCTTGTCCAGTGCTCTGCTTTCCTAAAAGCAAGGAATGCTTCCTCCCCTGCCCCCCAAACGAAGAAGAGGGCAGGAGCAGCCCAGGACTCTGCACAGACTGAACCTTCATCCGGGGATGCTTTGCCGTCCTCCCATCTTCACTGCCCCTGGAAGGGGGTTGCACAGCTTTAATATAAGAAACTGCTCAGAGGGAATTCCTCGGCGTCAGGGGACAGTCTCATCAGCAGCACACGCCACGGTGTGCCTTGTCAGAGAGGCCTGAACCAGGCAGAAGCCCTGGGCTGGAGGGAGGGAGGCAGCCCACAGCAGCTCTTCCAGGATTGGCTTCTGAACAGCAGGCAAAAGGGGGAGGAAAAGGCCTCTGAGCCACAGGGTGGCACTGCCGGGCTCCAGAGAAAAAATGGGAGGGGGGGGCAGGGGAAGCACCCCAAAGGCAGATAGGAACAAACTGGGCACAGCGAGGCCTGCAGTGTGGCTGCTGCTGCTACCAGCACCAAAGGGGCCAAAAGAAGGCAGCGGCAGCTTTGGGCAGAGGATTCTTCAAGTGGGCTCCCCCAGTGTTGCTTGAACTGAAGCCAGGCTGGGAAAAGGGGGTCTGGGTTGAGGAGATCTTGCTGGGGATGAACCAACCAGCTCTGCTTCGTCCATTGGCACTCCTGGGTCGGACCTGCCTGGCATTCAGCAGAACAGGGAGAGGGGAGGGCGGAGTCCCTGGCTGCTGCCCTGGGAAGGTTATTGCTTTGCTCAAGAGATGCCCCCCCTCCCCCTTGAAAAGCCCCAGTCGCCATGTAGAGTGGGAGGAAGAAGGGGGGGTGAGGGCAGAAGGGAAGAGTCCCAGGAATAGCTCAGCAGGTCTTCCTCACAAGAAGTCTTGGATTGCTCCCTCAGATTGAACGCCAGAAGGTCCCCTTCCAGTCCTCCTCCTTGCTTTTCCCTACTTAGCTCACCACAGCTTCCTTCAGCAAAACGGAACCAGCTGGGATCACCATCCAGCCCGGTGGCAGATTGTCAGCAGCTGCCCCTGAGTTCATGCCAGTGGACAGGTCCAGGACGCCCCCGGGGAGCAGAGAGAGGCTGTCCGTGGTTGTCCGCAGCCTGGCCAGTTTCACTCTCTCACTGGTCTCCTTGCATCGGCTGCTTCCACCAATGTCGCCTTTGAAGGGCCGGGCCCTGCTCTCCTGCCCTCGCTCAACAGCCGCCTTGGTGGAGGTGCCAGCCAGCAAGGACACCACTGGCAGCCCCAGGTGGCCCACTGAGAAAGGGGAGGCCAGCAGGGGGTTCTTGGCCAAGTTCAAAGGGGCAAGCGTGGGGCTGGGCAGGCCTGCAATGGCAGCCGTGCCCAGCCCACCACAGGCTAAGGTGCTGAGGTCCAGGGGGCCCTGGGGGAGGGGCAGGGGCAGGCTGTGGCTGCCAAAGAGGGCGGCTGGGTTAGGCACAATGATCTGTGCCCCGCCGAGGTATGATGCGTCGGCCATGAGGGGGGGGACCTTGGGGGGCTGCAGCTTCAGCAGCTCCTGCTGCTCGCGGGTGATGAAGTGCCCGTGGGCCTTGATGTGCTTGCGGAGAGAGCTGGGGTCGGTGTAGCGCTTGTGGCAGCCGGGCATCTTGCAGTGGTAAGGCTTGTCCACGTAG
Source organism: Laticauda colubrina (assembly GCA_015471245.1). Classification (NCBI taxonomy): domain Eukaryota; kingdom Metazoa; phylum Chordata; class Lepidosauria; order Squamata; family Elapidae; genus Laticauda; species Laticauda colubrina. The sequence goes on from BLBF01000067.1 coordinate 13,285,222, forward strand.
TGAGTGCGGGTGTGCTTGAAGCGGTCGCTGGAGTTGGAGTAGCGCTTGCTGCAGCCTTCATAGGGGCAGAGGTAAGGTTTCTCCCCTGCAGGAAGAGGGTGGAGCAGAGCTGCTTTAGGGAGGAGGGAGGGGGGACTTCTCTGAATCCCCAGGCTATCCCACTGCCCTCTGCAAGACCGGTCTGGGACAAATTGGATCCCAGCCCAACGGGAGAGCACATCCGGGGGCTGGCCGGTCTGGAGGGAAGCTGTGCTTATGGGGGAGGGTCAAACCTCAGTCAGACTCACCTGTGTGGGAGCGGTTGTGGATCTTCAGGTTCTCTAGCCGGGAGAAGCTCTTGTTGCAGGTGGGGCAGCGGTGGGGTTTCTCATTGGTGTGTGTGCGGATGTGAATCAGCATCTTGTACCTGCAGAGCAAAAGCCGCTCGCAAGGGGAGGCTTTCCACCGCCCCAGCACCTCAGCAGCTGGGGGTGCTTCCAAAGACCAAGGCCGGGCTTCCTGCTGCCAGCTGACAGGAGGGACAGCTTGGGCAAGTTGTGGCCATGGCCAGGAGAGCAACAAAATGGCCGTGCACAAGCGTGACCAGAGAAGCCTTCCCCAGACATTTCATGCTCACTGGAGCATTGCGGTTGATGGGCCGTGGCTGCCCCACCCCTTCCCAGCAGCATGGAAAGTTACCTGGCATTGAAGCCCCGGCCGTGACGGGCACAACCCTCCCAGTGGCAACGATAGCCAGCATCCTTTTCTGGCTTCACATGAAAGTCGTTGACGTGGTCCACCAGGTCTTGCAGGAGCTCAAACAGCTGGTTGCACTGGGGGGGAGGGGAGAGCAAGGCCTGGGGTCACTGGAGAAGAGCACAGGCACCCCGGCTTGGCAAAGGCAGGTTTGAAAGGAGACTCTGCTCACCTTTGACCAGCGGCACACCAACTGCTTCTGCACAGCCGTATCCAAAGGAAGCCGCTTCTCCTTGGGGGATGCCAGGAAAGCGGAGGCAGGCAGGTGCAGGGACCCTCCCGCATTCAGAGGCAGGAAGAACTGGAAGGAGCTGCGGAGACTCTCAAGGTAGCGCAGGGACTGCAGGTCCTGGGAGGGTCAGGAGGGGCAGTTGGTGGACAGCCCATTCGCCCCCCCCATAATGAGTTGGGGGTGTCTGTTCTGCCTTGGGCAGAGGTCCCTTCCCAGGCTTGGCAACGAAGGGGAAAACCTCGGGAAGAGCTGGAAGCAGATTTGGCGGCTCAGAAAAGATGCTGGGGGTGGCCAGTCCAGGGGGAGTCCCTCTGCTTGCCCCTCCCATCTTGCTTAGGAGCGCTAGTGGCCATTAGACATGATGTCCCCTCAAAAGCCACGGGGGGGGGGGGGGGGCAGCAGAGACCTCCACAGCACAGAGCCTGTTGCTGCTTCAGGCCTTGAGGGAGATTCAGAAAAGCTCTGGCACACCTGGGCTTTGTGAGCCCCCCTCGGGAGTTGGAATGCCCTATTGCACACACACCCCATCCTCACACTTACACGCAAGCTGGCGCAGTTTACCAACCCTCCGTTGCTCTGTCTGTCTGGGGAGGCGGATGTGCTGCCAATGGGGAGGGTGTCCCGGCCTGCTGGAGGAGACAGGCTCAGGTCAACGGTCGGAGGCGAGGAGAACAGATAGTCTCTCTTGTCTTGGCGTTGGGGGTGCGCCTGGAGGCCTAGAGGGGGCAAAGATGGATCAGGATCAGCAAATGGGGCACCCCTTGCCCACCAGCGAGGGAGCAGCCCAGCCCCCCCTTCCCAGCCTGCTACTCACCCTCTGGAGGGGAATGAGGGGAACCAGGGCCTGCTGCGTCTTCTGAGATCTGGCACAGAGCTCGGCCCTTGCGGCTGCCCAGGGCCCAGTCATGCTTCTCTCGTGTGGCCGGGAGTTTGGAGACACTCAGCTTGAGGTCCAGGGGCTCCTCCAAGGAATGCATGGGGGGCCAGCAGCAAGGGAGCAGACTGCTCTGGTCAGCTGGGGGGGACTCGGGGGGGTGTCTTCTGTCGTCCTGTGTGAGAATTGGAAAGGAAGGGATGCCAGCCTGTGCTGCTTCCCCAATGGATCCTCTGGTGCCACCAGCCCCAAAGCTGCTCTATGGAGAATCCAGCAGGAGGTTTGTCCCTCAATGCTTACTACTTCTAGGAGTGCAGGAGGCGGCTGGCCTGGGCAGCCTCCTCCTCTCCACAGGGAAGGGTCCCAGGGGGCCAGCAATCAATCAAGTGGGAAAACCCAGCTGCTTGCTCCCTGCCCTCCTCCTGCTTCACCAACCAATGCCCTCCAGAATATTTGGGGCACAATGGGGGGGGGGGGGGGGGGGTTAAAAAAAGAGGGCCCCCGGGCCCCCCCTCCCCCCCCGCGGGCTTTCCCTTTGGGGGCCCCCGCCCCCCCCCCCCCCCCGGGAAACCCCCCCAATGGAAACCGCGGCCCCTTGTTCCCGCCGGGGGGGGGGGGGGGGGGGGGGGGGGGGGGCGCTTCCTGGCCCAGGCTGGGGAAAGGGCAGCAGCAAGGCCTCCCGAGCCCACCCACCCCAGGCAAAAAGCAGCCAGCAGGCAGCCAAGGAGGGGAGCCGGGCCCAACGCGACACCTTCGGAAATGGGAAGGAGCCCCGAGGCTTGCGAAGGCCGTTTCCAAGGGGGCCTGGGCGAAGTCAGAGCGCCCACTTCCCAGGGAGGGGCGGGCTTCTTCCGCAGGGGGGCAACGCGAGTTGCTCTTTGGCGCTTGGGCAGAGGAGCGAAAGGCTGCTGGGCTCGCGCGGGCCGTTGCTGCCCAGCCAGCCCTCGCCCCCGATGCGGCCCCCTCCGCGCAGCTCGGCTGCCCGGGGATCAACACGGCGCAGTATCCACGGCCGCCCGGCGAGCCAAGCGGGCCGCCTGCTGACACGTGTCTCCCCCTTCCTCCCGCTCGCCCGGCCGGCCTCCGCACTCGAGCCCCGCCGGCAGCGCCGCTTCTGACACTCTGCCCGCGCTCAGAGGCGCAACCGCTGCTCGCCTGCCTGACCTGCCGGCGGTTCCGCCCGAGGCCGCGGCTGTCGCTTTTCCTCCGGTCGGGCCCCCGGCCGCCAGCAGCGCCCGCCCCGTCTGCCGAAGCCGCAGCCGAGGGCAGGCCGCCCGCAGGAAGGGGTAACGTGCCTTCCCTCTCCGGCAAAGCCGCCGGGCGGGCAGCGAGCCCCCCGCCCGACTCTGGGCGGCACCTGCGAACTCACCCGACCCGGATGGCGCAGGCCAGCTCCTGCTCGCCCTCCCCGCCGGCCTTGGCGCTGGGCCCGGCCGGGCTGCGGCTCAGACACGCTGGAATGCGCAGGCCCCTCCCTGGAAGTGGGGGGGGGGCGGACAGGCGGAGGGAGAAGCACCCCGGCGAGGCCAGCGCTGAGTCTGCAATGCAGAGACGGGGGAGGGGGGAATCCGCGCATCTGAGAGCGGGGCAAAGATCTCTGCAACCCCGCCCGCCCCACGCTCCGCACTCCGGGCCAGCCTGAGGCCCAGTGGGGAGGGGGCGCTTCTAGCACCATCTACACCCCACCCTCTTCCTGGGACTGGGAGAAGCGGGGAGGGCAGTGAGAAAGGAGGTGCAGCCCAGCCGGCCGCAGAGCAGCTGGAGGGGTGAATGCAGGTGTCAGGCCCCACTGTGGGCCTCTCCCGGAGGAAGCCCTGGCTTCACCCAGGCAGCCGCACCCCACACCTGGCGCAAAGTGCTCACGAGTGAGTGAGTGAGCCCAGAGCAGAGACAAAGCAGCTGGGAAAGATCAGACACCACCACCCCCACTCAAGATCCCGGCCACAACAGGGCAGATGTAGTTCAGGGGAGCCCTTGGCCACCTCCCCAGCACCGATTCTCTTCCACATGGAGAGGCCCCTTTGCCCAGCCCCGGCCCCTCCCCCCAGGAGGAATGCCTGAACAGAGAGAGTCCTGCCTGCCCCAGAGGCTCTCCCGTGCCAGCGGCCCCCTGGCAGACGAACCTCTGGCTGGTTCCAACCAAGTCCTGGCAGGCACCAGAAGCCAAGCACATGCCCAGGGGCCTTCCGTCTCCTGCTGCCAGATCCACTCAGCAAGCATTTGCATCAGGACTCCAGGATGTTTTAGTGGCAGCAGACCAGGGCACAGGCAGTCTGGGGGAGGCTCCAGCCTGGTGGCTCAGGATGTGGGCACCATTTCCCAGGAAGAGAGCATGGAGTGCCAAAGGAGGAGCTGCTGTGCCTGCTGTGCAGAGAGCCTCCTGCCTCCATGGAGTCTGGCTCCCCCCACCACTCCGCCACCATGTTCCAGCGGCCTCTCGCTGGATTCCTGAGCTGCTCCCAGGAGCTGGGCTGGGTGGGACACTGGATGGGAAGCAGCTCCCCCGCCCTGCGAGGCAGCAGCAGCTGCCAAACCAAACTGGCCCCAGAGCAGAACATTCCTGGGAACAAGCCTTCCCAGAATCCAAAGGAAGTCGACCGAGGGAGCCACTTCCAGGAGGGGCCAGCAGGCCTCCTTCCACAGATGTGCAGAGGCACCTAATGTCCCTCCTGTGTTGGCCAACAGAGGATGCTGGGGGGAGGAAAACAAGGAGCGTCCAAGCCAAGCCTGGCAGACGGACAGAAGCTGTCCTGCTGGCAAGACCCTCCCCAGCTGTTCTCTTAAGACTTGGACCCTTCAGAGGGAGGTGGGACAGCTGGGCATTCAGGCCAGAGCTGCCCCCACCCACTCCATGCTTGGGCGCAGCTCACTGTTCCTTCATCCCTGGCAGACCCACCTCACCACTTCCCTCCTGTACTGACTCATATTGACGACAGCCAGGCAAGGACTGGATGTGGTCAGGAAGTGGCCAAGAACACAGAGGCAGCTCTCTCAGGCACCTCTCCAGGACTGGCACTCTGGAGGGGTCTTCCAGGCACTCTCACTGTTCAGGACTGCACCGCTGGCAGGTGAAGAGCCTGACACAGACCACATCAGCCTGAAGGAGACTCCCTACTCAGCCACCTCTCTGGTGAGGAAGGCAGGTGAAAATCATCAGCTGATGCCTCTGTCTGGCTTCCAGTGGACAGAGCGCCAGCCAGGCTGTAGTGGTCCCCAGCCAAATCCCCCAGACTGCCTCTTTGCTGAGTGGCTCAAGGGTCTGGACCATATGGAGAAGCAGCCATACAGTTTAGCCAAATCACAAGCCACTGGTCCTCAACTTTCCGGTAAAGAGATGGATCTGCCTTTTCTACTCTCCAAATTCTCAAATATTTATCAGGAGCTAATGAGGCCACCAATAACCTAATAGTTCAGTTGATTACAGTTCATTAAACCTTTGGAGTATATACGTACACCAGGGTGTATTCCTTTTTATTTATTCATGATATTTATCTTATTTTACCAGCAAAAGATAACACAGGGCACCTATAATAAAATACCTGCAAAGCCTAAGCCTGGCTGTGATCTGGGCACCTAGCAGGCCCTCCCAGTCTGTCCAGCACAGCTCCATCTTCTCAGATGTGTAGAGGCCCAGGTTCACCCCACAAAGCTGGCTGAAGCCTGCCCCAGGATGGAGAGGCCTGGGAAAGAACCATACTTGGGGAAGGCACAGGTGGGATTCGAGGCAACTGAGCTGGCAAGCACCCCAGAAAGCAGCTATGGATAGTGCCTGGATGGGGCAGGGATCCATTCAGTTTGCAGCACCCCATCCGCTCAGTGGCCAGCTCATCCCCCTTCAAGTGAGAGCAACTCCTTTCCTGCCTATCTCACCTACAAATGTTCCACAGGCCACAACATCTGTCCTCACCCACCTCTGTCTACCCAAACAGCCCTGCCTCCTTGGATGCAAGAAAGTGGATGGCACCCTGGGGTGACCACTTCACCTGAGCAGCTGCCAGCCACTGGAGGTCTGCTGTAATGCAAATTCAGTCAAAAGGGAGGGGGTGCAGGGGGAAAGTGGGAAGGAGACCAACATGCCCCAAGCCATTGAGTGAGGACAGTCCTGGGAGGACTGTTCTTGGGGGAATGGCCCTTGCAGCTTCCTGCCCTGGCAGTCTGGCGAGATGGGTGGCAGCCTTTTTCTCCCTCCTGGAAATCCTTTTTCTCTAACTTCTGGAAATCAGAGGCAGCTGGACACAGAACCCTGTGCTGACCAATGCCCCAAGTACGCTCCCGGCTAGCCCCTTAAATACCTTTAGAGAAATGCGACTGAGAGCTGGATCCTGATAATCACCCAGAGGCCCCAGACTACAAAGCAAGGGGGCCTCCAACAGCAGGAAGACTATCAAGGCAGGGGAGACAATCAAGCCCTGCCAATTTCAGCCATTGAGGGTCTCTCGCACAATGAGAAAGGGGGGTTCTTGAGACCCCAAGGTCGCCCTGCCTGTATCTCAGCCAGACTGGCTCCCCCAGGGGCCACCTGCTCCCCCTCCTGACCTCCAAGCTGCTGCTTCTGGCTGCAGGACCCATTCAAGCACAGACAGTCAGCCCTGGCTGAGCGGGGAAGTTTCTCGCCAAGGAAAGGGAGGGTGGCCAGGCTGAAGGGCTGGGGAGCCATAGTGACAGGCAGGGCAGCTTCAGGAAAGCCTCCCCCCCCCCCCCAAAAGAAAAGGTCTCAATGGGCAAGAAAAGGACGGGGGGGGGGGGGGGGGGGGGCTCATCCCTGCAGCCCCCTGCTCAGTGAAGCTGGGAAGGGCATCAACTGGAAAGGGAAGGGGACACAAGGTCAAGCCCACCTCCCACTCAGGGAAAGCTGCTCGCCTTCTAGCCAGAGGAGCCCCTGTGTCCAGTGTGGCCAATGGCTGTCTCTGGCGCCTCCTCTTCCAGGCGGCGACTCATCATTCCCAAAGGGGCTTTTGGGGGGCAGCAGCACAGAGTGCAGTGGCCACATCCAGGTTTTCCTGCTGTCTGCTGGGACTTTGCGGCTACGGCAGGGAGGGGCAGGATGCCTTTCAAGGACATTCCTGCTCCTCCTGGCTCCCCAACAAGCCACAGATCCACCCCACTTGTTCAGGCCCCGCACTCTCAGGCCTTGGTCCTTCCCACCCGACCAGGAGATGTCGTCCCCCAAGGGGAAACCCCCCTTGACTGGAGGATGTGTGGCCGGCAGCTGGAGCAGAGCAGGAAGGGGCTCCCCGCTGCCGCTGCCAAAGGCTCTTCGAAGAAGGGCTCCCCGCGTCCCCGCGCTGGCTGAGGTTTCTCCTGCCTTCGAGCCCGGAGGGGCTTTGCTCTGGCAGAGGGCGCCGCCCATCGCGGTCGGGGGAGCGCAACCCGGGCAAGGCGCGGGGCGGGGGCGTCGCGCTCTCAACCGCGGGCGCCCAGGTTCCCTTGGCTGAAAGCAAACAAGGCAGAGAAGGGGCGGCGGGCAGCGGCCAGACGGATAATGGCTTCCAGCAAAGGGCAGGCATGTTTTGCCGTCGCGACGGCCTCCCCCGTCTGGGTCTGATCCATCGCCCCCCTCCCCCGCGGTCTCCAAAGGCGCCCCCTCCCTCCCCGACCGCCCCCGTCGCTTTACCTTGGCGCCGGCCGGGAGGCGGAAGGGAGGGAGGCGTCTCGGCTCGGCTTTGTGCGCGCCCCCGGGGGCGAGGCGACCGGGCGGAGGGCTTCGGGAGCGGCGCTGGGGCTGCCCTCTGCGGGCTCCTGGAAGGCTTTCACCTGTGGGAGCGACCTCCGGGGGGCGCCTCGCCGCTCCGCCTGGGCCACCCCCACCGGCACCGACGGGGCGCACGGCCGCAGCGCCACATCTGCGCCTCGGCAGGGCGGGCGGGCGGAGAAGACGCAGCGCGCGAGAGAGAGCGAGGGCGGCGGCGGCGGCGGCGGCGGCGGCGAAGGGGAGGGTCTCTCCGGCTCCCCTCCCCCCGCTCTGGACGCGAGCGGGGGGCGGGTCCCGCGCGGAAGGAGGAGGCGGCGCCTGCTGGAGGGGTGGGGAGGGCGGGAGGCCCCTTCCCCCTGGCCTGAGCGACAACCTCCGGCTGCAGGTCTGCGGAAGAACCAGGCTGGGCGGAGCGCTGGCCCCGCGCCCTCCGAGGGGGCGGAAGGGGGGCAGCGTGCCAGCCTGCCTCTTCCGCCGGCGGGGAAGGGCCGGGACGGGCGGGGATCACACGGCCGGTAGGCCGCAGGCCCGAGCAACCGTCGCGCTCAGCACTCGCCTCGCCGGCTTCCTACGGGTCACATGCGGGCCGCTGCCTCTCTGGGCTGGCGGGCAGGCCGCGGAAGGAAAAGGGCGACGGCCGGCTCCGCTCTAGGATTTGCCTCCTTCAACCTCGGGCGCAGGCCGGCCGGGCTTCCCCCTCGCCTAAGCGGGCCCGGACTTCGGGCCCCTCCGCCCAGCAACGCAGGGCCAGCCCGGCGGCGCGGCTCCTTCCGGGGGTTGGGGCGGCGCTAGTCCGCCCAGATAGAGCGGGCGGAGCGGGACGCCTTTGCAGGCCACGGCTGAAGCTCTTTGGGGCGGCTCTGCCGGGCAGCAGGCTCGTCGGGGCGGCCATGCGCTCCGGGCTTGAGATGCTGCGACGCCGGCAGCGAGATCCCCGAGCTTTTTCGGCCGGCCTTGGCGCCCTTCTTCCTCCGGGCTTGGGCTCGCCCGCTCCGTGAAAGGCGGCCAGCGCCTGGCTGGCGTCTCGAGGCTCCCGGTCGCTATGCGGCCTCCTTCGGCAAAGGCGGCCAGACGGGGCTCCGCAAAGGCCGCTTTCTCCCTTTGCTCTCCTTCTGCCGGGCTCCTCGGCGGCCCCTTGTGAGAGCAGAAAGCGCTCAGCTCGCTCCACGGCCCGGGCCACCGATCCGCGCCCCTCGGGCACCGTCTTCCCTGGCCGAAGGAGGGGATGCCAGATGGCCGCTGGGACTGGCCGCCATTGCCTGCTGGGGGAAAGCTCCCGGCCCTCCCTCCTCTTTGGCAGGGAGCGGCCCCGAGGATGGAGAAGTTCCCCCAGTGCCACAGCACTTCTGGTGCCCCCGGGGCCCCTCTTCAGAGACTAGGCGCCAAGGCAGAATTGGAGGCACAGAACCTCCCCATTTCGGAGCATCTGCTGGGGGTTTCACGGTGAGTCATGTTCCCCTCCTGCCACCAGAGGACGGCGAAGCCTGACCTCAGCACCTCTGAACAGGGCTTCTTCAATGGGTTTCCCAATAAGCAGCAAACGCTGTACCTGGCGCCTGCCCTTTCTGTTTCAATGCACAGCGCTTTTGCCACGGAGGTTTACAGGATTCTCCCAGCTGGTCTTCACAACTTGGCAAAGTACATTCTGCCAGCGGGGACTTAAAACCACCTGATTATCATGCTCGGGCTATCTTTGGGGCCTGATCCGATCAACACAACTAGAGGCCACTGCTTGGGGAAAGCATCCCAGATACCACCCCACCCCCGCACCTTCCCTAACAATTGAGCCATCAGGTTTCAGGATGTGTGTGTGGGAGAGCTGAAACTGATTAATCTGACACTGGGTTGCAATTGATGGCCTCCCGTTTAAATTATTTCAGTGTTTATGTCAGGGGCTGCCTTTGCCCAGCACAAGCTGCTAATTCCGCAGGTGGGAGGTGGGGGGGAAACGATGGCGGTCAGGGGATTGCTGGTAATGCCTGGTGCTTTGCCATCAGTCCAGATCAAACAGCTCTATGGAAGGCTGAAAGGTGGCACTTAAGACCCATTTCCCAGCTGAGCTGTGCCAGGGCAGGGAAGGACTCCAGCTTTTTCAGCACCTCCAAGAGGAAGGCTTTACTCACTCAAGCAATTCAGGAACTGAATCGAATCCTTTGCACTTTTTCCTTTTGTTGCTGAAATTGTTCTTATGTGCCTGTGATGATTCTATCTGGTTTTTTCTGCTCTGCCTTCCCGTCACCTTGTATTTTATGTTTGTGATTTCTGTCATATAGAAAGAGAACTTTGGATCCGGGTCAGTTTAAAATGGGAGAAAGCAAATAAACTCTGAAACTAGATGGCTGTGCTGTATCCTCTTAGCCACAAGGGGGAGGGCCTCTGGCTGTGGTGCAGACCCTCCTCAGTCACAGCACTTAGATGGTGAGGGGGCACCGAGCATTTTCCCCAAGTGGTTCACTCCTCCAATTCATTCCAGGACATTCGGCCTCTAACAAAGACAAGCTTTCTATTGCTCCTCACTGCAGGGAACCGAAAGGCTCTGGGCCAGAGGGTGGGTGATGGGCCTCAGAGAAAAGTCTGCCTCCAAATCCACATTGGGAGGCCCCCCTGGAATCAGCTAATCAAGTTGGGGCCCAGATACCTTGAGCAAGGTGGAGGGTTGCCCATCCTGTCTCCCTCTTACATAAGAGGCCCTTCACTTGTCCCAGAGGCATCTTGGCCCTCGACAATCTATCACCTAGCTACCCTGCTGGACTTCTGCCCTCTGGGACACCTGGTTCTATGCTGCTGGTCGTGGCACCCTTAGCTGTGGGCCTGCCTGGCCCCTTTGTTTGCATTCAGAGCATCTTTGGCCTGTTCTTTTACTCCAGTTTGGAAAGGAAGAAAAGCAAGGTCCTGGCAAAGAGACCCAGACCTGATTTCAGAAGAGAGATGGCTGGCTGTAAGAAAAACTGCAGTCACGCCATAGATCTGGAGAAGATTGTGTGGTAAATAAGCCAGGAACTGCATCTTGTGTTGATGATTGCCAGGCCAGGGATGCGCTCATCTTAGCTACCAGCAAGCCTCTTGGCAGGATTGGGGCAGTAATGTTTGTCCTGTTTTGGCATCCCTTTCTATGGGGCAAAGAGGAAGAGGAGACGTCAAAAGGAAAACCAGACTCTTCACTCTTGGGAACTATAACCATGCAAAATGGGAATTGCAGTCAAGCTGGTTCAGTTCAAAGGTGTGAAAGGAGCTATATTTTGACTTCTCAACCTTCCAACCTGATTCTCAGCATGCTATCCATGTGTTCTTTGGTCTTGGCTAGCAGAGTGTAACCCCACTGCAGCAACTGTCTTGATGACAGCTAAAGGTCCAGATTCTGCCACAGGTAATCCGGTTACGTGAGCATGTGTCGCCAATGGCTAGATCCAATGCAGTTGCTGTTGCCCACGTGCTCAGACTGGATCCAAGAGAACGCTAGATGTAGGTTCATCTCCCCATAGCCCAGCCTTCCCTTCCTTGCTGTATCTTACCTGGACAAGCACTTCAGGAACAAAGAGGCACCAATGCTGGCCAGAGTCAGTTCCCCCATCGGCTTTTCAAGTGACCAAGACCACGCTGTTCTGCTTGCATGGGCTGGGTGTCCTCCCCAGGCCAGCACTAAGCCTCAAACTGCATCCAGCCATAATGTTGACACTTGGGCTTTGCTTTGCATTCTCCAATTGGACAGAGCATATGGCATGAAACCACCCAGAATGGTGGGAGTTGGTGGGCTATGTCTCTCCACAACACTGATATAGTTCACCTTGGTTAGCTGATCCTGTAAATGTTAATTGAGGTGCTGGGTTGTACAAGCTAGAAGGAACCTTTGGCTTAGTGCTTTGTGGGAGCCTGATCAGGTGTCTGGTCACTTCACAGGCGGAGGGAGGGGGAGGTGGCAGTGGAAAGCTGATCAGTAGCACACCATAGCAGTTGGTCAAGTGGGACCCCTGTGCCCAGCTATATCCACTGTTGTGGCGTGGCCACAAGACCGCCATGCCTAAGAAGCCCATGAGAAGAGGCCCAGGCAATCCTTCAGCAAGAAGGACGGGCCCAGGGCAGGCATTGCCTGGTACAACAAGGGCCAGCCACCAGGAAACTGGCAGAGGAGCAAGGCTTCTCCAGCCCTTGCCTGTGGCTGGCCTAGGACAGGGCTTGGTTTGCTCCGCACAATGCCATTGGTGAGGCTTGGCCTGGCCTACACCTTAGACTGGTTGTCTGAATAAGCTGCAGGGAAATTGGCCCCTCTTGTAAGTTCCAGTCAAGGCAGATCTCTGTCCATATCCAGTCAGCCTTGTCAGAGTACAAATCCCAGCATCCCTGCTTGGCCAAAGTAAGGCTTCCCCTCTGCCACAGCCTTAGCGGCTGACCGAGGCAGGCCTCCAAGCCAGCCGGGGAGCAGCAAAGCCTCCCCACGCTTCTCGCCGGTTCCACCTGGAGCTGCCCGCTCTGGCAGCTGCTCCGGGGAGCAAGGCAGCTATCCTGTCCTGGCGGGGGGAGGCCGGGCTCTTCCCCCTCGCCTCCCGCCCTTTGAGGCTCAGCCACGTCGCCCCCTCGCAGGCCCTCCACCTGGGGGCCGTTCCTCGCCCCTTCCCCGACGCCAGGAGGCTCCGGGCCGCCGAACCAAGGCGGAAGGAAGCGGCCGAGGCCCGGGCCGCTGGCTGCGAGCGCCCGGTCAGCGCCGCGCTGGGGCCGGGCCTTCTTCGGCGGGTCTGCCGGCCGGCACTGCTGCTGCTCCGGGTGGCAGGCGGGAGGGCGGCGCGGCAGCCGCGGCGATTCGCCCTTTGTTTACATGGGCCGGTGGCTGGCGGAGGCGGCGCCGGCGGAGGGAGGGAGGCGGGCTGGCGGGCGGGAGGGAGGCAGCGCTGCGCTCACCCAGCTGTTTCCCGCCTTGAGCAGACACGCGCAGGGCCAGAGCCGGAGACGCACCGCGGGACCGGCGGACGCGTCCTCGCCCGCCGCCCGCCCCTCGCGCTCGCCGCCGCCGCCCCGCGCCGGCCCCGATCCCGGCCGGGCATGGAGTACTTCGTGGTGCCCGCGCAGAAGGTGCCCCCGCTGCAGCACTTCAGGAAGACCGAGAAGGAGGTGATCGGCGGGCTGTGCAGGTGGGTGCGCGCGCCGGGCGGGCTGCGGCGCCGGGGCCGCCGTGGAGCGCGGGAGGGACGGGGATGGCGGCGGCGGCGGCGGCGGCGGCGGCGGCGGCCGAGCACGTGGGTCTGTTTGCCTGAGCGCGGCGGGCAGCGATGTTCCGCCCCGGAGGGAGCGCGGGCGGGCGGGCGGGCGGCGGGGCGAGGAAGGGCGCGGCGGACCCCGCTTCCCCCCGCGAGACCGCGCGCCCCGCCGGGCCTCTCCCAGCCCGCCGCGTGTTTACTGGCAGCGCGGCGGCCGGGCCTGGCCGTGACTGTGCAGCCTCCGAAGGGGCGGGCCTTGCCGCCGCGGGCTGCCGGGACATGTAGTGCCGGGCTCGGCCGGCCACGCCGCGCCGCCTCGCACAAAGGCTGCCCGCCGCCGCCGCACGTGCCGGCCGGGGCGCCCCTCTTTGTGCGCTGCAGCCCGCCCGGCGGAGCGGGAAGGGCGGGCGCGGCGGAGCGGCCCCCCTCGGCGTGCCCGCCCCCCGCCAGCTGGGCCTCCACGTGGGGCTCAGCGCGGGCCCGGCAGGCCGCGGGCGCTTCTCCGGGCCGCTCCGAAGGAGCCCCGATCCGGGCCGTCCTGGCAGCGGCTCTTCCCCGCTTCTGCTCGCCGGAAGTCTCCCATCCGCGCCGGCATGCGAGGCGACCCTTTCCCGTGAGGGCCCCGTGGTGCCCGCTGGCTCTTCCTCGCGGGCAGAGGAGGCGCGCGGTAGGTGCCCCGCGGCTGCAGGCCCGGGTTGATGCGGGAGGCGGAACCCAAGGACCAAGTCGTCGGGCCCAGAGATGCGCGGGCTGGAGGAGGCAGCTCCCTTCTTCCGGCCTGGGTGGTTGTGGGTGAAGTTGGGGGCGCGTCGGGCCCGCTCTGGGCTTCCTTCGTGTGGAAATGCTGTTTTGCTTGGGCTGCTGCCTCGGCTCCTGAAAATGGAACAGCACAAAAGACACTTTAGCAGCCGGACCGGAGGGTCAAGGACATTAAAACGGATTTGAAGGTGCTTAACCAGAGCACCGTGTTGAGGTTCTTTGAAAGCCCCACCGGGACAACAGACTGACAGCACACAACTGCGCACCCCACCCTTTCAAAGAGCCTCTGGGTCATTTCGAGGCTTGAGCTGCGCTCCCCCCCCCCCCCCCCCGCGGTGGAGAGCCTGTGAACCCTCTGAAAGCAGAGCTGCTCTGTGTGCCTTCCTGAGCGAGGGGCCTGCTCCTCCCTGGATCGCAGGGCATCTCCGAAGTAGCCATCAGAGCGCACCCTGCTTGGCACTGCGGGCATGGACTCTGCGCTACAATGAGGAACGGATCCGAAGGAGCACCCCTTGGGAGGGAGAGTGGCCAGGAGAGGCTATGGTGCAGGCGGCTCTGGCCAGAACACACTGCTGGGCACGAGGGCTGGCCACTGGCTGGGGGAGCCTTAAGGGCCCATCTTTAACCGTGCTCCTCTGCTGCAGCCTGGCCAACATCCCCCTGACCCCAGAGACGCAGAGGGACCAGGAGCGACGGATCCGCAGGGAGATCGCCAACAGCAACGAGCGAAGGCGCATGCAGAGCATCAATGCGGGGTTTCAGTCCCTAAAAACACTCATCCCACACACAGACGGGGAAAAGCTCAGCAAGGTGAGGGACTAAATCTCCTCACTGATTGGAGGCAGCTGCAAAGCCACAGTAGCAGGGCCGGCAGGGGGTCAAGCAGGGCCCTGCCAGGCCCTGATGGCGGGTGGGGCCCATTCACCAGGACCGGGGAGCAAAGGCCTTGGGGCATCATGCTTAGGAAAAAAAAAGGGGAGGCGATGTGCTCAGGAACCTCTGCAGGTTGAATGCTGCAGCTGAAAGGGGAGAAAAAAGGGGGGGCTGCTCCCTGGGGAACAGTGGGGTGCAATCAGCTACTGAAAGCCATGGCAAGCCAGGACCTCTGGGAGCAGAGCACAGGAGGGGTTTCCCAAGGGGAAGCTGGCTGATCAGGGAATAAGGGGGCTGGCTGCCTTGTCTTGGGGGGGTGCCAGGTCTGCCCCCTCAGGTGTTCTCTGCTTGTCTCTTGTCAGGCAGCGATCTTGCAGCAGACGGCGGAGTACATTTTTTCTCTGGAGCAGGAGAAGACGCGGCTGCTGCAGCAGAACGCTCAGCTCAAGCGCTTCATCCAGGTGGGCCCCAGGGAGGCCTTGGCTGGGAGGGGGGTCTTTTCCCCCGGCCCCTACAGCCCCCCTCAATCTGGGCCTTCTTGGCAGGAGTTCAGCGGATCCTCCCCAAAGCGGCGGCGAGCAGAGGACAAGGACGAAGGCATCGGATCACCGGACATCTGGGAGGACGAGAAGGCTGAAGACCTGCGCCGGGAGATGATCGAGCTCCGGCAGCAGCTGGATAAGGAGCGCTCGGTCCGGATGATGCTGGAGGAGCAGGTTTGCCCTGCGGGTCTGGAGGCAACTCGGAGGGCGTTTTCTGGGTAGTGCGCCAGCAAACAAATGCTCCTGTGGGCAGACAGGGCCAGGGCAGGTAGCCAGAGGGCCCTCCTATGCCCAAGCGTCCCTTGCCCATTGGGGAGGGTGACTGGGTCTTTCTTTGGCTGGCTGATAGGTACGCTCTTTGGAGGCACACTTGTACCCGGAGAAGTTGAAGGTGATTGCCCAACAGGTGCAGCTCCAGCAGCAGGAACAGGTGAGGCTCCAGAGCCCAGAAGCACCTGGGCAGCAGAGCTTTGGCAGCGCACAGCCCCAGTCAGTCCCCCTTCCGGCCTTTGCAAACAGGGCCATGGACAGCAGGAAGCCACAGCGCTGCCCCAACTGTCCCCAGCAGATTCTCCTCGGGAGGGTGGTGTATCTTGGGTGATGAAAACAAAGTGGGGATACCCAGATAAGATGGCTGTGCCCAAAAGCCCTGAGGAGTTGAGCAGCCATCTTGTTGGTCCTGAAGCATCTTTGGTGGCTTCTGCCCCATCCACTGATACACACTTGTAGATTTTTGTGGCCCTGGGAAGGAGGGGCTTCATCCTTGGGGCTCCAGGTGTGGCTCAGGGCTGTTGGGGTGAGGTGTTGAGGAGAAAAGCTGGAATGAATGGGCTCTCCAATCCCCCGGGACACGACGGCCTGAGCTGTCCAAGGGCCTTCCAGCCGCTGCTTCCACCTTGTCTTTGTCTCAGGCCCAGGGCGGCATTCTGATACGGGAGCCCTGCAGTTGTGTGTGGTGTGCCAGGTGTCTTTCTCTCCTCTCACCAGCTCCTGCCTGTTCACGGCCCTCCAGCACCCACCCAGCACCCAACAGTGATTGTGCCTGCACCACCTCCACCTTCACACCATGTCACCGTGGTAACCATGGGGCCCTCCTCAGTGATCAACACTATCTCAACGTCCAGGCAGAACCTGGACACGATCGTTCAGGTGAGCGCAGGATGCAGCAGTTCCTGATCTGGAGAAAGGCGGGGGGGTCTTGGCCTCCTTCAGAGAGGCTGGGAAGTGGGCCCCTCCCTGGGCATGAAACAAGCCCTGGCAGATGCCCTCACAAGTAGCTACCGACCTCAGTGTGCAGCTCTGTTTCAGTGCTCCCCGAGAAAATTGCCCTTGTTGCACCCCACCTCCTGGCCTGGCTACACTTGAGAGGAAGGCCTCAGGGGAAATTCCTTTTGAAGCTGGCATTCCTCCCACTGGCAGCTCAGGGCCAGGCCCTGGCCTGTCTCGTTTAGGATCTGCAGCCTTGTTCTGACCAGTCCTGTCACACCATTCTGCTCCTGATGGTTCTTCCAGGCTGGTAGAAAAATGGGCACTATCCTCTTAGCATCTACGGGGACCGGATATGTCCACCAAAAAGGTCCTTGGCTTGCCCCAAGGAACCGGCAGCCAATCCCAGGGCAGGAAGGGCCCAGCAGAAGGCTGCCGGTCAGTCCTTGGGCAGAGAGCCCACTGGGATTTACTGTGCCATCTTCCCCCAGGCCATCCAGCACATTGAGGGGACTCAGGAAAAACAGCTGCTGGAAGAGGAAGAGCAGCGCCGGGGGGCAGTCATTGTGACCCCAGCCCGAGCCAGCCTGGACCCCTCAAACTCGGACACGGCCTCTGACCTGGAGGCAGAGGACGACGATTCCATGGAACACAGCAAGGCCCAGATGCCCTGATCTCTGCCTGGCAGTGGGAGGGTGAGCAGGGTGGGGGCGAGGGAACTTCCGGAAATGTGCTGAAATTTTTACAAAATACCACAACATTTGGGTCTATTTTGTGACCTTCCAATACTGTAAGTGAGAGGAGCGTTAGGATGGGGGTAAGCTGGACATCGTGCTCTCCAGCTTGAAGCAGCTGGGGGAGGGTCGGCAAGCTGCAAGCGGCCGGGCTCTTCCTGGACATGGCTAGGCAGTCCGTGACTCCTGGCTCAACGGATGGGTTTTCTTTGGCACCTCTTTGGCCTTGCTGCTGGTCCTTGGGGGGGGGGGCTCTGAGGCCTTCTAAAAGCTCCATGAGAAGGCTGGCGGTGGTAGCCTTGTGGTTGTCTCTGCCTCACTGGTCCTCCTCGTGTACCTCTTGATGCAGGGAGACCCCTGGGGCCCCTCCATTCTCGGGGCTGGTTCAGGCTTGGGGCCTTTTCAGAGCCTGGGAGAGAGCATTGACCCTGGCCTCTCCCCTGGGTGGTTTCGTTCTTGGAAGCACTTAAATCCATTTCGTGGGTTGACCAGGTCCGTGAAGAGCGGTCCTGCTCTGTGGCAGTTGCTGTCGTTGCATTCTGTGCTCCCCCCCATTCCCCCTGCCCTTGAGATCTTGGCCAGGGCTTTTTCGTGCTGGTTGCTTTTGGTAGGTTCCCCCCAGCCACAGCTGTTCTTTTGTTCTTTCATATTTTTATATGGGTTTTTTTTTTGTTCTTTTTTTTACAAGTTTTGGGTCTTTGTGTTCATTGAGATGCTATTATATTTTGTTAAGAAAGTGGAAAAATGAGGCTTGTGCCTTTGTAAAGAAACAAAATAAAGTTTGTACTTTGTTTTTTTTATCTCTTGTTTAGTTTTGCTGAGTTGGGGGACAGAGGCCAGAAATTGTGGGAGGGGCTTCAACTCTGCATACCAGGAGAAAAATAAGGTCCTCTTTCAGCACTGCAGACCACTAGCAAAGAAGGTTGCTGTCCCCAGGCCAGGAACCGCATGAAGAGGGGGCCATGGACCCCTCCATCCCCTCCTCAATGTTCTGGAATTTAGTTCCCAGGGCCTGCCTTCACTTCCCTTGCTTGCAGTTCCTCTGGTGCCCAGCAGAGGGAGCTTGTGCTTGCCCCTCCCCTCTGTGGACCAGGAGGATGGATTTTGTCCCCCTGCATCCAGTGGCCCTGGCGTCAGTTCATCCCTCCCCACTTTCCCTCGGACAGGAGCAACCCGGGAGTTTGGGGCTGGCTGATGACAGAGATGGGGTGCAGCCAAAAGCAGAAAGGTGGAATCCACCTGGGCTTCAATCCTTGGTGCCTTTTCTGGAAGGTTGCCTGGCAACATTCTGGCGTGGGTTGCTCGGGGCCCAGATCCAGCATTATGCTGCCCCCTGCAGGCACACTTTGCTGAGGTCTCTTGTGACAAAGCCGTGCCCTTTGTCTTGTACCCACCAATTTGCTTTTCTTGCCCCGAATGGCTACCAGCTTCATACACCACCCCCCTTTGAGGCATTTTGCAGGCTGTGGGGGGCTGCCCAGCTCCTCCATGGCCATGCAAGTCACCTAGAATGCTGTACCAAGACAGGATGGTGTGGTTGGACTGCTGCTCCTGCTGAGGCTATGGGCAGGAAGAGCTGGTCCCTGCCCCTCTCCCCTGCGCACGCACACACTGCCCGTCCTCTGGGACCTTGGCTCCAGGCTCAGCCCTGGGCAGCAGCTACCGTAACGCTCCTCCTCTTCCCCTCTTAGTGGCTGCCTCTGAAGGGGGACTGAGGAGGTTGGTGAAGAGGCCGGGTGGGGAGGGGCCTCCAGTAGTCCGGCACCGGAACCATTGCCTGTGTGGGCCCTGAGGCCAAGCGGCCACCTGCTTCTCCAGAGCCTGCCCTGGTATAAATAGTGCAGAGGAAGGGGAGAAGATTCCTGGCAGCCAGTATGGCAGCACTGAGGCTCTTCTGTTTCTGCCTGGCACCAGTTGTGCTCTTCGGGGCGGCAGGTAGGGTCCCTTGTCTGAAGGCTGAGAACTCATGGGGATGGCCAACCTGCCAGGCCCATTGCAGGCAGCATGGGGGGCTGGGGGGGTGGCAGCCTTGGGGCACATGGGGAGGGCAATTGTGAGGCTGGGGGGGGAGCCAGAGGAAGAACAGCTGGGCCGGGAGGTCTGTCGGTGCCACGCTGGGAACACCCTGCTCCTCTCCTCTGCACTTGGAGACCTATTACCCCCAGGATCCCCTCCGTCTTAAGGGCCCCAGGGCTGCCCCTCCCACCTGGGTTTTCCGCTGCCTGTTTGGGGCCCCTGGGCAGAACTATGTGGCATCCGACGCCTTCCCCTTGGGTGCCCTTGAGTTAATTTGGTTCTGCTGGCTGGGCAATGCCTTCCAGCTGCCTCCTAAGCTAAGTATGGAAACAGGCATGTAACTGGAGCCCTGAAGCCTCTGGAGCCCTCCCGCCTTCCCTGTTGCCCTCATCAGTTCAGCTGCTGCCTTCTCACACTGTCACAGGCACTGTGGACCAGCTGCAGCCTTTTAAGGCCATCTTTTATCATTCCCAGTACAACAGGGAGATGGACAGCCAGGGCCAAGGGCTCCTTTCCTCCTCCCTCCCTTTCCCTTCCTTCCCAGCAACAGGACACCCCTGAGGGTCTGGGAACAAGGGGGCTTAGCCCCCTTTTCCAGCTTCCACAGTGCCCCCCCCCCAGTAAGGGCGAGGGGGAATCTCTCCCGACTGGATGGGGGCACACGGTAACCAAGGATGGGCTCTAATTGGACAGTGCTGGTCTAGCATGATGCTGGGGGGGGGGGGGGGGAGGGAGAAGAGGCTTCTGTGACCTGGAAATTATTTTTGGGATGTGTTGAGGGGTTGCTCACAGGGCTTTAGCTGCATCCCAGCACTGGACGAAGGTCAGAATTAATGCCACGGACAATTAATGCGCCTGGGGAGGTCCGGGAGAAAAGTGTTGTGTCTCTGAGGGAGTTCATGGGGAAGGTGAAAGGCTGCCTGGCCGCCAAAATGCTTATTGACCAGGCGCTTCCCACCTGGCTCTCACCAGGAGCTCCAGGCGGAGTACGAAGCACTTTTGCTCCCCCTGCTGCACTGAACCAATTGGGGGGGGGGGGTCACTTGCTTTCCTTGACAGTCTCACCAGCTGTGTGGTTCTTGTGGTTGGCGTCAGTCCTCGGGCTGGCTGGCTGCACAGCAGGAAGCGCCCACTGGAGCTCTGGGCAGGAGGCTAGGTGAGGGGGCAAGCTGGCTCTCCTCCTTAGAGGTCCTCACTCAGCCCGGCCACTTGCCAGGGACCCTGCTTGGCTCTGGGTGCCCTATGGAACTTCAAACAACCGACCAGCAGCCGGGAAGGCTGGTGTGTGCGTACATGCGTGTGGAGGTGGGGCAGCGCTTCTGGCTCCCCACAACAGTACACTGGAGGCTTTGCCTGACCCTTCCTGTTGCGCACCCATCTGGAACAGGCATGGGGGGGGGCAGGAACTGGCCCCTTTCCAAAGGCTGGAAAAGCAGGTGCGTCTCCCTCTTTTCTCCGGAGTTGCAAAGGAAAACCGAAATGATGGTTCTCTGCCCTTTGGCATACCCGTCATGCTCTTCTCAATCTGGCCACCAGACGGCACCCTTGAGATGGGCTGGCTGGGCTTTAGGCAGTGGGAGACCAGAGGGCTCAGCTGAGGGAGGGTCCCTTGGGGGCAATGGCTTGCTCAGGGGAAAGGTCAAAAGGATCACCCTTGGCACAAGGCCCCTCCTACCTGGCTGCTTCTCCCCTTGGGACGCCCCCCAGGTCGTTTGGCCAGGTTGTCCTGTCCGCCGTGCGATTTGCTCAGCCCCGCCTGGCGCTTGCCTGTTCCTCTGGGTCATGTCCTGCGACTGGCACCCTTAAGGCTGAGGACAGCTGTGGCCCTCAGCCTGAGCAGCCATGACGTTGCTTGGACTCGGGCAGCCAGCACGGATCCGGCCTTGCCCTCCCAGGGCAACAGGCGGAGCTTTTGCTGCAGGTCAAGGGGGGGGCTCCAATTCCACGCTGCCCCCCCAGCATCCCTTAAAGGCAGAGTGCCCCTGAGGCTAAGCGGGGAGCCAGCATCGGTCCCTCCTTGGGACAGACTCTTGCCTTTGTGCCTGCCGCCTTGCCTAAGGCCAGCAGCCAAGGACCCTGCAGGTCGGGGCTCCAGGGATTAGGAATCAGGCACCTTGGCTCCTCTTCCAGACCTGGTCCTGAGTGCGGATGGTGCGTCCAGAGGACAGAGCTGGCTAGGGATGCCTGACCTCAAGAGGCCCAGGAACAGAGACAGGTGTCCCTGGCAGCACCCAGTGGTGGCATCAGGTGAAGCTTGCATGCAAGGGCCAGCTGGCTGCAATGGGCTACAGTCCCCCTGCCACATCATTTCTGGGGCAAATGTATCTCTCTCCCTCCCTGCTCCGGGTACTCAAGGACGGGAGACTTCCCAGCCTCCAGCAGGAAGCCCTGCCTCTCCCAGGTAACAGTAGTTCCCTTGGCCCTCTGCCCAACCTTCAGGGGAGGCTGGGCCCCTGGCAGGCTCTCCTCCCTCACCTTCCCCACCTCAAAGTAAGCCTTGTGGGCTCATTGCAGCCTGCCATGTCTGCAAATCCATGTTTGCGGCTGGCAGGCACAGGTGGGAGGAAGGGAGTTTCTTGGCTCTGGGCTTCACCCAAGAGCGACTTTCCCCATTGCCCCTTCCAGGGATGTGGGATATTTTTAGCGCAATGAGGAAGCTGCTGGTGCTAAGCTCTATACACCTTCGGCCCCTTTGCCATACTGTGGCCCACCCTTCCGGCAGATCAGCTTGGAGGTTGCTTGCATAAGCCCGGGGGGCTGCCTACCCCAGCTCTTCAGTCTCTACCTGTAGCGTTTTGGGCTCCTCTGCTGGGTGACTAAAGACCCTGTCTAGCTTTTTGGCACAAGCGCAGCAGAGGCAAGGTAGGACTGGGTCCTGCTCAGGGGAAGCAGGTTGCCCAGCTAGAGAGGATCTTGAGCTGTGGTGGCGTAGTGGTCAGAGTGCAGTACTGCAGGCTACTTCTGCAATTTGGCTCACCAGGCTCAAGGTTAACAGCCTTCCATCCTTCCAAGGAGGGTAGAATGAGGATGCAGATTGTTGGGGGCAAGAGTTTACAAACTGCTTAGAGAAGGCTGAAAAGCACTGTGAAGGAGTATATTTGCTATTGCTATCCCATTGGGAGATGGAGAAGCCACAGTTAAAAGCCCCAAGTGCCCCACTTCCTTCAAGGCAGCAAAACCCCCAGCCCCACCAGGATCTTTTCCTCCCAGGAAGCCCTAAGCACAAGGACCAACGCCCCTCGCCTGTCCCTGCTGGGCCCCACTTGGCTTTTTAATGCACTTCAACACCACCTGGCTGTAAGGCCCTTCCTCTTTGGGTTCTCATGCCGGTGATGGGATTCCTTGCAAGTAGCACCTGGCTGTCTACCTGAGGGTCAGGTGTGGGGGGGAGATTATGCCTCAAGGTGAAACTGTTTCTGTTGGAACCGTCATAGTCCCTGCCTGCCAGGCAAAGGGCGAGGGACAGTGGGAAGCCCAGGCAGGGCATATGAGCTTCCCTTCTGGGCGACTGGCCAACCCCTCGTCAGCTGGCAGGTCTGGCTCAGAGCCCACAAAGCAGCAGTGACAGCAACATCTTTTTGCCCCTCAGCCAGTTGGCATCTCCTTTGGGGATCCTCTTCTTCAGGAGCAATGGAGGAGAGTCCCACTGGCATCTTTCTGCTTGTAGATCCCGCCACTTTTGCCTTCCTGACCAGCAAAGAGGCTCTTCGTGCCCTGGATTCCTCCTGTCGAATAGTGCCACAATCTGGAGGGAGGGGTTTCTTAAGCAGGCCCTGACAGTTGAGAAGAAAGCCCCCCTCCCACTGCCCTGGGGGGAGGGAAATAAAAGTCCATTCCAGAGCTGCCTTCTCTACTTGCATGGCAGAGAAAGGGCTTTGCCAAGAGGGTTGCTCTTTAGCCTGTGCCAGGCCTGCTAGTCTTCAGATGGTTGGGATTTCTTAACTGCAGTTCTGCATGCCAATGATCTGGACAGACAAAACTCTCCTTGACATCCCTGCAGTTCCCCTTTTTATTCTGTTCGGATTTTTAGTAGAAGACAGTCAGGAAGGCGGTTAGGTAGGAAAAGGTGGCAGCATATTTACTGGCCAGAGCCCAGAGGGGTGACCTCAAGGGGGCTAAGGCCCCTGAAAAGACTCTTCAGGATGCTCCCACTGTCTATCTGTCTCTGTCTTGCGAGACTGAAAGGGACAATCACAGTGCTGGCTAGGAGACTGGTTAAGGGCAACATGTGTTATCCAAGAGGGACGCCCATCTTCTCCAGCCCATCCTGGCAAACCTGTTGGCACACAGCTAGCACCTGGGATCAGGCCAGGCAAGCTAGATTCTAAATCTGCTGGTCAGGTCAGGACTGAAAATGGATTTAGAAGAGCCTCAAAATGTGCCTTTTCAGCCTCTTTTGGGTCCAGTTCCGCTTTTCATGCAGAAGCACATTTGCAATTTGAGGCACAGATGAAACTGACTGATCGTGTTCTAACTATCTAGAACTGCAAGTTTCTGCCCTGGAGGGCGCAGAAGACTCTGCCAACCTTGCTGAGGGTGGCTTCCTGCCTGGAGACCCAAGTCTAGTGAAGAAGCAGAGGCTGCTCAATGGACAAGTTGCTGGGACAGGAATCCCCCTCCAGTTCTCAGGCAACCTGGAGAAATCTCAGGATGATGGCTCCACCAGTATAGGCCCCGCCGTGGACAGCGCAGAAAGGGCCCATGTGGACACAAATGGAGTGGACGTGGCTGAGCTCGGGGAGGTGCTTGGCCGAGAACAGGGGGTGGCTGGTCATGAAGAAGGTGGAACTAACTCAAGGGACCTGGAGCAGGTTTCTACCCATAGGGCAGAGGGATTGCAGGAGAAAGAAGAGGTTCCACCGAAGACAGAGGCTCCTTTTGAGGAAGATGCCCAAGGGGTTCTCCCAGGACGAAACCAAGATATTTCTCAGGATCTTCTCCACTCTTTTGAGGCACAGCTGGATAATAACTTTACTAATTCCCCTGATGTGGATAAGAATTTGGAAGGCAGCTTTGGGGAAGGGCACTTGGGCAACCCTTCAGCAAGAGAGAGACCCAAGGAGACGTTCAGTGCTGGTCTGCAGGATGGGGGTGAATCAGGAGAGGCAGAGGAGGCAGCAAGTGCCCTTCCAGCACAGGAAGGAGCTATGAAGGAACTGGCAGGGGGTCCCGAAGATGCTGATGGCCAAAGAAGAGCTGCAGTGGCCGAAGATGGAGATGCCACCCCACTTCCCATGGAAGGATTGGGGTTTGGCGAAGGGCAGCTGGATGGCAATGGGGTAGAAGGTGCAACAGCTTCTGAAGTGAAGGTTCCACCAGCAGAGAGAAAGCAATCCAGAGGTGATATCTGCATAGCAGGGGAAGCAGAGGTGGAGTGGGAGGGCCAGGGAGAGGGGCTGCCAAGGGGAAGGGGAGAATGAGCCCAATGAAGAGAAGACCTTCCGGGGTCTCTTTCCAAAGGGGGCAGCCCAGAAGGTGGCCTGTGTGGAGCAGCAGAATGGGCCCTCTGTCAGAGAGGATGCCCTGAGGGGAGAAGAAGTAGAGCTGCCACCCAGCCAGCCAGGCACAGCCATCCCCAGCAGAGACCAGGCATTTTTGGCCAGGAGACCATTTGGGCAGGAAGCAGAAAAGCTGACTTGGCCCTTCACTCCTCTTTCTAGGCCAAATCTTCCTAGGCCAAGGGATGCAGGGGGGGGGGGGGGAGCTTGATCTGGACTCCCAAGGCAGCCTCTGGATTGCAAGGCCCACCCCTTGTCCCCATCCCCCCATTCCTATTCCTTTCACCTGGGCTTGGTGCTCTTTCAGCTCAGGCTGGGAAAGCCTGGAGGGTCCCTCGGAGCAGAGTCTGCTCTGGAAAGGATCCTCACGGTCCCTTCCAGGCTAGGATTGTCTGGTTCTGTATTCCTACCTCTGCTAGATTCAAAATCCATGACGTCTGATCCATCTTGGCTCTTGTTAAGCCACATGCATCCCCAACGTCTTTAGATTCTGGACTAGAGATGATGAATATACTCTTTCTAAGTGATGGGATTGAAGGAACTGCCCTCAGGCAAGAATTCCTCCATTTGTTGCTGTTTTTTAATCCCAGTCAGCAAAATGGCACAAGCTCTCGAGGCAAGCAGTTCCACAGAAGAAACTGTGCTGCAGTTTAGAGGCTAAAAAGGATTTAATTTGACAGGCGCATTGTCTAAAGGAGGCTGCACAGCCCAGACAGTTCATTTCTTTCTGCTCTGAGCTGTGCCGTTCCTTTCCATGGGCTTCTGTCCTACCTTGCCCAGAAGAAGCAGCCACTGATTTTGTCCATTGGTGGGTTTAGTCAAACCACAATGCAAGGCAGCCTGTCCTGAGCGTGGGGGCTGTCAGGAGGGGTTCTTGGAAGGGAGGAGTTAGTGCTGTGTGGAGGTGGTGCCAGCAATTGTCAGCGGGGAGAGGGTGGGACATCAGAAGGAAGGCCTCTTCTCCCTGCTCCCCGTTTGTGCAGCTGAGGCCAGCATGTCTCCAGATCATGGCTGTGGCTGGTTAGGCAGCTGGAGACAGCTGTCTTGGGAGAAGCTGCCCTGCAAGATGCGCCCAGTTTTCCCAGTAGAGCATCCCTGGCCAGGGCTCCCCCGAGGCTGGTGGCATGAAAAGGCTGGGCAAGGGATGCCATTGGCCAAGAGTCTTCCTAGGGGATAGATGGATGTCCCTGCCTGGACTGACTCAGAACGATGGGCCAAGTCCCCCCCACTCACCAGTTGGGGCTTGGAGGCACAGGACAACCCATCCTGCCATTGGGGGCACTTCTCAAAGGCCTGCCTTCTGCCTCCCTTTCCCCTTCTGGCTGCTGAAGTCACAGAAACCCTTCTGTCTCCTCTTTCAAGAGACTTCCTTGCCTGGCCAGTCATCCAAGGTGGAAGTCTGAACTTTGCTCCCTGGCTGGGCCTTTTGCACCAGTAGAAATTTGGGAGAAAATGAACCTGATGTTGAAAATGTCTCTTATTTCCTTTGGCAATTTGGACCTGACTGCAGCTCCCCCTCTGGCTGCTTGTTTTGCTCTTTCAGCAGAAGAGGTGGAGAACGCCCAGAGGGATCGATCCCACATCGAAAGCACGCTGAAGCTGAAGGAAGAGAAACCCGCAGATGACTACTCAGGTAGCAGTAGGGCTGCACATCTGGCCAGGAAGGACCCCGCAAAGGCTCCACCAAAGGCAGTGGATAGCTATAGCAATAGCACTTATATACTGCTCCAAAGTGCTTCGCAGCCCTCTCAGAATGGTTTACAGTCAGCCTATTGTCCCCAACAATCTCATTTTACCCTCATTTTACTGACCCCGGAAGGATGGGAGGCTGAGTCAACCTTCAACCAGCCAGGATCAAACTCCTGGCAGTGGGCAGAATCAGCCTGCAATACTGCATTCCAACCACTGCATGACCATGGCTCAAGATAACACATACACTTTTGAGTCAGTTGCAGCTGTTGTTCCAAGGGTGTTATTTGACTATTTATGTTACCTTCCGCTTGCTATCGACCAGCCTTAGATCCACCCAGATATGTGAGGGAGCTATACAAACCTTTTATATTGCACGTGCGTAGACAAGACCCCAGGTTTCCAGCCTGACTGCCCCTTGCCACCTTTGCCTGCTAATCTTTTCCCTTGCAAGGAAGGCCATGCTGAGGCATTGTCCTTAAGCAGGCCGGACCAAAAGTTTTCCCCCAAGGTGGCAGCTCTTCTCTTGGCTCCTTATAGCTCTACCCAGCCCCACAACAGCCGTACGATGCTAGACTCTATCCTGCAGAGTGGAAAAGGTCAGAGGTGCCTTGGAGGAGCTGCCGAAGGGTTCAGGGGCAAGTGCAGCCCTGGACCTCAACGTGACAGGCCCCACGAGCCCCTGGAGCAGAGGGCTGGACTGACTTTTCCTTTTTCTGCCTGGCCTCTCTCTTGCAGCCATCTTGCAGCGACTGAGAAAAATTTATCACTCCTCCATCAAGCCCTTGGAGCAGTCCTACAAGTACAATGAGCTTCGGCAGCATGAAATTACGGGTAAGGCAGGTGGGCTGTGGGTCTGGCTGTTGTCATGCTGCCTGCAAGGGTCTTGCTTCCAGGAGTGGGATTGGGATGGAGGAGGGGACAGATTCAGCACAAGAAGACTGAGCAGAGAGGTTTTTGGAGAAAGTGGGGTGCTCTTGGGATGAGGCATGCCCGGGGGTGGGGGAGTTTGCCGCAAGGTAATGCATTCCCCCACAAGGCCCTCCCTTTCTGGCTCTCCTACACAGAGAATTCCATGCTGGGAGGTTTGAAATGCTGGCCCTCCCCACGGAGTTTCCCCCTTCCATAAGGCTCCTTGTATTTCTGCAATCCTGGAGGTGTCTTTTGCCTGCTGAAGTCTCCCCGTGGCCAGGGGGTTCCCAGACTGACCCAGTGGGTGGGTCGCCTTCCCAAAATTGATGCCCTTTGAGTAGCCCCTCACCTGGCTTGCCAGGGGCCATGATCTTGGCCCGCTCCTCAGGGCTGGTGGCCAGTGTAAATCAACTTTGGAACCCAAGCTGTGCAGCTTTTCCAGGGCACAGCAGCCTTTGACTCCCCCGGCTTCTGTCCTACCAGGCCCCGTTGCAAGGGCTGCAGGTGTTCTGGGACTGGTTGCGCCCTCACTTCATCCTTCCCAAAGGAGGGGGGTTTCCAGGTGTGGATGGCACCCCTTCTTGCAGCATGAACTCTAACCACAGGGGCTTCCTGGGGGAGCAGCTGGGCCCCTTCCATAGCTCCTTGCTCTCCCTGGAAGGCCAAGCTCTGCTTTCGTGCTTTTCTGCCCAAAACTAACCCTCCCCCTCCCCACACTTCCCTACTCACGTTCCTTTTTCTCTTCTCCAACCCTCCTCTCCTGCCCCACAGCTTACCCTGGACGCACCCTGGGCTCTTCAGCCACAGGTGGGTAGAGCTGCCTGTCCTGTCAGTCAGTCCTGCCAGGCAGTTGTTCCCTCAACCCAGGAAAGAGCACCATCCTGCTCCCCCTTCCAGCGCTCAGTCACAATCCTGCTTGTTGTGGTGGAAGAGAAAGTGGGCCACCCTTGCCTCTCCTTGGCAGCCAGGGAAGTGAAGGACATGGAGCCCCCCCCCCCCCACACACACACACAACCTTGCTTTTTGCAGCAGTAACAGGAAGCTTAGGAGAAAGAAAACCGGGAGGGGGCATTGCAGTGGCTTGAGGACTGTGTGGCTGCCAAGGCCCCTGTGCTGCTACGACTTCAGCCCTTCCTGGGCAAAGGGGCAACCGTCTTCCACCCAGGCATCTGCGGGAGGATTCTGCGGGAGGATTCTTTTGTCATAATGCAGAAATGAGTGTCAGGTGCACCAGTTTTCTTTCTGAAATGCAGCAAATGCGGCACAGGGGGGCTTTCCCTGGGGAGGAGGGACAGAAGTGCCCCCAACTCTTTCCAGGTCTCAGCTGCGCTGCCATCCTGAGGAAGATGTGCTCCCGGCAGCAAATGCAAATGCCTTGCTCAGGGGATCTAGGGGAGGTTGCCCCCTCCCCCTCTGGCCAACCTCCCTCACCTGGAGGCTCATGGGGGCTCTCCAGTATCCAGCTGTTGAGGGGTGGAGAGAGGCTGCTGTGGCATCCCACAGCCCAGGCCCGGCAGATGCTTCCTGCAGAGCTGAAGGCTGGTTTCTGTCCATGGGGTACCCCCAGCCCACTGTGCCTCCCTCACTTTCCCTCAGTGTTGGTCTTCTGATGCCTTCACCCTGCCTGGAATAGATGCCTCGGGGAGGGCAAGGACACCTGGAGGGTGGCTAATGAAGCGATGCCCCCAGAAGCTCCAGGGAAACAAGGCCTCAAGAGCATCCCCTGCTTTGTTCCAAATCACTGCTCTTCCCTTCCTTCTGCAGACGGAGAGATTACTTCCAAGCCAATGGTACTTTTTCTGGGACCCTGGAGCGTTGGCAAGTCCACCATGATTAACTACCTTCTGGGGCTGGATGACACTCCCCATCAGCTCTACACAGGTAGCCTGGGGGCCTGCAGGAGTAGCCAGAGCGTCCAATCCAGGAAGGGCATGCTGGCAAAGCTGGAAAAGTGGGCTCTCAGTAACAATAGGAAGCACCTTCCCTTCCCCTTGCCAGTCAGCCGCCCCTGCCTCCCCCTGCTGTGCTGGCTGAGCCCCCACCCCTTCTGCTTCTGCCCTGGCCAAAGACCTTTGCCTTGTAGCAGGGCACGGGGTGGGGCGCTGGCATTTTGCTTCCCTCCTCACCCCAGAGGACAGCCAGGACCCACCAAAGACTCAGAACTTTCTGGCTTCTGGCCCAGAGCCAAGTCATTGCAGTAGGCATAGCCCTTCTTTCCTCCCATCCCTCAGGCCATTTCCCCCCCCCCCCCCCCCCATCCCTCTGAACTGGTTCTTGGTCCAGAAGGTTCCTCCATTTGCAGACTGAATTAATTAGACAGAATGCTTTTTTGGGGCTGTGGGCAAATTCATGCCAGCCCCAGAAACTATGACGGGAACTGAAGTAGACCCTACAGAAGACACCTCTTTCTCTCCCCACCCCTCGCTCTTTTGACCCCATGTGCAACCCACAAATCATGTTGGGTTTATGGGAAGCCAGCAGAAAATGAAGCGTGTGAGAATGGCCTAGGAAACAAAACTCACAGTGGGCCTAAGAGTCTTCAGAGGGTTCTAGAAGAGCAGCTGAGTTTTGGGAGTTGCAGACCTGGCCCCTTGTGAAGAGTGGGGGTTCCTGAGGGTGCCTGCTTGCAAGGCAACGGCCTCTGGAGAAGCACCAGGGGCCGTAGCTGACCTGCACCTTGCTTCCCTTTCTCCATGGACAGGGGCTGAACCCACCACCTCCGAGTTCACCGTCATAATGCACGGCCCTAAAGTCAAGACCATCGAAGGGATTGTAATGGCTGCAGACAGTGCCCGCTCGTTCTCCCCCCTTGAGAAGTTTGGGCAGAACTTTCTGGAGAAGCTGATCGGAATTGAGATCCCTCATAAGCTCCTGGAGAGAGTCACCTTTGTGGACACCCCCGGCATCATTGAAAACCGGAAGCAGCAGGAGCGAGGTGGAGTTCCGTATCTTCTATTTTCAAACCTTGGGAGGAATGGTTTATTCTGGTGGGCATTTTAGTGGATGCCCATGTTAACCTTTACATAAAGCCATCTCAATCCACCTTTGAAAAGGGGATTAAAAGCTCGCTCAGGGCCAGGTTGAAGCAGTTTTTTTATATACATTGGTTCCATTCCAATTGTTGCAAGATGCTGCCTCAGTCATTTGTATCCGTATTCAATATTACTTAAAGGAAACTGAATTGAAAAAAGGATGCAAATCATTAATAGAAAAAAATACCCAAAGCAAAACATTCAGATTTTGGAACATATGCTTTATTTACAAAGCGAAAGCCCAAAGCAGGGTCAAGCAGGCGAAGCTCTTCTGTGCACAGAACCCTAGAATTTGGAAGAACCAGTTTTGGGTGTCTGGAAATAGAAGTGAGCAACTGGCCTTTAGGGGCCCTGCCAGGATGGGGGGCAGTTTAGAAGGCAGCAAACTCCAAAAATAATGCTGTATCCCTAAGTACCCCAATGTTCAAAGCTTTTCAAAGTTTACCTAAAATAAGAATCAAACGTTTTAATTATCAGAGCTGTTGCCTGAGAGACTTTGCAATTTGGCTTATCCACCTGCTATTATTTTCTTCCTTTTGTAAGTGCTCCTTCTTTCATCCAGCAAATTATTGCTCAGAGACAGCGCCCTTTGCTACTCTGTCCGCACGGTCCGGAGCCATGGCTGAGTGGACACCAGCTCCCCCTTTCAAAGACCACCAAGCCCTCTCTTCTTCTCTTGCAGGTTACCCGTTCAATGACGTCTGCCAATGGTTCATCGATCGAGCCGATCTCATCTTCGTGGTGTTTGACCCGACCAAACTGGATGTGGGGCTGGAACTGGAGATGCTCTTCCGCCAGCTGAAGGGCCGGGAGTCTCAGATCAGGATCATTCTGAACAAGGCGGACAGCCTGGCTACTCAAGAGCTCATGCGGGTATATGGCGCCTTGTTTTGGAGCCTGGCCCCCCTTATTAACGTTACTGAACCCCCCCGCGTTTACGTCAGCTCCTTTTGGCCCATGGAGTACCAAGCTGAAACCCACCAGGACCTCTTCTCCAAGGAGGAGATCTCCCTTCTGGAAGACCTGAACCAGGTGATCGAGAACCGGCTGGAAAACAAGATCGCCTTCATCCGCCAACATGCCATCCGGGTTCGCATCCACGCGCTCTTGGTCGACCGCTACTTGCAGACCTATAAGGACAAAATGACTTTCTTCAGTGACGGAGAGCTGGTCTTCAGAGACATCGTGGAGGATCCAGACAAGTTCTACATCTTTAAATCAATCCTGGCCAAGACCAATGTTAGCAAGTTTGATCTGCCCAACCGCGAGGCCTACAAGGATTTCTTTGGGGTTAACCCCATTCACAGCTTCAAGCTGCTTGCGCAGCAGTGCTCCTACATGGGAGGCTGCTTCCTGGAGAAGATTGAGAGGGCCATCACCCACGAGCTGCCTGACCTGCTTGGGAGCATTGGCTTGGGGAAGAAGCCCAGCGCCCTCTCCTGCGACACAACCGGCTGTGGGGAAACTCCAAAGAACCGCTACAAGAAGCACTAACAGGCTGCCAGCGTGACCCTCTTGTGCCCCGGTTGATGAATGAGCTTATGTCTTATCTGTCCAGAAGCCAAGGTCTGTTAGCCCTTCTGGGGGCCACAGAGCAAGCAGCTGGTGTCATAATCGCAGGGAAGTTGGGTGGGCCTAGGAAAGAGAATAAAGCACTGTGAACACCTGTCACGGTTTAATCTTTCTTACTTAAAAAAGAGGCAATGTATGAAGGAGAGGTAAAATTGGCTAAGGCCTTGCATAGGCTAAGCAAGAAGGAAGGACCAGAATGTTGACAGGAGACCAAAAAGGCCTCCTGACCACCAGGGGAAGCTAAATATGGCCCGTCCCTCATAACCTCTGGCTGCATTACATGGAGTTGAGAAACACAGGATTTCAGCACACCACCGGTTTGACTTGCAAGAGCAGCCATTTAACCAGACACAAAAAGCAATGGAGCCACAAAGGCCTTTGAAGAACTGGCAACGGGTAGCTCTCGTGTTGCCAGCTCCTCCTCCTCCTCCTCCTCCTCCTCACCACCATTCTAAGTTAGCTCCTCTTCTCATCTTGGTGAGCTTTTTCTGAATTGTTTGGAGAACTCTTCGAAGCATTGTTCTCCTCTAGCAGGAAGAAGTGCTTTTACCCAGTGAATGGGGCCTGATCCCTGAGGAATCTGGGTGCCCTTTCCTTCCTTGCCTACTTTTTATCCTTGATTTTTTAAAATATGTATTTCCCTTAGCCTTCTGTTCTCAGGCTTGCTGGATTCCCCTCATATCCCTCCTGCCGTTCCTTTCACACATCAATGTTTTGCAAGTTGCATGGAATGAAAAGTTTCTGCAGCCTGTGTACTCTTATTATTTTCCCGGTTTGGTGCCCCACCGAACTTACAGGCTGCATAATGGGAAACCTCACCCATTGCACTGAGCTGGGGGCTAAGAGGTAAGCAGAGTTTGAAGGGGTGGTGTAGGTAGTCCTGTCCTTGGCAATGCTGAAAGGGAGGTAATGGAAATGTGTGTTTGCTGGGCAGGACATGGGGGGGGGGGGGAACGGGACAGATGCCTTGGTTTGGTTGCAAGAAGAATCCTGCAAGACCACTGGATCTTCCTAGGAGCCCCAAGTCCTGGCCTTGCCAGTCATGTTCCTGAGAAGCTGACCTGTGCCTGTGCTAATAACAGGGGCTGGGATTGCTTGGCAACCAGATGGACCTCCACAACAATGGAAACACAAAATATCTCAGAAAGTAATTGATCCTGGATCTGGAGGCATCCAGCCGCTGCCCACTTACACGAGGCCATGACCTGAGAACAGATGGCTGTGAGAACAGTGAGACCACCTCTTCCTTCCTGCTTTGGGAATTTGTGCTCTTGTGGTCCATGGATGTTCACAGGAGGTAGCCTGAGCATCCTCTCCCTTTGGTAAAATGTCAGACCCAAACCATCCACCTGTGGTTGTGTGCTTCTTTTGACCAGAATTGTGGACAGATGTATTTAAAGGAATTACATAGCTGTGTAATACATTTCAGTGGTTCACAGTAATAGTCCATATTTCGAGACACTATGTACTTCAGCCCTTCTAATAAATTCTGGTATTTTTCAGCCACGTTTTTGGTGTGTTGCCTCTCTTTCTGAGTGTTGCCTCTCTTTCTGAAACAATGAGATCTCACCAAGGAAGAGGGCCAACAGGGGCTTTTCCACAGCTGATCCACCCAGCAGAATTCATTGCTGGGACTTCTTTCCATGGGTAAAACCCTCTGGTTGACAGCAAGGCCTGTGCAAGTAAGAGCCACCACTTCAGAGAGAAGTGTAAAAGCTTTGCTTGGAATAAGGCACTTTCACAACAGGGCAAAACAGGGAATCTCCTTCCAAAATGAACAGCTCCCTTCTTTTCTCTTCCACGCCTAGATTTGCTTAATGACTTCATCACTGATGGGGACATTTTTGTGTGGGGAAAGTATCCATAGGCCAGGCAGGAGAGTCAAGGCTATGCTTCTGGGGGTGTGGGAGGCATGTGTGCGTGTGAAGGCGGCTGGAATTAGGAAGCACCTCCAGCACAGCAGCTGTTTTTTTTTTAACTCAGCTTTTTCATTTTTTTTTCATGCTCAGTCCCTCTTCCCTCCTCCCCACCCTCAACTTTCTCCGCCTTCTCTGATCAACCCCCCCCCCTTTTTTTTTTGTCCAGCCAAAGGGAGGAAATGCCCACAAGATGCAAGTTAGTTACCTCTGCATCAAGGAGTTTTGCCCCCATCCCACCCCGTTTTTCCCCCAAAAGAAATGATTTCCAAAATGAAGATGCTTCCAAGCATGGAAGGTGAGCACCTGTGCTACCCCCGGGTGCAGCATCTCTGCCCGCCGGCCACTGCTGAGGCGGGGGGGCACCCAAGGATGCCCGGGGGACTCTCGAAAGCCCCCTCGGTCGCGATCCCTGGGAGAGGGCGGCGGTTTGATGAAGCCGTTTCCCCTGGAGAAAGGCGTTTGGTTGGGAGCTGAAGCCGCTGCGGCCGGGAGGCTGCGCCCCCCCAGAGCCACTTGCGGGGCGGCCCGTCGGCTTTCATGCACAACCCCCCCCCCCCTTCAGGCTTCAGGCGCAGCAGCCTTTCCGGCCTCTTGCTGAGCAACCGCCGAGGAACTCAGTCCGCGGAATGACTGGCACGGCCGGCGACCCTCCCTAAGCAAAGGGCGGCCGTCCCGGTCCCCTTCTCTCTCTCCCGCCTCCCCTGCCGGCTGCAGAAGCGGCTCCTCCGCCCGCAGCTCCCACCGGAGAAGCTCAGGAGCCGCCCACCCGGGGTCGCCGCCGCGCTCTCCTCCTCCCCGTCCCCGGAGCCCCTTTGGCCAGGGCGCGTCCCGGGCGGCGGCCGGGCGGAGTCGCTTCCCGCGGGACGGGCCCAGACCCAGCGATCGGGGGCGGGTCGAAGACTGGTCGGTTTCCCCCCCCCCCGGGCGCTCGCCGGCGGGGGACGAAGAAAGCGGCTGCGCAATTAGGCCCCGCTGCGCGTGCGCAGATCGCGCCCCTGGCCGTCTCCCGTGCCGCGCGCAGGCGCTCCTGGTCCCGCGCGCCAGTGACAGCAGCCTCGGCGCCGCCGCCGCCCCTCCCCCTCCTTCGACGCGGCCCGTGAGGCGTTTCCAGGCAGGCGGCGGCGGCGGCGGCGAGAACGGGGGGGGCAGCCGGGCGGGGGGCCCCGGCGCGGCGCCATGCGTCGAAGCCCGGGGCGGCTCTGCGGGAGCAGCGGGAGCTCGGGCCTGAGAGGCGGGGGCGGCGAGCTGGGCTGAGCGGCTCCGGGTGAGGCGAGCCGGGCGTGGCCATGGCGGCGGCGGCGGCCGGATCCCCGCCGCCCCCGCCGCGTGGCACCGAGGTGAGCGTGTCCGGGGGCGGCGGGCGCGCGGCGGTGCGGCTGCAGGCGGGGCGGCGGGGGCGCGGGCG
>BLBF01000067.1:13320500-13394576 GCA_015471245.1 Laticauda colubrina
GCTCCAGGTTGCTCGAGTCCGGTGGCACGCGGCGCGGGCCGGGGGGGGCGCGGCCCAGGGGGGACGGCGCTGGGCCCGGGGCTGGGGCTGGGGCTGGGGGCCGGGCGGGCGCCGCAGCTCTTCGAGCGCGCCTCGCCGCGCTGGTGGGACCCGCGCTTCGACTCGAGCAACCTGGAGCAGGCCTGCCGCGAGCGCCGCTTCCCGCAGACGCGGCGCCGGCTCCGCTACGCGCTTGGCTACCTGGGCGCGGCGGCGCTGCTGTGGGGCGCCTACCTGGGCTGGGGGCGCGGGGGCGGCGGGGCGGCGGCGGGGGTGTCGCTGGCCTTCCTGGCCGCCTGCTTGGCCGCGCTGCTCTTCACCTTCACGCGCGCCTATGGGCGCCACCCGGCCGGCTCGTCGCTGGCGCTGGCGCTGCTGGCGCTGGCCCTCCCGCTGGCCACGCAGCTGCCGGCGGCGGCCGGGGGCAACGGGAGCGCGCACGCCGCGCCCCCGCCCTGCCTGTCGCCGGTAGGCAGCTTCTCGCTGTGCGTGGCGGCGCTGCTGCTGCTCTACGCCGTGCCGCACCTGCCGCTCTACCTGAGCCTGTTGCTGGGGCTGTGCGGCTCGGCGCTCTTCGAGGCGCTCGGCTACGGCTTCCGCGACGAGCGCTGCTTCGCGCCCCCGCCGGGCGAGCGGCTGGCCCCCTGGGAGCTGCTGGGCAAGGCCCTGCTGCACCTCTGCATCCACGCCACCGGCGTGCACCTCTTCATCATGTCGGAGGTGCGGTCCAGGAGCACCTTCCTCAAGGTGGGCCAGTCCATCATGCACGGGAAGGACCTGGAAGTGGAGAAGGCCCTGAAGGAGCGCATGATCCACTCGGTCATGCCCAGGATCATCGCCGACGACCTGATGAAGCAGGGGGACGAGGACAGCGAGAGCTCTTCCATCAAGCGCCACTCCGCCTCCAGCCCCAAAAGCAGGAAGAAGAAACCATCCATTCAGAAGACGCCCATCGTCTTTCGCCCCTTCAAGATGCAGCAGATAGAACAAGTCAGTATTTTGTTTGCAGATATTGTGGGCTTTACCAAAATGAGTGCCAACAAATCTGCACACGCCCTGGTGGGGCTTTTGAACGACCTCTTTGGCCGCTTTGATCGCCTCTGCGAGGACACCAAGTGCGAGAAGATAAGCACTTTGGGGGACTGCTACTACTGTGTGGCGGGGTGTCCCGAGCCCCGAGTGGATCACGCTTACTGCTGCATCGAGATGGGCTTGGGCATGATCAAAGCGATTGAGCAGTTTTGCCAAGAGAAGAAAGAGATGGTGAATATGAGGGTTGGCGTGCACACCGGGACAGTCCTTTGTGGCATTCTGGGAATGAGGAGGTTTAAGTTTGATGTCTGGTCCAATGATGTCAATTTAGCTAACTTAATGGAACAACTGGGCGTTGCTGGGAAGGTCCATATTTCAGAGGCTACTGCAAAATACTTGGATGATCGCTATGAAATGGAGGATGGAAAGGTGATGGAGCGTGTAGGCCAGAGTGTGGTAGCAGACCAGCTGAAAGGTATTTCTCATTTTTGACTCTGAATGAGTTGATTTGTTTTGGAAGTTAACTTTTTCCTTCTCTTGTGCTATTGTCAGCAAATTTGGATCAATTTCATATTTTACCTGAAACCAGCCACATAAACGTGGTGCCTCTGCCCTTCCTGGTTCTTTGAAGAAAACTAAAGATGAGGGAAGGTATGCATTGTAGTTGCAATTGTCTTTTAGTTTCCAAGTGGAATTTTAATGAACTGATTATTTTGTAGTTTGTGACGTGTGATTTAACACTACAACGTATACATTCATAATAAAAATATACTTTTATTCCTATGCAGGTAAGT
Source organism: Laticauda colubrina (assembly GCA_015471245.1). Lineage (NCBI taxonomy): Eukaryota > Metazoa > Chordata > Lepidosauria > Squamata > Elapidae > Laticauda > Laticauda colubrina. The sequence continues at coordinate 13,322,366 of BLBF01000067.1, forward strand.
CACGTGATGTTTGATAAAAAGAAATTATCACTTTGTAAGGAAAAAAACCTACAGTATTCTGGAGGGCAGTTTAAGACTGAGCTCTTCCATAAGATTGTTCAGCAAGGAAAAATGTTGCTTTTGATGCCAGTTTTGGGGGGTACAGTTTTCAGGATTCTATGAGTGTTGTAAACTGCTAGAAGTTGGTATGTGACCAACTTCTAGCAGTTTAGTATCAATTTTTATTACTGTCACAGACCACGATTAGTAAAGGCATTAGTAAAAGCACAGAGTGTTGAGATAAATGTGAATAGTGGGTGAGACTGGAGTACAAGATGCTATAAAGCAGGGATCACCAACCTTTTGGACCTCAGGTACCACCAAACTCATAATTTTAAATCCCAGGGACCACTAACTGGTTCTGTGGGTGTAGTTTAATTTGTGGGTATGGCTTGGTGGTCATGTGACTGGCTGGGCATGGCTTGTATGTAAATATTATAATTATTTATATAAATATTGATTATTTTTATTAAAAAAGAGCAACTTTTATCCAAAATCAGGCAAAGCAGGCAGGCAGATTGAGTTGCTCGTAGAATCACAGATTCATTCAGAGATCTATCTATCTGCCATTGGCTAGCTCAGTCTGTCACATAAAATTTGATTGCAAGCAAACTCACAAAATTAACACACAACACACCATGTATGTAAATATTGAATTTTTTATTTAAAAAAGAGCAACTTTTACCCAAAATGAGGCAAAGCAGACAGGCAGATTGAGTTGCTCAGAGAATCATTCAGTGATCTATCTGCCTTCGGCTACTTGAGTCTGTAACATAAAATTTGCTTGCTCTGAGTCTGCACTGAATAATAGAATCTTCAATCCTAAGGGAGGTTCTAAAGACTAACTAGAAAGCAAGAAATCCAACCATTTCCTGCTTTCTAGCTAATCTAAATCTCCCAGCACAGCGAACAGCTTACAGAAAAAACAAAAAAAAAAGGAAAAAGCAATTTAGCAGGCAAGTTTGCCAGGTGAGTGAGTGGGCGGGAGGGTTCCCACCGGCCATGTGGGTGGCGCAGCCTTGTGTTTCTGTGCAGTCTGCATTAATTGCTTTGGGGGGTACTCTGGGGGTGAGATTTCTCTGTGGCCCACCAAAATTTTCTTGCGGCCCACTGGTTGGCAACCGTTGCTGTAAAGTACACAAGTCAATCTGTTTTCAGCAGTGAGGCCCTATTTCCATACTAAGGGAATGCTGTGGATGTAGATTTAGATTTCAGTAAGGCATTGGATAGAGTATAAGACAGCCAACTACTTATCAAGAGAACAGTCTGGGACGCGCTGTGCCATTACCAGATGGGTTTGCAGTTGGCTGACCAACTACACTCAGCATGTGGTCCTTATGGAGCAACAATAAGGGAAGCATGTGTGTGGAGGGAAGCTTGTAGTGGGGTACCTCAAGGTTCTTTCTTGAGCCCGTTTGCTCTTCAGGGTCTTCAGAAATGACACAGATGAGAGGATGGAAGGGATGCAGTTGGCAGATGACACAAAGCTGTTCCTAATCTGGTCTTTTAAGTTTGATCATTTGATACAAAAAATCTTTTGGAAGTTAATATTAACAGTGACACTAAAACATGGTGCTTTTAAGTAAAACCAAAGTATGTACAGTATTTAAAAAATCTAAATATTTTTTATATTTATAAAATATAAGAAAAATAGCCAATGAGAAATAAATTACTACTGTAGTTGTTGGCCAAGCAATTTATAAAATGCAGATTTGTTGCTAAATAGTGGATTTGGCTGTGAGAAATGAGTTATTTCTCAACTGACCCTGCAAGCTGTGATGGCAAGGGATGTAAGATAGCCAGCTATAGTAAACTGCTTTTTGGCAGAAAGGAGCTCTACAGGTAAACTGGGGAAGTGTAGAGTGGAAGAATAACAGCAGATGTGTTAACTATAGTTTCCCTGTAGGTTTGAAAACATACTTGATCTCTGGCTTGAAAAAGAAGGAGATCCATTGCAGCTGCTCCGAGATGCTCCTCCTTCCAGCTCTAGAAGCAGGAGATGGAAGCAAGTCACAGGGAACTTCATCAGAGAATGTGGATGATTTAGCAAAAACATTCAAGTACTTCGAAAAAAATAAGGTTTGACAAATGCAAATTCTGTACATTTCTGTGGATTTATTTTTAGAAACCTGTTTTCACAACCTACCCAAGCTTGGAAACTTATATCTGCAGTTATTGATCCTCTAAGAAGGCAAATCATAAATTGCTTTATTTTTTTGCTCTGGAAGTCCTAACACAAGAACGTGTGGATTATGAGTTGGCTGTGTGGGGCTTGATTTAAATGTTACGCAGCTTAAAGCCTCTTGCATTGTTAATTGCAAAAGTTGAAAAATGCTGCTCTAAGCGCTTCTGAGAAAGAGCCAGCAAGTAGCTGGCATAAAGGAGCAAGGATCAGGATTGCCAGCCTTGGTAGAGTGAGTGATAAAAAATCATTAAATACAAGTAGGAAAAAAGTCCATAACTGTTGGATGGGTCTGTCTTTGCAAAGGGTGTATAAGAGCATTTGTTCCAAAAACTAAGTGTTTGCTTTTCTAATATGTATAGAAATATTACAACTGGTTTAATCGGTGAATCTGTACAAATCAAGGTGAGATGTGAGATGAGGAAAAGACAGATGCTAAATGCTAATGGTCTTCTCATGTGCACAGCAATTTCTTTCCATGCTCAAGTGCCTTTCATTTTCTTCTGAAACTTTAAGGGAGGAAAAGTGTCACATGTAGACTAAATAGCACCTCAGGAGTTACACAAAATATGTGCCATTTTGAAGAGCATACAAACACCCACAGTAGAGGCTGGCCAGAGACAAAAGAAATAATTCACCCTGTAGTATGTTTCTTTGTGGTTGCAGATCTGCCAATCATGCAGTGTTACTTTTTCCTCTGGCTGTGCTGGGAGTGCAGAGGAAGGAGCAATTCAAAATGGATGCCAGGAGGACCATAAGACCAGCACAAAGGTAATTCTCAAGACACCTTCTCTTCATTCATCCACGGAGCAGAAGCTGATGAGATAGACTCAAATAGGGTGCAAGTAAAACTTCAGAATTAGATGACCTTCCAAGCGCTCACCTCGGTCTCCTTGAGTGCAGATGGTTCCAAACCCTTTCCTTATTCTCAGGACCCCTATGTATGAGATTTGTTCCTAGGATGATTTGAAGAGCACTGTGATGTACAGTTGGATACTTTTAAAAATCCCCTTTGCTATCTTGTAAGTTGGGCTGCTTATAGTGCATTTTCTTTTGCCTTCCCATTAATTGGGTTAGTGTAACTGCTTTTGTTTTAATTTTTCAATGCTTTACAGGGATTCTAAGAATTCTTTTTTTTTTAAGAGTTGGAACTTCAGCCCCTGGTAATATGGCTGTTTTTAAGTTCCTAAATTTTATAGCTTGAAACTCTGAAAAGATAAATTGTATGTTTAATTTTGGTTTAAAACACATTTTCTGTAGCTTTTAAAGAAATGTTGGCATTTGCCTTTTCTAAAGATGCTTTCTGAGCATAAAGAGCTAGAGAAACCTGACTTCAGAGTCCTGTTTGCTCAGGAGTTCTGAATGCTGAATGCCTCTGGTGGTCTGCCCTGATCAGAGGAAGCCCTGGAAGCTGACCCAATGGTGCTACTTTAAAAAATGTGTATCTCATGTGAGCCCACCTTTGGGATTGTACATGGTGATAATAACATGATTCATGACATGATACAAATCTTTCTGCTGTTGTTTATTTGTTAAAAGCAACAATTTATTGGCCTTGTGTTTTTCCTTTTCTTGCAAGTGCTATTTTATACATTCAAAAATATTATAAAATCTTTGAACAGAGGTTATTTTTCTACCACAATGTACTTGTAGAAACAGACAAGTATAATCTGAATTCTCTCTGGTTTAATCATAAACCCCTTTAATTTTTCCCTTTTTGTCTCCATCAGAGTCCTGGGGGAAGCAGCCCAAAGTCTCGGAATGGACTTCTCAGTCCCCCGCAAGAGGAGAAACTGAGCAACAGCCAAACGTCTCTTTATGAGATATTGCAAGAGAAAGGAAGATGGGTTGGAGCAAGCTTGGATCATTCAGCTCTTCTGCCGTTGCGGTTCAAAAATATCAGAGAAAAAACAGACGCTCACTTTGTTGATGTCATTAAAGAAGACAGGTAAGGCAAAGCATCCTCATCCCTTGGACCTTTGCACTGAGGCCTGGTGGAGTGCAGGGTCTCAGCATGAGAACAGGAAGCCAACTTGTTGTATGCATACCTTGTTAAGTTGCAATGACAGGGAGACCTCTGGCCTTGGCAGGGGGTCTTTTTCTTATTTAATGGTGGTCTCTTATGCAGTTTTTATGTTGACAGATAAGAGTCTGGCTGAAATGCTTGGAAGAGATGAGCTCTGTGGGTTTTTTTTTTCAGCTGCTGATTGTCCTAATTCCTCTGTGCTGAGGATGAGTGATCTGTTTGCAACAATCAGAATAGGTGCTTTGTGATCTGTGGTCTCATTCTTTGTTTGACAACAAGTTTGTGGCAGTGCTGAGATTAGAAGAGGGTGCTTATCCTTGACTCCCCCCTTAAACACAAAGCCAGCTGAATGACCTTGGGCCAGTCTTTTTCTCACCGCCCTAGGAAGTAGGCATTGGCAAACCACTTCTGAAAAAGTGGTTTGCCAATGTCAAGAAAATTACAGGGACTTATCCAGGTACTCTCTCTGAGAATCAACCACAGTAGAGCAGAAGGAAAAGAAAATTGTTCATGTAGTAGAGATGTCTGTGTTTCAGCAATCTATCAAAGGAGGATGGGTATTCATGGTTTCTTTGTTGGAGAATAAACTTTCCTAAAATGAATCTTTTCCCTCAGCTTGATGAAAGACTATTTTTTTAAGCCACCCATTAACAAGTTGAGTCTGAACTTCCTTGAACATGATTTGGAGATGGCCTACAGGAGCAGCTACCAAGAAGAGGTGAGGTTTTGTGTGTGTAGATCTGTGTGCATGCAGGCACACACATGCTGATAGTATCTGAGGAACACAGTAACAAAATGCCAAAACAATTTATGTTTATTTTAACTGTTCATGTTGACTGGGGAGAGAAGAGTAATTGTTATGCTGCCTGTTGTCTTCATTGATATTCCTTCTTTTAAAAAAAGAAGCTTGCTTGGCAGTTTGGCAGTTACTTTTCATTTAGGCTTTGTTTTAAGTCACTTCAAGCAGTCTGTGCTTTTGCCATTGGTGAAGGGATGCCTTTGAAATTGCAGCATCTGCAGTGTAGCAACCATGCTCCTGTCTAGAGTCTCCAAGCAGGAACATGTAATACCTGTTTTGATAAACTATGTTGGCTTGCTGCTAAATTTAAAGAGCTTGCTTTTATGTGTAAACATTCACACCCTTCCTACTCAAACCCTATAAATTAACAAATAAAACTTTTTTCTCTTCTACCATTTTACTGCTTTTATTTAAATAGATAAATGAAATTATGGCAACGTATCTGATAAAATATTTGCTTTTATTTTACTTCTGCAAGAGACATCCTATCCCTCAGGCCACTAAACTCCACATATAAACTTGGGCTCAAATTAGCAAACTTCCCCAAGAATGCTTTTCATTGATAATTTATTTTACAGACAATTGTCCTGCAAACAGCCCCTGTTGTGACTGCTTTAAACTTTACTCCTGTATCACTTCTTCCTTTGCCTATCTATAGTCACTAAGAAGACCTAAGTCAGCTTTTTTCCTTATCTTTCCATATAGAGTGGGCAAATGTGCATTGTTTCTATACAAAGATAATTGAAAAATAGATGATTAAAAACATAGTGCTTATACACTGGAAGGCCTGGTTGTAAACACAAATATCCCTTCACTGTCCTAAATAACAATCTGTGACTTTTGTAATAACCTCGCATCAAGTAGAAATTATAAGGGTCTGATTTCTCCTAAAGCAGTTTTGAAAATAATTTCCTCTAAGAATCTAGATTTGGTTTGTTGTACTTACTTTTGTTGATTGTTGTCATTCTGGTCATCTTTTATAAACTGATTCTAAAAACTGCTGCTGTATTTTAGTAATGTTTTTCTAAAGTAGAGTGCAGAGCACCTTTGTAAAGAGTGGAGGTCGTCTCTGGATCAGATTCTGAAATCAAACCAAAAAGCATAGAGTTGGGTGACTTTTGATTTCCCTGCTTGGTGTTGGGTTCTGAAGAAGTCTGTGTGTGGCCAGCCAACTTTGCTCTCCTCGTTCTCCCCAGGTCATTAAAAGAGTCCCCGTGAAGACCTTCGCCAGTGCTACCTTCAGCTCGCTCCTGGACGTGTGCTTATCTGCCACCGTCTTCCTCATCCTCTCCATCGCTTGCTTCCTAAAACACGGAGTGGCGGCCTCTCCTCCCCCTCCCACAGCCATGGCTGTGGCAGTAGTGGCTGTCCTGCTCGAGGTGGTGTCTCTTACTGTCTCCATCAGGTGAGCCAAATGCTGTGCTTGTTCTCCCTCCCTCAATACCAGGGCTTCCTTGTTGGGCACAGGTGGCAGCAAATGCTTTCCCCTGCCCATGCATGAGAGAGAGATCTCAGCAGACCCCCTGTCCTTGTGGAGCAGCTGGAGCTCCCACAGGATTGATTCCAGTGCCACTATTTCTATGCCTCTTTCATGCCCATGAGAAAGAGGGGCTGCCCTGATTTTGAAAGAGGGGAAGCTCTGATGTCACTGATGGGCGTTTATGGGGAAGAGGCTAAGGGCAAGGAAAGCTCAGCAGCTGTCTCCATGGTTTCCAGGATGGCTTTCTTTCTGGAGGATATGATGGTCTGCACCAAAAGACTCTTGGAAGTGATTGCTGGGTGGCTGCCCCGACACTTCATCGGAGCCGTTTTGATCTCTCTGCCTGCTCTTGCAGTCTTCTCACACTTCACCACTGAGTTTGGAACCAATCTTTATGTACGTTGGCCTCAGCACCAGCTCTTGGTGGGCAAGCAGAGCTTTCAAGTGAGAATTGGGGGAGAGGGGAGGTTTAACTCTACTTTTGGACATTGGAAGCTTTGGGTCTAAATGCCAAATCACACGCAGCGACGTCTTTTCCAGGAGTGGAAATGGGTAGCCAGAAGGGCCAGTGACCCCCTTTGCCCATCCCAGTCAACTAGCCTAGTCCCGAAGGGCTCCGCTTCTCAGTCAGAGCTTTGCTCCCAGTGTCGGGAGCCTAGAGGAGGGGGCACGGGGTGCCACAGATTGCAGTTTATCTACCACCCAAATTTGGTGTATTGCAATTCCCTGGACGGCTTCTGTCTAAGAAGCCAGTGGATTCTGATTCAGACTGCCTGCCCTTAGGGAACTTTTCCTTGGATTAGGTGCTACTACTTCAGCCTGTGGTCCAACTATCTAGGAATCTGCATGGCGGAGCCACCCCGTTTCCTTCCTCCCAACTCATAGCAAAATTAGGCATTTTCTGTCAGACACAGAAGAGGACAGACCTTAAATATGACTTTAGTTAAATCCATGGAGGACAAAAGATTCCGTGGCTGCTTTAATCTTGTCGCTTATTTTAATTTTGGGATTTTTTTGAGGAAAAGTGTAGCTTCTTTGCTCTAATTTCCTCCCTTGTTCTGACTAATATTTCTTTTATTGCAGTCCACCATGTTTATGTGTTCTGCAGTTCTCATCACAATAGTCCAGTACTGTAACTTTTGCCAGCTCAGCTCCTGGATGAGATCCTCTTTGGCTACCCTTGTTGGAGGGATTCTCCTCCTCCTCCTGTACATGTCCTGGTGTCCTGACAGGTGAGCCAAGTCAAATCCACTGCAATTTTAATGACAATCAGGCTGCCGTATCCAGTAAAGGTCCCAGGATTGAGCCTGCTTGCTTCAAGAGAAGTGCCACAATTGTTGCTGGTTTTGCCTGGGAGGTTGTCTAAGTGCTGAAGGGAAAAGTATAAAGGGGGCTGGTGGTGTGCATGCATCACAAGGACTAGCAACTTAGTGAGAGAAGAAGTCCTACTTTGTGACTACAGTGGTTCCATGTAGTTGCCCTTGTTTTGGTCCAGACTCTTGGTTTGTTAGTAATGTGAGCCCTTATGTTTCTGTTCCAGCATCTTGGAGGATTCAAACCTTGTGTTATCGAGGAACCTAAGGTATGTTTTTAACAGCTATTGGGCTTTATTGCATCTCAGCCTCCAGTCTTTGGTTTATATTCTCTAAGGATCCAAACTGTTCTATGCTGCCAGCTGAGAGTCAGAATAGAAGTTGTGACCAAAACGAAAAAGATTTTAAAGAGGCTAAAATTTGGACTGTGAACTACAGGTTTCCTTTCTGCAAATCTCAGAGTACATCTAAGTTCTGAAGCAGTGAGATGGATTATTTCCAAGCGCAATATTTTTATAGAGTAATAACATTATAAAGCCAAGTGTTGTTAAGGTGTCATGCCTATATATTCACAAGTCTCTCACTTGCAGGGTGGGTATCTCTTAACTGCTGAGAGAGAAGCTGTAATTATCTGAACTGTTGGACAGGTTCTATATGTATCAAGATACATATCAAAATTGGATGTTCTTACAATAAGTACAACACTCACTTGATTTAAGGAAATTCTCCTTGGAGTTTGACTTGGAAAAAAATATTGCATCGGGCTGCCCGCCCTCAGTGCACAATGCCCGATGCCACTTGCTCAGAGCCATTTTTTAGCACATCCCAGCTTCACATGTACCCTCTGTGCCAACACTGAGTCTGTTGATACATGATATCCTAAAAACTCGATTATAACGATTAACAGCACTTGTTTGAGATCCCAAACAGAATGATCTGAAGTTACCTTTAAAGTATGCATTCCCTTTTTTTGTTTTGTTCCTCTCCCAGCTTCGTAGAGAATGCCTGCAACAGGTCTGCGTCAGAGGACTTCAGTAGGCCTGCCGATCTGATTGGCCTGGAAGTGATTTTGGGCCTCTTCCTTCTCCTTGTCTTAGTTTGGTTCCTAAATCGGGAGTTTGAGGTGAGTTACCGTCTCCATTATCATGGGGATGTAGAAGCTGATCTTCACCGTACCAAGATTCAAAGCATGAGGGACCAGGCGGACTGGCTCCTGCGGAACATCATTCCCTACCATGTGGCCGAGCAGCTGAAAGTGTCCCAAAGCTATTCCAAAAACCATGACAGTGGGGGGGTGATCTTTGCCAGCATTGTGAACTTCAGTGAGTTCTACGAGGAGAATTACGAAGGAGGCAAGGAATGTTACCGCGTCCTGAATGAACTGATTGGAGATTTTGATGAGCTGCTAAGCAAGTCCAATTACAACAATATTGAGAAAATCAAAACCATCGGGGCCACCTACATGGCTGCCTCTGGGCTGAACACTTCCCAGTGCCAGGACAGCAGTAACCCTCATGCCCATCTGCAGACGCTCTTTGAATTTGCCAAAGAAATGATGCGTGTGGTGGATGACTTTAACAACAACATGCTGTGGTTCAATTTTAAGCTGAGGATCGGCTTTAACCACGGCCCCCTGACAGCTGGGGTCATCGGTACCACCAAGCTCTTGTACGACATCTGGGGGGACACTGTGAACATAGCAAGCAGGATGGACACCACGGGAGTTGAGTGCCGGATCCAGGTGAGCGAGGAGAGCTACCGCATTCTTCACAAAATGGGCTATGATTTTGATTATCGTGGGACAGTCAATGTGAAGGGCAAAGGCCAAATGAAGACTTTCCTCTATCCCAAATGCATGGACAGCGGGGTGGTGCCCCACCATCAGCTGTCTATCTCTCCAGACATTCGGGTTCAAGTGGATGGCAGCATTGGGCGGTCTCCAACTGATGAGATCACCAACTTGGTGCCTTCTGTACAGAACTTGGACAAGATGCCTCCTGACACAGAGCTCAAAGATTTGCTTCCCCGCTTCAAGAAGTTTCCCAAAGAATTGATTAAATTAGACAGTCGCTCTCAGTTTGGTGCAGCAGGTGAGAAAGGTGATGGTGAGGAGGCTGGGCCAGAGGAGGCCAATGAGCTGACCAAGCTGAACAGCTCCCGGAGCGTGTGATACCCTTCGATTCTTCTCTGTGAGAAATCTGAGCTCTCTCCAACCGGCCTATTCTCTTGCATGGAGGGGTGACAGGAAGTGGCACAGCTTGGCTCAGTTGCTTGGGCACCTGAATTGGAGAGGATCGTAGCCATGCCAGGCTCTGGCCTCTCTTTTTCACTTCCCTTAAAATGTTTATTTTTTTCCTGAGAGGAGACATCAAGTGCCTTCAGACAGACTCTGCTGGGCTCCTCTCTGGACTGAGGAGTGGTATAGATTTGGGATTGGAACACATTTAAAGGACAAGCTGTGGTTACTTCATTTTTGCTTCTCATCAACAGCTTCCTTTGCACTTCCAAGAAGAGTGAATAAATAGGTGTGTGAGTGTGTACAGCACTCACATTTTATACTATGTAAACCCGGACAATTGCATGTTTGCCTACCTTCTGTGATCGACACTAAGAACTGCTCAAAGGAGATACTGGGAGCCGGAAGGAATGAGATTTCATTCGGAATTCAACACTTAGTAAAGAAGCAGTTGAGCTGCTGTTTGCCAAAATCAGATTCAAGTGCCATTGTGCTTTCTGGACTTGCCATTTCCCAGCAGATCAGAAGGGGGCGGGTACTGTATGGCCCCTTTGCCCAGCCAGTTGGATGTGCTGGTGCCGCCAGTTTTGGCCTTGGCGATTCCTCCTTTTACCTTTGCCAATATAGAGGGTAGGTCACAAGGCCTGACTTGGGCCTGCCCCGCATTATTTTCTGCTTTGGGGGCCCTGCTGGCATATTCTCATGTCAGCTTACCTGTCCACATGCAGGAGCCAACCTGTCCCTCAGCAGAATTGGCCTCAAAGGGGATGGTAACCCATCCAGTGGGATCTGGATTAACTCATGCAGTATTTGAGTCATGGCTGTTTGTGTGTCACAAGTTGTCAAAACAAATGGGAGTAAGATAAGCCCTCAGCCACATAGCCTTTTTCTGAAGAAATGATATACTCTCCTATTTGGCACAATATTCTGATTCCAGTATACTCTAGTGAAATATTGGCCCCCCTAAGAAAAAGAAATCCAATCATAAATCTGTAATATTAATATGCAAAGATGAATAGGGATTTATCTACTTTTTTCCCAAGCTCAGATAACCTGAAAATGAAAATGCTTTCAGGGTTAGACAAACTTAGACTACTTTAAAAGTATAAAGTCTTTTGGCACTTTTTTACCATCAGAATTGAAGCCTAAAAATGACATAGTTCCCTCTGTTGGGGGGGTCAGCTGACTCCATTAAGATTAGAATATAAGCTTTTTTCCCACCAGTTACTGAATGCACCCCAAAAATTTGTGGCCCAAAGGAGCTTTTCTGCACCCCATTCTTTCTTTGAATGTACCACCACAGCTGTGCCAAACAGCACTACAGTGCACAAGCTCCTTTTCCAGCATGGGCTGAAGGCACAGCAATGCAGGCTGCCCTCCACGCTTTTTAAGGAGAAAAACTGGGCTGTGTGCTTCACAAAGCACAATTACAAAGGCAACCTTTTGTTTCTGCCTAGCGTATTGTAGTTATATTCCTAAACACCAGGATTGGGAATTACCAACAGTATATGTGATAGGTTCTAGGAGTAGGCTGCACTCATTTGGATGCATCTTATTGCCTCCCTTTCAGTTGAGCTTCCAGAAAAATCGAGTGTCAATTTATATTCCCTATAAATAAATAATCTGAAGTCACCCTTTGAATCCTAGGTTCTGTTTTCCTTATGATAAGTGGTTTGTGTTTAATGCCAAGCCTCAGCAGGCAGGCAGCTTCTAGAAAGAACTTTTGGGGGGTGATGGCATTTTGCTTAAAGATCAAAAACAACCAGCAGTGCTAAGCCACCTACAGTCCTTTGATTTCTTCCTGGGTTCTGCTCTCAGTATAGAGATTGTTGATCATCTTGGGCTTCCTGCCAGGAGGGACCTGCAGAGTTAAATTCAACTTTTTCAGATAAGAGCAGCAGCACCACCTAGATTGCTGCGGAGAGTAGCTTTTTCCCATGTCAAAAATTCAAAAGTTCCGAGTATTTATTTTACTTACTTCAGTTCCAGACATTGATGGTCTTGGAGAGGGAAAGAGCTTGGCCATTTTATGATGCTAAGGTCTGTCGTGTTCAGTCAAAATAACCTGAAAAGTAAATTGAGGACGGAGTTGTGCACCTCCTCTTAAAAGAATGCAGCATACTTCCTTGAAGCTTTTATCCATGGCAAACAGGGTAGCTTGCTGGCCTAAGCCATCTTGGATCCCAGAAAGCCAAAGAAATAACTGCTTCAACCAAGGTTAGTGTGGTATTCCAATCCTTTCCCTGTCAGAAAGGTCTGGAAGGCAAGTTAAATAGACTTCCACAGACAGTTTTGATTCTAAAAGATGTTCACGTTGCCACTATCTGCAGATAACTAGATGGAAAGATAACTTGGGAAAATGGAGTAACTGTTGAGCATTTCAAACAGCAAAACAGCAACAAGAATTCTGAAAAAAGAAAGGTTGTGAGTCCATCATGGTAGTTCAGAAGTTTTGGGTAAGTGCTTTATTAAATGCATATGTAAATAGTATGACTTCAATACTGTGCAGTGTCCTGTATTTTTGGCTTAAAATATTCTGAGATGAGAGAACTTGATAATGCAGGCTGATAGAAGCATCGATGAGAAGCAGCAATTTCCTGAAGGGTAGGAGGGACGGTGGGATGGCAAGAGCCTTTTTGTAAGGAAACTCCTCAGCTTGGGCTGTACTGTAAAGAGGCTTAAGGAGACACCAGGGCCCAATGTGGAAGAGAGGCAGAAGACTTTTGTACAGAAGAGGACCAGGAAGGAGCTCTGCCTTGCTTTGCTGAAAGTAGAGTTTCATTAGAATTCTTGGCACTTACTGAAGCTAGATTCAGTCAAATCAAGGAAGTGTCTGTTAAGGAGTGAATCAAAACTGCATCCTCTTCTGCAGAGATTAGTCTTTGCTTTTGACTTCCACAACAGTTTCCTCCTTTCCTGTCGTCTGGGACTTTCTGGTTTGCTGTCTAATAAATCCTGGCAGTAATAAGTTTCTCCTTTTCCTGTATAGCTTGCATTTCCTACAGAGCATCTGCTACTTCTATAGAGTGTGCAGGGATCACAATGGTGCCAATGGGGCATTGTTCCCATTTTACAGAATAAAACAATACCTCTAGAATAGGCCACAGGACAACTGACCTCTGAGAAGCTCCCGAGCATTGGAGAATTTGAGCGCTGCCCAAATATATGTTGGTTCTTTGCTACTGCTGCCTCTTCTGTACTGCTGATCCACATAGCAAGGAGGTTTGAGTGTCTGCTTTCTTAGATCTCAGAAGCAAGTTACACCAGATCATCTTAATCTGGACAGGAATGTTTTATGCCTGATGGCTGGCTGGTGTCTGTTTTAGTTTTCCAGAGCTGTTCTCATCTTAGCAATAAGCCCTGGGAAATAGGAAGTGGTGCACCTCCTCTACCTTTGTCTTAAGTTTGGGCTATGCAACACCCTTGCCTGTCCTCACCGTGCACAGGAATGGATCCTTTGTCACTGTTGCCTCATGTGCTGAAATGTTAAGGGAAGAGCAAGAGATAAGCAATGAAACTTGAAGCCTCTTCATTGGCTTGAAATGTGTATGTGCTCAAACCATGTGCCTACATACAATGAATTGAATTGCGGGGTACTCAGGCCAATTTATTGTGTAAACACGATATAATTTATTAACTAATCTTCAGCTGGTTTTCAGGGTACGTGAGGTTCAGTAGTGCCATATGAAGGCATCAGGGCTGTTGGGCTTCCCTTGAGCCAGGCTTTCTGAGGGAAGGCTCCTGAGTAACTGGGCTGGCTTTTAAAATTCATTCTTTGGCATGGCCTTGACTCCTCTCAAGCCACTCTTGTGCTGGGGTGGCCCAGAGGTGCCAGGGGTTAACTGACTGGAAATGGGGAGTGTTGCCAGATGTAGGAGCTGTAAATAGCTGCTGAGAATAGGCTTGGCTGACACCTGACAGCAAAGGTGAAATGCTGCAAGATGAATGAGGAAGAACGGTAGAAACCTTTCCTTGTTACTTAGGCAATATAATCAACTCTCTATTAAAGTCTTTTCTGTATTGGATATGCAGGATCATTTGTTTGTTCATACACCAAATCCAGAGAGGCACCACACACAGCCCAATGTTTACCGTCAGGTGACTGCAGTAGAAATCATGAAAAGGGTAAATAGTGTTCAAAGCCAGGAATTTATTCTTAGCACTAAGCAATCAATCTTGTCACAAAACTGGGTCTTTCCAATCCTGTTCTCAACCATAACTCTTTTGTTTCACTTGAGAAGTTTTAGTACTGCTATTGTTGGACATAGGGGGAAAAATAACCCTTGCTAGGCAATAAAAATACTTTAAGCCCTGTTAGTAAAAACCACTCATAATCTCTTCCCATTCTCAGTCTACTTCAGCAACATTTAGGGACCAAGAATGATCTCATGTGATGTTGGGGAAATGCATATCAACAAAAGCTGAGGTTCGACTTCATATTCTGCAACCTCACTCTGAGCCTAACCTGAAACCAGAGTTGCTCCTGCGACGGAAAATGCCAACTAAAATGCATACTGTGGGCAAGACACCATCTCTGTTGCAAGCAGAGACTAGTTGTCTGCCAAAGAAATATTTATCTAGAAAAAATAAACTTGTGATCCTTCAAAACAGGTCCAATTTTTTTTTGCAGGGAGGGAAGTATTAAGTTGTGCCCTCGTATTTCTCTGGCATTTAGGCAATGCTTGTGAAGGCTTAGCAAAAGCTCTGCCAAGGCCAAGTTACAAAAGTTGCCATGGTAAGTGAATAGGGCTGGGCCAACTCCGTTGAAGAGACAAGGCATAGATCCTCATTCTTTGCAGGACCAGCTCTTGGACCCTGTGTTCAAGCTACAAAAATGACAGAAACGGGACACATTGATGGTGGCAGTAAGCCCAAAGGTCAGCTTCATGGTTTTTGTAGCTATTGGCCTGCCAGGCTTTCATCTTCTTCCAAAGTCAAATGGCAGTCTCCCCGGGCATCCTTTGTGCTAGCCAAGGGGGCACAAGTCAATGAGGTTAATAGGCTAATGAGACGAAAAGAAATACTCTGGGTTTGTGTGTACTGTGTGACAAACAGTAAAGAGTAACCACAACCATGAGAATCTGGTACTTGCGAGCAGTTGATACGCTGCAACTGGGAACATTTTAAGTAAGGCACTTGCTGTTGAAGGAGACCTAGGCCATTTTCTACCTTCTGGCTTGGCTTCAGGAGATGCCTCCAAGGATAGAAGGCAACCCTGTAAGAAATGCCAAGAAAAGTACCAAGCTTCTCTGCTCATTCCACTTTAGAAGCGGGGCAGCCCATAGCGGTTGAGCTTCTGGGCATGGGAGTTGCAGCTGGTCTTTCTCTTGGTCACATTTGGCTGCGACCCCAGCCCTCAGCCACTTTCAGCTGCTGTAGCTATTGCACAGGAAGGCCTTTGGGCTGGCCACTGAAGGTGGCACTCCTCTGGCTTTGATGCTGTTAATTTCTACAGTGGCTGAAATACTTTCTCTGAAACTGCAGGGAAAATACATGATGTGCATGTTAGTGAAGCACGTGCACAAGGTGCTCCTTTGTCCTTAATGGCACCCACGTTGGCCCTTCTTTTCTCCCCGCATCACCAAAGGCACCCCTCCCTGTGGAAGTTACAGAAAGCTCCCCTCCTCTCCAGCCTGTGAACCAGGCTGGGCTGTTGCATATCCTCTTTCCATATCACACATCCAAGCCTGCTTGAGTTCAGCCAAAGCCTCTTGTGAGAAGGAGAAGCAAAGAGAACTATAATCAACCTGCAGGGTGTCAGAAGTGCTTCTGATGGTCTCAGCAGCACCAACAGCCAGTTCATTCCCACCCAGAGTTCCCCCTCATGATTCCAGTCGGGAACTGGGTGCCAGTGGTGCAGGCTGCTCTCTCTTCTTGGGCAACAAATGGGAAGTTGAAGGCTGCCCACCTTGTTCTTTCCTCACTGTCTGGTTCTCCGCAATTGTCCTTTATCCTGAATGCAGGTTTTAGGACGAAGAGCTGGTGGGGAGAGAAGAGTGCCCTCAGCTGTGATGTCTTTACCCACTTGAAGAAACTTCTAGCCATCGCAGGAAAGGCAACCAGACTGGCTCCCCTTCCCATCCTTGCTAACCAAGGCAATGAGGGTGGACCAACCTGGATCAGCAGCTCCCTGTTGCTTCTTTCGGGAAGAGGATATAAGGTGCCTTTCATTTGTCAGCCGCACCTCCTGGTCTTCCAATTGGTTGCTGTTGAGCCAAAAGGATCAAAAAGGTCATTTTTTCTGAACATTTAAGAAAGGTCATTTTTGGAGTGGAACTATTTGCATACCGTATTTCCCTACCTATTCTGTTCTCAAATGACTGCCCTCCCTTTCCAGTGTGCTGATTTGATGGGGGTGTATACCACTGTGGCTCTTGTCTCCCCTGGGGGCCCCTACACCTCTGTACCCAGATGCTCAGTGGAAATCAGGAAAAGGAACATGGAGCTAAAAGAGCAGATGGGTTTGGCACAGGAACATTCTTGAGCCAAAGTATTATCTAGCACGGAAACCTCTCAATAGAAGCTCACATCAGATCATGCTTGTCAAATTACTTACCTATGGTTTGCTTTTATCTAATTGTCAGATGAATCATATGTCAGACAGAATGTCTGTTACTGATGTTTATTATTTGTTACTGATGTTTATTTATAATTATTTATAATTATGTTACTGATGTTTATTATTACTCAGGAATTGAAAGTAAGCTGAAAATGATAACCTGCTCCCTAGAGAGTTACAAATGTACCCACACACCTAACCATGGTGCTCCTTTCCTGCCAGCAGATCTTCTCATCCTCTGTAAAGAGGAAGGTGTGATGGGGAACGACAGGCTCGCAGGTAGGAAGAATGCCAGGGACCAGGTGGCTCACCAGATCGAGAATGCCATTGTATACCAGTAAATCATCCACAAGGAGCTGGGTCCCAAAAAGAGGGGGTAAAAAGTTGGAGGGTTTCACCATGACACAAATGAATTTGCACCTTCTGCAAGAGGCCAGAGGTGCACTGAGTTCCCAACCCAGGCAGGTGGTTTGTACCCCAAAGGACCCCCAACTGCAGGCCCCAATTTTAAGCCCTGCTGCTTCATGTGTGTCCTCTCTCTCTCCCTCCCTCCCTCCTTCCTCTCTCCCTCTCTCTCTTCTCTCTCCTCTCTCTTTTTCTCTCTCTCCCCTGAATTAGAGGTTCGAGATGAGATAGTTTCTAAACAGGCACTTACTCCAAATTCCTTGACTCCTCGCTGTGGAGTTTTTGCATAATTCCATAGCTTGATCATGGAAATGGTAGTTGGCAAGTCAAAGATAATGTAAACTCGATTCACCTACCACCAGGAATGAAACAGAGAAGAAATTCTTTAACCAAGAGAAATAATCTCACTGAGGACTATTTTAACTCCAGTCAGAACTGTTTTGTACATGTTTGAAACTAAATCTGATTAACAGATTAAAATTGGTCTGGGCTGTGAAACTGGATGTGGATCAGTGTTCTTCCTCCTCCCGTTCATGAAAGAAAAAAAAAATGAGGCTGCCCAGGACATCACCAGACTTGTTCCTTGACAAGTAACCAAGAGTGAGAGCAAGATAAAACTTCTTTACTTCGAAGAAATCACATATACATACATAACTACCAAGACAATAACGT
Organism: Laticauda colubrina; assembly: GCA_015471245.1. Taxonomy (NCBI): domain Eukaryota; kingdom Metazoa; phylum Chordata; class Lepidosauria; order Squamata; family Elapidae; genus Laticauda; species Laticauda colubrina. Next base: position 13,340,077 of record BLBF01000067.1, read on the forward strand.
CTGGATAATGGACATTGCAATACCTGGAAACAGTAGAACTAGAAAAAAGAGAAAACCACAGAGTATAAATACCCACAAATAGAAGTAAAACAACTGCAAAAAGAAAGCAAAGATAATATCAATAATGATGATTATCTTGGGACCAATTCCAGGACATCTGGAACACCACTTGAACACTTGGCATTAACAAAATCAATTGCAGAAGGCAGCTTGATGTGGAACAGCTGACATCCTACCTACGCTCAAACCTTTCATACTTTCAAACAATATGCCAATCTCAAATTGTTGGGAAGGACTCAATGGGTGGATAAAAATGCCAAGTCCGGTCTAAACAATAGGCTGTCTATGCGACCAAACTCTTTTTCCTTTAAAGACCACCTGCTCCCAAAATCCCAAAAGAGGGTATAGTATTTTTTCAAGCCCTGAAATGCTTCTTCCACAAAACCCAGAGGAAACACCTAAATAAGGCAATTAAAGACTCATCCATCAGCTGTTGGGGCAGCTGTTCACCTGGTCTTTTGGACAAACTGTTGGGCAGTGCCTGTGACAGAATGCAAGAGGGAACCATACCAGCCCTGGCAGAATTGGTGCAAGCCACATGTGCCTTCCGTCATTGCTTTGATTCACACCGTCAATGAGCTTGTCTGGTGTTCGAATATCTCCACAGACTCCGTCCAGAACATTGACGCTGTCGGGAAAAGCTGCAATGTCTGAAAAAGGGCATCCATCAAGGAGAGCACCTGGCCTGGAGGGTCTCCCAACCCCAGTGCAATGCAAGTCCCACAGCCTCTGAGGCTTCTGCAGGAGCAAACAAAACTTGGGGTCCTGCTTGGCTCTCCTTCAACCTGAAGAGAAGCCTTGGAAGGCAGAGGAGGAAAAACTCCAGCTGCACCATAAAAGCATCACAGCAGGAGCAGCAGGCAGCAGGCAGGAAGATCATGCTCCCCTGTTCCTACAAGAGCCCTGCTCTGGCCTGCTTTCTCTGGCTTGGCTGTGAGCTACAGGGGAAGGGAATGGTTCTGTCTACATGGCAGAAAGGATACTGTTCTGATTTAAAGGAATCTTCTCTCCGTGTTCATTATATAGCTCCAGCCCATTTAAACCAATGTAATATGGATCACCCCAACTCGTGAGTAGCTGGAATTGGAAAATGACTGATGGAGGTTATTGAGAAAATATGTCTTTGTTAAAATACTTCCGCCCAACTTTCATTCCTTGGGGACCTGCAGCAGGTGGCAAAAACCCTCAGAACAAAAGCCAGCCTTGTGGAAAACAAAGGCCTGTGATGTCTGCAGTGAGGAGTCCGGCAAGGAGGGGCAACTGGGCACTGACGGGCACACCCAGGGAAGCTGGGAATCAAATGGAGTAACCCTTTTAGCCTGGAGAGAGCCCCCGAACCCCCGGTGTCATCCAGCCCAGCAGTACAACTGCCAAGGCCGAAGCCAGCTCCACAGAGAAGGATACATCCACACGGCATCAGTGGTGCTTCGTACTCCATACTGCTTTGCTCCCTCTTCTTCACTTCACTCCTGTCCGGTGAGGATGGAGACTATCACAGCACTGTGAGATGCTATCATTACTAGCCCACAAAACTCATTTCGAAATGACCGTTATCATCCAGTGGAACAATCTGTTGCTCAGACTCACCCCTCACATGCCGGAGCAACTGCGGGACTCACAAGGTAGTTGATGAAGAGGATCTCTTGAGCAAAGTCAAAGTGACAGTTGCCTGGTCCTTTGCGAATAAGAAAGTGTCCCGGAGGGGAAATGCAGCAGCCGTCCAACCACACCTGGACCATCTTTGCCTAGGGAAAAGCAGAAAACCAGGAATGGCACCCACTGACAAACTGACGGAGTTAGTATCAAGAGTATTAAAAGTGAACTCCCTCACCCGTCACTCTGCCCCCCAGCATGCTACCCAAAGGTTGAGCAGAGAGAAGAGGTGGGAATGGCACAGAAAATCTTCTGCCAGGGGATCCGCCCCGTTTTGTCCACCTGGGGGTTCCTGGAGGGTTCTGCATTGGGCCTTACCCCTCGATAGGTGTCCTCAGGAGATTTGTTGTAGTTCCAGATGCGAAGCCCCGCAATATTTTCTACTTGGGTAAAATGGATGGTTACCAGGTGATCTTCTCCCGGGCAAAAGGGAATGAGCCACATGTGGTTATCTTCCATAGTGATGTTTTTTCCATCAATCAATCTAGGAGGAAGCACAGGAACTGGTTGGGGAGGGAATTTGGACACGCACAGATTTATTGCAGAGATATATATGCCATGCCACTTGCTCTGCAGTTAATAGCATTTCAGCCTCTCTTCCATTATGATGACTTTTTAGCTGCAAACCCTGGGAGGTGGGACTGTCTTTCCTGCCTGGAGGGGGTGTACCACCCTTCCTGTGCCATGGTTAGGCAGTCTTTGCTAGTTTTCAATATCAAGGTTCCTGGGAGCTGGAGATTTAATGGAGAACCATTATGGACAGCATCATCCTTAAATAATATCAGTAGCAGCCTATATCTGCCTTATACATAAGCTTCCAGTTTCTTAAATGATGCTCACTTATCTAAGGTCCTTGAATCATCCACATACTCCACAAGATCATTGAGATCCTGAGGAGAAGCAGAAAGCTGATCCACAGAGAATGGGATTGCTTGGCCATCCTTTCCGATCACTTCAAGCCCTGTCAGTCCAAGGTAATGTGAATCTCCCCAAGAAGCGGTGAAATTCAGCAGCAGGCCTGAAAGGAGACAGAAGCAGCACAGGATCAGCCTCTGAGTAGACATTAAATGTACTGCAAGGAGGAGTTGTAGCACAAAAAGGAACTAGACAGTTTTGCTCCATTTCTTCTAATGAAATGGATCCTGGTTATAAAAAAAAATGTTGCCTTGGAGTTCTGTATTTTTAACTGTAATCCAGCCAGGGTCTATGAGGGGTTGGCAACTACAATAAATCTAAAACAATATTAATATTAAGAATTAGAAAGCAAAGGTAGTACCAATAGTGTTAGGCACCTTGGATGCAATCCCATGTGAACTCCATCAGCATTGATAAAATCACTATCAGTCAATAGCAATGGGCAGCTCTACTTGGAACAGCTTACATCCTGTGACAATACCTTTAACCCCATTGAACCATATCTGTCTATCCCAGGTCCTTGGAAGGACCTGATGCTGTAGATGGACAGAAATGCCAAATCCAGTCTAAACATCTGGCTGACTGCAACCAATCATAATAATTATCAGGAGGAATCCAGTATCAGAGAAAAGCAGGGCTGAGATAACTGAGGCATATATTTGTGTGCTATGTTTTACGATTAAAAATATCAGAACAGTTAGCAATTAACAAAAACATGCAAAATGGGAAACTACAATATTTTCAATCATATAGCATTCATTCAGAAAAGGGCTTCGTAAATAGGAAAGTCACTCAAAGGGCACTACAATCTGCAGAGGTTTCAGAGGGAACAGCATTCCAGGATGCTGTTGTCATACCAAGTTCTGGTGGTATGAAACTTGAGGCTCTACAGTTTTTATCAAGCAACAAGATCTCTCCCCAAAACCTTAACAATTGGCCCAGCCTCTCTCTGATAGAGCACACATTGTTTCTCTACTGTGCAGGCTGCATTGGCTGTCCATTCCAATTCAAGGTACTGCTTTTGACCTTTAAAGTCATTAATGGCATAGGGCTGCCAGCCCCATCAGGTCTGTATCTCATAGGCTAAGGAATAATGTTTGGGGCAACCCAGGAGAGGGGCACCCGCCCTATGGAACATTTTCCCTCTGACGTGAGTGTACATGTAGCTATTATAACCATTAGTCAATTGTTTTCCTTCTGTTAAATATTAAACTTTAAATCAACAGCACATTGAGTGAAGAACCTGTCTACATAAAGCACCCTCCTTCAGAAGACAATGAAGATGGGAAGAGAGAACATACATTTTCCAGAGTAGACTCCAGGTTCTCTGCTTGTCATGACCTCGGAGAGGGAATCTGACCTTGCAATTTGCTCCTCACTCTAAAAAAGTTTTGAAAATCAAAGGGCAAGTCAGAACAAAAATCAATTTCTTTTGATTGCAGTAGAAACATTCTGAGAAATATAGCAGTCCTTTAAAATTTAAGCAGTTGGAATAAAATATAAACATGTCAAGCAGTCAATTACAGAAAAGTATCCGAATGTCCACCAAGAGCTCTAACACCGGCCCAATAGCTGATTTTTTCAACAAAGACCACCCTGTCCTTGAATGGCTGGGTGGACTGGACATTAAAATTTGAACCACCGTAAGTCCATGTATTTGCCATATACTAAATAAATGAACAGAAAAGTGTTTCAATTAAGCACCAGAGTAGGACATTTTCAAAGCCCTCTTAAAACCACTGCAGTTGTGCCCATATCTTAATTCCCAGAGAAAGCCCACTTTCACAACTGGGACTCTCACCAGCTTGTCTTCTGTCCTGGAACCTGCCTGAGTGAAGGGCCTCTCGTCCCCTTCTCCATCAGCTGTTCTCGGCCTCTTCAGCTCCTCCTCGTAGCTGAAGCTAGACCTGCTTTCAATTTCGTACTCGCAGGACTCATCATAACAGTAAATGGCCTCGAGAATGTCCTCATCAGTTGTGAACAGGATGGTGTCTCCAAACTGTTCTGGACCTGAAACATTGTGAACTTTATGGTGACCATATCCACAAAATTAACCCTCTCCCTTCTTGGAAGTAAATACACAGACTCCTGCAATGAAGAAGCTAATAATCCAAAAATAAAAACTATCTTAAATCTGTATGAAGATATTGCCTTGAAGTCAAAAGCCTGTGTCTGCAATAAAGAAAAAAGGCTATAAGGAAAAAGTCAGGATGTCCTAAACGAACTTGCCTTTCGGGTCTAGGACTAGTATATGCTTTGGCAGGATTTTATCAGCTTGTGACAACTTCATTTGTTTTGACTTATATCTGGCCCTGGCTTCCTCTATCAGTGGACATAACCACAGAGCATCCAAAGTTCTGACACCAAGCAACCTTCAGTACAAAAGCCAAACAATGGAATACCAGACAAACCAAACCAGAATGGCTGAACAAGATTGTTCCCCCAGCTTACTATTGGTTTTAATTAAAAGTCATCTTGTACGATTAACAGAGGAAAGAAGAAAGGCTGGCTAGTTGGATCTAGCAGCCATTGGCCCTCCTCCTTTGAAAAGCCAAGTTTAAAATCAGAGACAGTCTGCCCCTTACCTCCAGCAAGTGTCCCTGAAGCCTTGGCAATTTCTCCTTGGAAAATGCAGCATTCATCCAGGAGAATGGAGAGGTCCTTCACTCCCCGAAAGGAATGGATGCGAGACTTGTTGTAATTCCAGATGCGAATCATGGCTATCTCACATGGCTTTGCAAAGTCCAGGCAAACACAGTGTGATTTTCCTGGAGTGAAGGGAGCCAGCCAGAGGTGCATGTCATCCTGTGTCCGGTTCACTCCATCCAACAGATTAATTACTATCCGGGGGTCTTTGCCATACGCAGGCAAGATGTTGATATCAGGTGGGTTGGCAGTGATTTTTACAATTTGGATAGGCTCACCTTTTGAGCTAAACAGCTCAAGTCCATTCAGACCAACATAGTGTCTGTCTCCCCAGGTTGACCTGATATCAATTTTTAAGTGCTGACCATGAGGTAAGATGGGGATTCTAAATTCACTCTCATCTGCTAGGTCTATGTAACAGTTGACTGCCTTCTGCACTAGCAGCCCCCGTGTCTGGTCCTTTATCCTGAGCTTCTGATCTTCTTGCTGGCTAATTTTCTGCTGCTGGAGAAACTCATCAAAAATGTCACCTTGGAAATCCATGTTAGAGATTCGACCACGATGCAAACGATTGAATTTCAATAACGAATTCCAAGATTCCTGCAGCATGTACTCCTGAGAAGTGCCCCACTTGGCTCTCGAGGGCCTCATGCTGCCTTTGGCTGGGAAGAGCTCCTCTGAAAGGGAGAAATTAGTATCAGATGATGAAGGGGAGGCATCTTTTTAAAAAAAAGTACAAATAAAATGCGAGCAGCAAGTAGCCTGTTAATACTTTCTGAGTTCTTCAATTCAACACAATATTCAAAGAGGAAGGTCAGATTCTGCTCAAAATGTGGGTAACCAGGCAATCCCTAGATTTTGACTGGTGGACATCAGCTCTTACCTTTGTCAAGGGAAGCTTTCTCTGTGTAGAAGGGGTGGCTGAATTCTTTCTGCTCTCTGTCCTTCAGATCTGGATCAGGGCGAAGTAACTCAGTTGGACCACCATGTTTATAAAGAAGTGGTTTCAAGAAATCCAGGTCAGGAATGGACTCCTGGTTCTCATCTGAGGGTCTCTTGCTTGTCTCTGGGGCCTCACTGCTGGTTTGCTGTTCCTCAGTTGGAGAGAGATGGGGACTCCCATCAGGTGTTCTTAGACAGCTCCTCTTGGTGCTCTCTGAAGGCAGCTGGACTTGTAATCCCAAAGGAGGCAGCTTTTGCTTTCCACAGCTAAGCTGCATCTCCCCCTTTGCCTCAGGAGAAGTCAGAATATCAGGGGAAGTAAAAGTGGCTGATTGAGAATACTCTTCCGTTTTCTCACTCAGGGAACTGTCATCCTCAGGGGGGGGACACCTTGCAGTCTCCCATGAGATGAGGCTGCTGATCTTTGGGTTGGGCTGGAGATCAGAATCATCAGTTCCCTCTTTTTCCTCAAGGCAGTTTTCTTTTATGGAAGGCTTCCAATTGAACAGCAGCAGCTTGTCAAGCTCCTCTCTTGGATGTGCAGAAGCCCAATTCTTGTCTATCTTTCCCTTTGGAGGAAGGGGAAGGTCCGTTGGGAGATCAATGGAGGTGCAGCCATTGTCATCAGGATCATGAGCCAAGCAGCCCTTCTGCAGTTCCCCAGCAAAGATTAGACACCCATCAACATATACAATAATATTTCTGGCTCCAATATTCAGATCCTGGTGAGACAAAAAAGATGTCCTGATGGGCAAGCAAAGACCAACCTTCCTGAAAACCTCCAGATCTAATGCACATGTTTCTAACTGATAGAAAACTGAAAAGGCCCCTGCTGAGATCTCAATATGCAAAGGACTTGGGTTGAAAGATGGATAGGGATCTTCCTTCAAGTGCTGGCTTTGAGTTTGGGATGGGTCCTGGAAGACTGGGCAGTATGGTTAAGTCTCATTATATCCTTCTGCAGTGGGGCAACCTTCCTGTTTCCCATGTTGGCACCCAAAGCTTCTCATCCAAGTGCTTTGCTCAGAAAAGGAGAATGACAGAAAAAAGTAAAAGGGTGGACCCATCACTTTTGGCTCTGTCCTGGCTGGCAATCCTCTTTGGGTTGAATATAGTTTAGGATGGCGTGCTAGACTGTGCTTGGTGACAGATGGTTGGATTTCCCCCACAAAGCATTTCATTTTGGTTGAGGAAATGACTTCCTTCCCTTTTTTGGTATGTCCCACTGCCCTTCCCTGAGTTTCTGGAGAAAAGGGCCTCCCATTCACTGCCCAAGAGATCTCTCTGGAGAGGCCAGTCATCAGCCCCAAAGAGGCAAGACTGAGCTCAAGAAGTCAAATGGGGTGCTTCTAATTCAAATGCCATTTGAAAACCTTGGAAGGCTGCATGACAATTCCATGAGCAGATTGCTTGATACAAAGGTGTACGCACAAGAACAAAAATGCATAGCTGAGAACAAGTCATAAAGGACCAGGATTTGCTGCTCTTTAATACAGCTCGTTAAATCCTCTTTGCTGCAGCCAAAGAAAACAAAGCCGCTGTCTACAGAATATCTCAGACTCAAGGCAGCAGAACTTGGATTTGGTTATTTTCATAAAATAACCCTGTTCCTTCCACCAATAGGCACAGCCTGTCAACAGTGGCACTCTTGGGCTGGCTGAAGTTCCCAAACAGAAAGGGAAGCCTTTTAAAAGAGCTGGGGTGGGGTGGGGGGGGGCGCTCAATGGCCTCTGGATGCAGGCTGGCAGGAGGGTGGTACCTTCATACAAAAACATTCCATTGCCAAACATTTCCACCAGCAACGTAACATTTCAACCTTATTTTAAAAATAGATTTATTTTTCCTAATGTTAGAATTAACTCAAATAAAAGTTAACACAGTTGTGGCTGCTTTGCCCCTCTCCGTTTTCCTTCCCCTGTTAGCTCCTACTAAGTATGAAAAAGCAAAGCTCTGACATAAGAGACCAGAGCGGTCACTTACACTATGAACGGTCGAGCTGTAATTCCAGATCCTGATTCTGGATAGGCCAAAGTCTCCTGAGAGGCTGGGGTTTCGGACAATGAAGTACAGCTGCACCGGAGGCTGGAAGAGGCATGACCAGGGGAGAAGCTCTCTGGGAACCTACAACACAAGGAAGCTGATGGTTGGCCCATAACCCCGGAGCAAAGCACAGCAGTGGCTTTGGGACTCCAGAAAGAAGCCAGCAAGAGGAAAAGCTGTGTGCTCCTGGCTTGCTCTGTCACTGAGCAAACAGAGTCTGCTTGAAAGTGTGAGGCCAGTTCCAAGGCTGACCTGCTCAGTCTAATCCGCTTTAGTGTTTGTAAGAATGCCAAGGGGCTCCCAGTGAGGATTAGCAGAGGCTAGCATTTCTTATCATCTCCTTTCTCCTAGGAAGGAATCAGTTAGCCTAGTCTCATCGCAGTAAAACATGCCAGTTCAAAATTTCATCATACCTTTTTATCATAGTTACAACTCTGTAAGTGAGAAGATGTGTTGTTTCTGTCTGTCTCTATTTAGTGCAGTTCTTATTCTCGTTATTAAAACTGACTGCTGAGCTGTCAGCTGCTGTATAGGCCCTGGAACTTGACTGAGGTAAATGGAGTAGGCTTGTTCTTTGCAACAGCTAGCAAAACTTTAGTTCCAAAGCAACCATGGCCATCACAGCCCTGATCCACTACCTGAGCAGAAGAAACAATACCCGACATCTCACCAAGGGGTGGAAAGCTGTGCAAGAACCCAGGAACACTTTTGAATAGCTCCAACTTGGACGCTAGCTGTTTTAGAAATAAACAACCTCTGGGGCCGATTCACTTGGTTGAGATGGATGGCCATAAAAATTCAATAAATAAACCTGTGTACAAAATTTTGTCTGGTGTTCCTTGAAAAGCAACCATGAGAAGCTTACATTTGTGCTTCGGTTAACTAAACAGCTCAGCTCTCCAGGTGGATCCGCATGTCGGATGTCCACATCGTGAGGAGATACAAATACTCTCTCAAAATTCAAATCAAAGAACTCCACTTCTGTCAGACCCACACGGGACACATCTCCCCAGTTGGAGAGGATCTCTAGAGTAATATAGATGGCATCCTGGACCTCCGTTTCCAATCCCACATGGCCCTGAAAAGAAAAATTTGGGACGTCACTGGAGACCCTGATCTCAAACTGACCTGAACGTGACATTAATGATAGTGCCCAAGAGACCCAGAGGGCCCAGATGGCTCCTGTCTGGTTTCCTGGAAGGGGGGTGAGCCCATGGCTCAAGCAAACCTTCCCCTTTGGTCCAACACCAGGCACGGAGCATCAGCATTCCAAGCCCACATTTCTGCTCTCATAGTCTCTACACATGATCTGCTGGAAGGCGCTTTTTTCGGAAGAAAGCTGCCTGGCGTTCACATTCTCTTCAGGACCATCCAACCCATTCTGATTGTTACTAAGTAACACAATTGGGATGAAGATGAGGAAACTGATGTTCAAAAATTTGACTTGCTTCCTACCAGAACAGGAAGCTGTGGCTGTCCAAAGCCCAAAGCTGCAGGGCCACGGCAGACGGACAAAGTCTTGGTCTTTTGCAGGGCTTTGAGAAGTTTCTTCTGTTGCCTAAACATTGAAGAGATCACAGGCAAACAAGCAGCAAATCAGTGCTTTTTTCTTTGGACCCAGAAGGGCCATTGATTTGAACTCATTCGGACGCTTGGAAGCTCTCAAGACAAGGATGTGAAGGAGGAGGGTGAGGATGAGGTAGCAGTGCTGGGAACAATCCAGCCCTGCTTTTCTTGTTAAATGACTCAAGCCTTAATGGACCATCAGCAACTTGAGCAAATATGTCCCCGTTAGTTTTTTGATCAAGAATACTGGTGCAAGTTTGCAAAATATTGAATGTTATAAACCAAGAACCAGAAAGCTGACTTTCTGTTCTTTGTATTGCTCAGAGCACAAAGTTCACACTTCATTATGAAAATACTGACATTGTCTCAAATTTTTATAAAACTCAATCTCCGAATCATCTTTTGCTCTCCCATGCCCCAGCCCCCACAGACACCCTTTGCAGATGAAGATACTTGCGGTCATCTTGCCTTCTGGATGCTCTAGTAATCAGAGGCAGTGGAGAGCAGGACTAGCAAAGGAGCCCATTAGACATCTCCATGCAGAGATACACTCATCTTGTACCTGGGAACAGACTCAAAGGATTCAAAACTGCCACCTGTTTTCCAGAAGTCCAGTCTGTTCCAGAGCTGTGGAGACAACTACATCCTCCTGCTGTTTTGGAGGAAGGCCCACTGTTGCAGAATCGGAAGCCAGCAGTGACTGTACAGAAGGGAAATAAGAATAAACTCACAAGAGAGCTTCAGTCTCCAGACAATGGAGCTTGGGATTGGTCTGAATTGGGAGGTCAGGCTGTGTGCAAAACTTCCACACCCTATTCAAGCAATCAATGTGCCTCACCAAAGACTCTTGGCAGAGAATATTTTACCTGTCCTTCATTTCACCAACTACAATTAGCAGCTAGATGATTCTAGACAGTGATTCTACAAATACCAGCATGGCAATTTTAGTAAGATTCTGCCATGGCCACACAAGAATTGATTGCTTGTACATACAGGGGCTTCCTTTTCAGGAATGGAAAAGATTCACAATTCAGCCTTACTTCCAGGCAAACACAAGGGACTTCTCTTCTTTGAAAGTTACTAAACCACTGCCTTCCTGTCACTAACAGCTTCTAAAAAATGTGACTGAAGTAAAACCAACAAGTAAGTCAATGGATATTCTGTTATTTAAGAGAGATTTCTCTGGTTTCGATCCTTACAGATCAAGTTTCCACTGGTCAAAACATTAAATAATAGACTACAAAAAGGAGACAGGAGAACTCTTAAGAAAACTAGTCTCTATTTCATTGTCTGCAAAAAAGAAAATTCTAGGAAACCAAGGAAAATAAAACCTTTGTTTAACATTGCACAGAGCACACCGTCCATTTCAAGGCAAATGGTTGCAAAGCAACATTTTGGAAGAACATCCTGATCCTGTCAAATCCCTCTGTACAGTGGCCAAATTGTCAGCTTCCATGGCAGAGGCCACGTGGAGCAAGGAAATCCAGCCACCTGCTGTGGCTGTCTTTGAATAAGACAGGTCCCCTGTGCCACTCACCTCTGCAGAAACCTCCAGTTGCCTATAGAGCAGCTCCTTTTCTAACGTCTCATTTTCTGCTTGCATAGCTTTGAGGACAACGGAAGCAGCATGTGCTGGATCCTTCTTCCCGCACACATTTTTGCGAACAGCTGAGAGGGGTCTTTCTGATTGGCTTATTGGTCCTGACATTCAAAAGAAGCAGAAAATAATTTTTTGACCCTTTAGAGGGAAGCAAGTTGAGCCTCAAATATCCCCATGCTAAGATTCTTGAGTCACAGAATGGAAACTCCTAGACAGTATAGAAACTAACAAGAGCAAAACTTAGTGGCAACCCAAACATATGTCAGAGAAAAAATGCAGTCTTCTGGAAAGGAGTGGGTACCTGGTTCCAGCCAAGACGAACAAGACCCCCACCAAGGGAAAAGGTGTGGCAATTGACGACCATACAATAAGCAAGATCTGATGATTCTGGGCAACAATATTTCAAGAGCAGCAGCAGAATTATGGTGGAGAATGTTAAGTGTTCAACAAGCTGTAGTGGAGAATTGTAGAAAGGTTGAATGTGGGAACATTACTAAAGGAGCATTTAAGGTGATGTGAAAAACAGAATGAATAAGAAATATTTCAGTGATGTTGATGCTGAACTATGTTTATGCACCAAGAAAAATAAGGAGTGACAGGCAAAGGAATGGAAGAAACTGCTGAACTTAAAATGCTAATTAACAGGAAGAAAATTGAGTAAAGTGGAACATTTGGCTGGCCAAAGGTAGATTCTCAAACTAATGTTCCTAAATGCAGCTGCCACCCTGAGGGCTGGCATCGATATCTCAGAAAATCCAGAGAATTACACTGGGCACAATCCTCTCTTTTTCTCCAGGTGTTTTCCTAACCAAGGCGGTCTCCAGGGACAGCCAGCATCAGAAAGCTAATATGTCAACACCCAGAATTATTCTGAGCATGGGCTTGTTCAGAGAAGAGAAATGACAGGCACATTTCTGCTGCTCTTTCACCACTGTGGCTTCTGTATGCCTGTCAAGCTCTTAAGGGGGGCACTTAGAAACAATCTCTCTCTTACTGGAGGCGGTTTCTTCCTGTTCTTCCAGGCACCAACGACCTGCAGCTGCTGGACTCATGGGCTTGATGGGTAGGTAGGTTTCAGCAGTGCCCTTCCTTTTTGCAGAGAGACTTTGCTCTTTCTTAACACCTGCAGAAAGAGCAGACACCAGAACCAGGAACTTATTCTGAAGGCATCCAGCACAGCCTTCTTGAGGCATATTTTAGACCGGGGGCTGTCTTTAAATGCAACTGAGCAAAAGATAAGGAAAGCACCATCTCAAGAATTAAGACTCTAAAGACCATCTCTGTCCTCGTTTACCATGCACATAAAGGACCCTTTCTTTTGAGGATTGCTTCAAGGCCAAGCCAGCCAATCACTCTTTGATTCTGAAGATAGAAAACAATCAGTGCAGTATTGGATTTATCCAGCAAATTTTTAAAATACTTTTTAGTGAAGATTTATTAACAATGGTAAAAGACAATATACACTAAGCTCGCTCACTCTCAAAAAAAATAAAGGGAGAATAAAAAGTGTAAAGGAAACAAGAACAAATCATGAGAAAAATATTTAAAGAAGTGACTTCTAATCATCATCACAAAGAGAACTAAGTATTTCCCCACCCCGTTATAAGTGGACCTACCTGGGCAGGTTGGCTTGAACTTCAACACAAGAGGCTCAGCGGCCGGAGCAGAGCCTGCGCCAGGCAGAGGGGAGAGCACTGCTTTGGCAAGGACCGGCTCAGCGGCCCCTCCCAGACATTCAGTGGGTTCTTTCTTCTCAGAGACTTCAGTGGGAACCTCCTCCTCAATGGAGTCAGAATCCTCAGAACATTCCCCTTTCACCTTGTTTTGGCTCTTGGCAAACTCCAAGCTTTGCCGGAGTTCCTAGCACAAAGAGAAGGAGCTCAAAGGTCATATAACGGCTTGGCAGATTTCAGCTCCAACATCTCCAGATATTACTGTAGGAAAACTTGGGAGGGCCAATGTCAATCAGTGCAGATGTAGACAACTCAAATTATTTTGTCTTAACTTCTTTGAATAGGATTTCTTCTGCTCTGAAGAAAACATCTGATTTAAAATAAAATCTGGATTTAAATATAAATGAATGAAATTTGCATTGATTGTTACTTCAAACTTTATAATTGCCTATGACCAAATGAACTGAGAAAAACACACAGATATCAAATAGTTTGGTTGCAATCTCATGTATAAAAAATTAAAAGGAGAAATCTTGTGATACAAAATACAAAATCTTGTGATGAGGACAGCTGTAAAGAGGTAGCTTTCTTATTTTGAAATATTAGAACCCAAAAACTTCTCATGCCCTCCCTTAACTATAGCTAAGATACAGGAGATGTGACAATGGCTGCCAACTAGAACAGGACAGGGAGGTTCTTAAGGTTGTTATCCGTGATAGCTACTTAAACCCACCCAGATGAAAATCTGAATGCCAGTTGTTGGGCTGGAGAGCCAGATGCTTGAGAAAATATGCCTTTCATCTGATCTGCAAGATTTCCTTGATATTCTGCTCTCTCTTTCTGGCATGGCTTTGAAAGCAACGAGAAGCAAGGCTATTTTGCCCAAGATTATTTTCTAGGAGGAAGGAAATAATGCTTCCAAATGCCTGTGCTGGTGATTCATCTTTAATAAATAGCAGATTTGAGCCAACAGATCTATTTACCTGGAAAGTACCATTCTCTTCACAGTCAGTTGTCTGCAGATCTAAACTTTCCTCAGATTCAAAATCCTCGGAATACTCACAAGGGGGAGCAATGCAGAGCCTAGATCCAGTTTCTGTCTTGATCTGCACAGCTTTCTGAAAAATTGAGAAAAATCAGTACACAGTATTACACTATTACAACCTTGAGAAATGTTGCTTTTGGAACTATAGCCGCTACAAAACTCAGGAACCCTTATAATCAGACTTGATCCAGACTGGCTCCACAATTCTATTCTTGTTTTGGGATCACCTTTATGTCTTCCAACAGATATTTGTTGTCAGTGCCTCTCTCTTATGTCTTTGTTTCTGATTGGATCTCTAACCTTAAGAGTCTTACAATGCCCTATTAACAACCTAAAGAATGCTGCATGCCTGACACATCATTTATTTATATTTCCTGCATGCTGCTGTAATCCAAAAAGATGCCAGGCTGGGAACTCTAGTGCTCCCTTCTCTTTTTCATACCTGGAGCCATTCCCGACGTTGGATTTTACTAGGTGCACTTTGGGTGCTCCTCTCTCGCTGTCCTTCTTGTTTTAACAGGTCTTTGGTACTCACAGCTGAAAGGAAATGGGAAGCAGTATGAGTAAACGGATCAAAGTCCAGACACCCTGCATAGCAGAGGAATTTATTTATTAGCATGATTTCTATGCTGCCCCAATTAGAGACTCTGGTCAATAAACCATTTTCGATATGCCAGGATGGGTCCTTTGAACTTCAGCATAGACCTTTAGGACTGTATGGCTCATGTGCTGCACAACGTTATCAGTTATATAGTAGCTCAATGCCAGCAATTATTCTGCTGCTTCCTCCTACCTCCTAAGCCGTCTTCCAAGCAGGGGAGCTGTGAAAGCTGTCACAGAGGTAAAAAAGCCTCGGTCTGACAGCTTCTGTCAACTTTCACAATTCACACAGCTGGTAGCACTACCAGGAAACTCATGACTGAAAATGGAAACTGAAATAAGTTAAGAAAAGGGATTTACTGAAAGTGAAGGAAAAGCTCACCCCAACTGGTTCATGGCTTATGTCGGCCCTTCCATACTTAATTAAAATCCTCTGCACTCAAAAAAATTAGACATTTTCTCAGATCGGATGCTACGTGTTAAATTTCTTATTTACTGTACAAAACAACCACTTTTCATGTTCGAAAAATCCCAGACGGAGGAACCTCAACCAGAGCCGGCGCTGATCTCTGGGTAAGCTGCTCCCCTTCGGTGGAGCCTCCGGATGGTCGCGACCGGCAAGGAACTCACGGTTCGGTCTGGGGGTTCGCGCGCCGCCGCTCCCGAGAAGGGCCGGAGGGCTGACTTTGCGGCCGCGGCTCGCCTCCGAGTTGGCACCGTTCACGTACAAAGTGAAGCCCTGCTCCAGCTGCTTCAGCCGGAGCTGCAGAGGGTCCTTCCTCTCCAGGGCCTTCAGGATCCTGGAACCGAAAACACGGGCTGTGACGGGCGGGCGGGCGCCCCGGCCCACCCCGCCCTCCCGCAGTCAGGTGGCCCACCTGTTTCTCTGCTGCAGCAGCACCAAGTGCTCGTCGTGCTTCTCGTCGAAGTCGGTCACCATGGCCTCGGGTTATGCGCGCCTGAAAGGCGAAGCCTGAGGAGCGCCTTCCGAGCCCCGTCAGCTACCTCGAGGCCTGATCCCCGCGGTCCTCCGGCGACACAGGCAGCTGGGTGGCCGAGTCCGCGAGAACAGCCTCCCGTCCTCAACCGGGCCGCCGGGTCCAGCCAGGCGCGGCGAAGCTGCCTCAGCGCCAGGCCCGCCGCCGCCTGTTGAGCCGTTGCCGTGGTTACCGCGGTGGCTCGGGAGTCGTGCGCCGAGGCGTCACTTCCTGCGCGCCGCCGCTCATCGGGCGCCCGGCAGCCATGGAGGCGCTGTGGGCTGCGCTGGACGAGGTGGCCCTGGAGGGGCTGGACGGCGTCACCCCCGGCGCGCTCTGGGACCGGCTGGCGGGCCGCGTCCCGCCCTTCCCGCTACCCCTGGAGCCGGGCGCCCGGCAGCTGCTGTGGGCCACGCTGGCTGCGCAGGCCGAGCTCCGCTTCCATCTGCTGCCCCAGCCACGCCCGCCGCTGCGCCTCTTCGACCGGTGAGGCCTGGCCGGAGGGGGGGCGATTGCGGACGCCGCAGTTGGCTCAGCCGGGGTGGGGGTCGCGGTGCTGAGCGTTCCGGCTTTCCCTTTCGTCCAACGGACTGGGGGGAATCGCGGGTCGGAGCAGTTTGGCCAAAAAGCTTTTGTTCGTTTCCAGATATGAGGAAATCGATCTTGAGACGGGAATTCTGGAGACCAAGCGGGATCCCGTTCCATTTAGCGACATTTACCCGGTGCATATGATTTTGGACGAGGACGTCCAGGGCTCCTGCCAGTATTTGAAAGAGAGGCTGGACATTACTGATCGGATCCGGACCAAAGACATGCAGCCCTGCTGCACCTACACGGAGGCTTATGAGAAGTGAGTGAGCTTTGTTTGGTGCGGCCCTCTGCTTTTAATACCCACATGCACTTGAATTGCCTGTTCCGTTTAGAAGTAAACTGTGCCCGATCAGGGAGCACCAAACAAGCTAACTGTAAACAGCCCAACCAAGGTGTCACCAAAACCATTCCCAGCAACGTTTGAAAGGACAAGCCACTATAATATAAAATGTGGACAAACTGCTCTTCCTGCTAGAACTAATGTTACCTAGTTTGGGCAATGAAATGTCTGTAAGAAAAGAACCCAGCTCAAAAAGCACCAAGGACCCCACATTTATCTCTGGAGGGAGCGTAGTCCAAAGGGCAGGAATAACTGGATGCCACCAAATTGTATTCTTTTAATGTACAGAACATGATGTGTACCCACTCAGCTGGACTTAATTGGACAGGCATAGGCAAATGAAGTAATTCTTCAGGTAGCCATGGGGGGCTTTAAAGGTGTGGTCACCAGAAGAAAAATAACAGTTGCCCATTAATCGATGGACTGTGGGAGAAATTGCTATTGTTTCGTGCGCTTCTGGCTGACATGGTCCACCTACAATTTAGTCAGCTGGCAACAATATTGCTGGAGTACAGAAAGTGCTGTCTTTCTTTTGGGGATTCTCAAAGTGATTTTTCTTTTTACTTTGCAGTTGGGGAGAAGGTCTAGTCCTTGTTGCCTCGCAGGTACTGCGCCATAGGGCACTAATAGGTTGGGAAGGGGATCCAGACTTAAAGCTTCCTGACTTTTCCTACTGCATTTTGGAGCGATTAGGACGAGCTCGCTGGCAAGGAGAGCTCCAAAAAGACCTCAGTGTGGCTTTTAAGTAAGTTGTAAGTGTTGGCTTATGTAATAATGCCAGAAAGGAAGGTTCGTGCACAGATACTCCCACAGATAACAACTTGATTTGCTACTGACATATTTTATAAGCTAATTATGACTGCAACTTCTCTGTTAGCCAGGAGGTTGCATCCCTTCAGAGGGAAGCATAAAATACTGCTATAACAATGGGAGAACGTTATCCCAGAGAATTTCTTTGCACTGAGCCAAGCTTCAATTACATTGTAGGTACAAAACCTTTGAGGCAAGGGACCATCACCTTTGTTGGCTTAGCAATTATCACTTTAAGATTTCGGCTCGTTTAAGAAATTTAGTTGATGCAGAAATGTAGGTTCTTGTTTGCCTTCTTCTCATTTTTGTTAAAAAGGAGGGGGGGGATGGGGGTTAGCTGTTGTGCCATCTGTATGTTCCAAACATGATGGAGGTTAATCTTTTATAGGGTGGATGCTGGAAAGCTTCACTATCATCGAAAAGTCCTGATCCAAAATGGGCTGATCTCAATGCAGTCCCATGTGATTAGGTTGCCCTCAGGGATCCAACAGCACTCCATTCTTCTGCTTCTCAGCCGCTTTCATATTGACAGGTATGTGCTTGGCAAGTTCACACTTGAGCTTTCATTTGTGCTCCTTCCAAGCCGTTGAGCATTTTTGAAAGCCCCAGATGTCACTATTCCCACTCTGTCTCTAATCATATCAGGTTTTATCACTTTTGGTTTGCTTTTTTGATCTGAGTTTCCTTTTCTTCTGCATTTTGGAGATAGGGGAATAATCTCTGCCTCTGATGACTAACTGATTGCCTAAAAGAGATACTTCAAGAAAGAGAAGGCCTCTTTCATTGCAGAAATTTGCTCATTGGGGTCTCGGAAATTAGCAGAGGGCCAGGAATCTTGACAGCAGTCAGTTTTTGCAAGATGTGAGTTTCCTTATGAGGGTAGACAAGACAGTGGCAATATAGCATTTGTTCATTGTTGCATCTTGGGTTTTAGGAGGAGCAAATATGATATTCTTATGGAGAAGCTCTCTGGCATGCTGAGCAGCCGGCCAGGTCAGATGGAAACACTGGGCAACATAAAGGAAGAGCTGGTAAGATTGAGGACTTTTGAAATCAAAGACTGCATGTCAGTGCTTGGATATCTGTTGGCAGCATCTTCCCCTTCAATGGGCAGAATCTTCAGACCTGGCAACTGTACTTCAGAGTGTCACAAGCATTACAAATGTCTATCTTTGAGACCACATGGACCCTGGAGATTTTCTGCAGCTGTAACAAAAGCTGAGGTGGAGGTTCAGCTATAGGATCTCCAAGAGCGCCCTTATTTTATTTCTGTACAGGCTCCCTGCCTGAGAATCCACATGTTTGTTTCTGCTCTTTCCACTTTTCCCCAAAAGTCTCCTATTCTGTTGCCAAACCTTGGAAGTTATGGGCACAAAAGAATTCCAAGCCCCATTAGGGTCTAAGAGGTTGTTGAATCCTTGCTGCTGCTAGGCTCTTGATAGCCAACTCAAACTGAAAGCAAGATTGCCATCTTTAATACACGATAACGAAAAAGGTAAGGTTATAGGTACCCTAGCAAGTAGGTTCCTTTTATTTTACAACCCAGTATATCTTTTAGTCTATTAGAAAAGGTTTTCTGTTCTATCCGGTGAACTGGCAAACTTGTGGCTCTCTTCCTGAATAACCAAGGTGACTGGTTTTCATGTGAACTTTTATGAATCTCTGAATAGGCAATGGTGAGAAAGTGTATGTGTGTTGAGGGGGGGGGCTGTCCAGTTTTGCCCTCACTTCTTTATTGGCTCCTTCCATGTATGGATGAACTGGAGCTCATCGCTTGGGAGTACTTTCCGAGCCCTGGATGCCAATTCCACATTTTTGTTGGCACAAAGCAGGACCTTGTCAAAGCAGATGGTATCTTTGCCTCGGGAGCCAAATAGAGAATATTCTGCCTTGCTTTTCACTCAATTGTTATCAATGCAGCGTTGTCATAACATACTTAGAGGGGTGTTTTAGATTAGCTGCCGGTAAATTAAAGTTACTTTCACTGGAATGGTGGGAGAGCATAAATCGGAAATATATTAGGAATGCAAAAATAACATTAACTTTTCATCTACTTTGTTCCAAAATGCATGAATGTGGGAAAAATCATATTTTGACTATGTCTGAAGTTAACCCATACTGAGCAGGTGGGAAAACTTGGCTAATTGGGAAAAATACACATTTGCTTCAATGCTGCCCTCCTCTGGCTGCTGTACAGGGTCTGTGTGAAAAAACCTTTAAGCGCCTCTACCAGTACATGCTGAATGCCAACTTGGGCAAGATAGTCTCTGTTCCGCTGCGGGACGTGTGTTCTGACGGGAGGCCTTTCAAGACAAAGAAGGGTAAGTGAGGGGAAAGTCACTTGGAGGTCGCCCAGGAAGAAAGGGGAGCGGGGACTTGTGGTTTTCCTGAGGACTCAGTTCTGCCCAGACTTTAAAGCAATCGCAGGGTTAAAAGAAGCGCATGGACAGGAGTCTCCCTGCCCCCAGTTACCTCTCTGGCATTGAACTGGCTCACTGGGGCCTTTGGGGAGATGCTAAGAATGGGAGCAAGTGTGTGAGGCTGAAGCAGGACTGCCGCCGCGATGCTGGTGGGAGGCCAGGACTGGGTTTCTTTGGCAGTGCCATCCAGCAAGGATTAAATTGGGCTTCAATACTGCGTCTTTGATGCCAGGATTAGGGGAGACTATGCAGACTGTCTCCAGATATTCCATAATCCTTTCGGGTTTATTCATTCTCAGGAACTCAAGTCATGGTCCGTTGTTTAAAGCTTGTGAAGGAATATCAGAAGAAGGTGGCTGACTTCCATGATGATGATGATGAAGAAATGATTGCCAAAACCGTGCAGCCTGTGGACATTGTGTATGAAAAGGACATGCTGGCACAAGCATATGAGCTGAGTGGGTATTGTCTTGGTTGCTTTTGCTGTGGCTTTCAGCTGATGCCATTTTGATTGCAGGGTAGAAATAGCTTGTTTGGCCATTGTGGCAGAGGGACAACTTAGTGCTCATGAAGTCTAGCCTTGCTTAATTTTTCAGTGCAATTTGAATTTGGATTTTCAAAATGGAACAGATTTTTATTTACTTCTTTATTTGTTGGGTTTGTAAGCCAGCCAGTTGTTGGCAGTACACAATGTAACTTCACAGTAGCCTAACTCAAATAATATGTGAAGTTTTCTGCTTATCTAATAAGGTTCTTGAACATGTGGGAAATCAGACTGTGACATGAGTTTGTTACTTACTACCTCCAGCCTTGTTAACCTGTAGGGTTGTTTCTGTTCTACCCCCTGAATTAGTCACAGACCCTTTTTTCTAGTTGAAATATTTAACCCCAGATCCCAAATGGGACAGAGATTTTGCAACATGGCTCCCCAGATCTCTTGACTCTCACAGAGACTGTACTGAGCGGGACTACCAGCCCATCCTCTGGGTTTCTTCTGAGCTTCAAAGCCAGACTTTCCTCTAGCACCACTGAGGGTGTAAGGCCTGGCAGCCTCCCTTCAGCAGAACAGGGCTGATGCTCCAGGAGGATATTCCTGGCCAGGACCAAAGCTAAGTCTACCTTCCCCTGGCAGGAAGAGTTGAACCAGTAGCTAAAGGTGGGTCTGGCATGGCTGAGGTCTGGAACATCATTTTCTCCAGGTAGGCTGAGTTGATGCTGCTTCAGACCCAGTTCTTGCTGTTGCTGGGACTTGGTGCTTAGCGTTCTCCTTCCGACTTGCTCATTCCCACTTTCTCTGCTTCACAGTTGAAAGCTGGGGGACCAAAGGTATTTCTCAGGCAGAACTTCAAGCTGCGATGAACGTGGGAAAGCTGGAAGCCCGGATGTTGTGTCGCTTGTTAGAGAGATATAAAGTGATCAAGGTAATACTCCAGAGGCCCTTTTGTGGTCAGTAAAAACTGGGGGAAAGATTGTCCACTGGCTTTGCCCCGTTTCCCAAAGACATTCTGGGAGCCTTGAGGACAAGGCAGAGATGACAGCTGTGCTCTTTTTTGTTTAGGGGTTCATGGAGGATGAGGGCAGGCAACGGACAACCAAATACATTGCACGGATGTATGCAGAACAGAGCAACCTGAGCCGGCAGTTTGAACGGGAGAAGGCTCGGAGTGAGAAGCTGGCTCAGGCCAGCATAGCTCTTGCACATGATGACCCTTTGCCTGGAGAACAGCTCTTGCTGGCAGAGGAAGAGGAGGAAGAGGAGGAGGAAGGGCAGGCAGTCATCCTGGAACTGGAGAAGGAAGAGGAAGAGAAAGGCGGGACAAGGCAGAAGAAGGGCAATGCACAGGCCCTGCCCAGGCTTGATTTTGAAGGAGGAGGTGGGCTTTGCCAGTCAGCAAGAAAGAAAGGTACTGAATGGTCTTTGCATGTTGCCAGGCTGAAAGCACCAAAAGCACTGGAGATCAAAAATGTTTCATTTTCCCTAGGAAAACCCAAACCTTCCCCAGGGGTGTCCCTGGCCAAATCTTGCCTTTATGGTATCAGCTTGTGCCAGGAACCCCTGTTCTGCTGTTCTTAATACAACCAGCGTAAACCTTCCTCTACATTGGTTGAGAACGGAGTTTGGGGCACTGGGAAAACTTCCAGGCTCTGAAATGGGATATTAACTGAAATGAGCTCAGGAGAGAAGACTCGGAGCACTTTCAAAAAATTTGGAGTTTCTCGGAGCATTTTCTATTATTATGGCCAATACCAGATGGTACACATACCTCCCCCCTTTGCCAGCAACAACACTGAGGTGGGATGAGAGAATGACTGGCCGAAAAATCACCCAGCCTACCTTTCCAGCCAAAGGGAAGCTTAAAACTCACACACTCCTGATTTTTTTAGGTCAATGCCTTCTCCCCTACCCCAGACCAACTGACTATATTAAAGTGAAAAGTTACTAACCAATGTTTAAGGGCAGATTGTTTGCCCAATACTTGTTTTCTTTGGATTCAATTCCTGGCTCAGCAAAGAGAGTGGTTGGAGGGGCCCTTCAGCTTCTCTTTCAGCAGCAAAGCCTTGTGGAAACTGCCTGAGGAAGCCACTCACTCGGAGTGTCCTTCTTCCCAAAACAGCTAAGAAGAAGAGGTCGTCTCTGCTCCCTCTGGAACACTTGGAAGGCAGAGATTCTGCTCTGGACTGGCTCAGGTCGGAAGCCAGCCGTTCCAGCTGTGCCCGTTTCAAAGCTGTCTCTGGTGATGCAGCCGTGGTTGAAGAAGTCCTGCCTGAAACCCTCAAAGTAAGAATCCAAGGCTTGGAAGCTGGTGATGGCAAAGCTGGGCAGGGGCTGTAGCTGCGGGGGGAGGGAGGGGCAGGCTTTCCCTTCCACCCATGCTTAGACAGTGCAGATGGGCTTCCCTAGGCACAGGCAAGCCGAGCCAAGCAGACTGTGGCCCAATCCAGGTTGAGGAAGGCCCTTGCCTGGCCAGCTCGGTTGTCCTTGCTCTCTTTTGTGTTGTGGGAAGCTTTCTCAGGGGCTCAGGTCCGGGTTCTCACTGGATTTATCAGCTTTTTACCAGACTTGCTTACGTGCCATTTTCTGACTCTGCCCTAGAAGAGTTGTGATGAAAAGAAAAAAGAGAAGAGCTCGCAGGCACCCCCAGTGGAGCGATCCCATGAGACCTACCGCCTGCTGAAACGTAGGAACCTCATTATCGAGGCAGTCCGAAATCTGCGCTTGATCGAGAGTTTGTTTGTGTGAGTTGGAGTGGCAGAGCCTGCCTGCCAGGCAGCAAGCAGGCCAGGGGGCAAAGAGACTGCCAGTCCTTCAGGTCCTCGTAAGCTGCCTCGAGAAGAGTTGCTCCTGCGGCGAGTCCTCCTCTCCTGCTGCCCCTGCAGAAAGGAATCCTCAGCTGGTTCCTTCTTTCAGGCTTCAGAAGATGATCATGGACCAGGAGAAACAAGAGGGGGTCGTCACCAGGTGCTGCAAGAAGTCCATTGTCCGCTTAGTCCAGAAGCTCTCCCAGGAAGGCCTTCTGCGCCTCTTCCGCACCACCGTTATCCAGGACGGCATCAGCCGCAAGGTAGCCCTCCCCCTTTCCAAAAGGCTGGAGGAGAAGCTCCCGGGGTAGGCAGAGCAAGGAAGGACCTGCTCTTTCTCCCCCAAGGGGCTCATTTTGCCCCCATAGAGGAGTCTCAGAAGCAACAGTCTTGCCAAACGACTGAATTCAAGGGAAGGAGGCTGGGAGTTCAGGGCTCAGCAGACAGAGCCCCTGCCAGCGGTTTTCTTGTCAAGTGCTTTGGATTTTTTTTATGGGGATTTGTTTTTCCTTTTCAAATAAATAGTTTGGAAGCAGCCAACATCCTTTTATGAGGCAGCCTGTTCTCCCCAGGGAGCGTTGCCAGCTGCACTCTCTTTGCAGCTTTGAGCCCCTCTTGATTAGCTTGCATAGGCTGGAGCTGTGGGGCAAGTTTGAGGATTTGTTTCAGCAAGGCCTCCCCCTATCTTGAAGGCTCTGTCCCAACTGGAGAATGGAAAAATCAGGGACTCCTGCGTGAGGAGAGAGCCAGTTTGTTAGTGGTTAAAGCAGCAGGCTAGGAGGTGGGAGACCATGGGTTCTGCCTTAGCTATATAAGCCTGCTGGGCAACTTTTGGCCAGTCTCTCGGTCCAATCCACTTCACAGGGTTATTGTTATGGGGAAAATAAGAGGAGGAAGTTGTGTTGATAAGTTTGGAGCCTTGAGTTTTATAAAAATAATAAAGGTGATAAATAAATAAATAAAAGTGTGCCCTCTGGATTCTTTTCTTGACAGGTTGAATTTGTGGTTGATCCGTCTGTGACTCCAGGGGACCCCCTGGTGAAAAGTGCCATTGAGCAAGTGCGTTTCCGCATCTCCAATTCAAGTTCTGTGAACAGGCAAGTTCCCAAAGGTCCGGTGGATGGGAGGGAACTGCTGCCCAGTGCTGGCTGGTGGAGGCGGGGCCCTTCTGAAGCCCAAGAGGTTCAGAGGGCCTGTCATGGACTCCTCTCCTGGTGGGGTTCTTTTCCCCACGGACGGGCTGTCCTGCATTTTACTTGCAAATCTGACTTGCAAATCCTTGCAGAGATTTTGAGGATAAATAGATGGAAATTCACTGGCAAGAGCTGCCCTGACCTTGCGGTTCACTGACGATCGTAGAATTTCTGTCCAGCCAACAGATTATTGAAGCCAAGATTTTGCTCTCTTTCTCCCTCATTTTCAGGATTAAAGTTCAGCAGATACCGTTTTCTCCGGACTCAAAAGGGCAGGAGTCTGGAGTTGAGACCACCCTGAAAGAAAGGAAAGATTGTACTTTTTCTTGCCAAAGCGAAATAGCTGGTGAGAAGGTGTACATTGCCAAATTCAACTACCATCCCATTACAGGTAACAGGGAACCTTTTCTGCTCTGCCATGGTTTAGTGGAAGTGAGTTAAGGGCTGCAGTTTGAAACAAAGCAGTAGGTGTTTGGCTCTGGATTTCTTAAGGAGAAATAGCATCTGGTTTTTTTTCAGTGCCAGGCCTTGGGCGCTCCCTGGGTTTCCTACCTAAAATGCCACGCTTAAAGATGACTCACCTCTTTGTCTGGTACCTGATCTATGGACATCCTGCCAGCTGGCAGAGGAGGAGACCTGGCTGTGGGCTGCTGGGAGAGGACATAGACTGTGCCTCCTCCAGCTGTCCACTTGATGCAGCAGGTGACAAGGAGTCTCTGCGAAGCCCAGAGGTTCCTGCCCAAGAAGGAGATCTGGAGCTTGGAGAGCAGAAAGGTAAAGATCCAGCTCAAAAGCATAACTGTCAGGAAATGTCTCCCACCTTATTCACAGTTTAGCCAAGGCAGCCCTCTCTGACAAAGCTGTATCAATTCTGGCCTGCCCGTTTCCATAACAGACAGCTTTCTGCTCAGGGGACATGATGGCCTCCATAACGTATCCTCTCCCATTCGCTCTGGAGCCAGTTCTTCTGTCCCCCAGCCACTCCACCCCAAATCCAGGCAACCAGGCCTATCTGAGCTGCTGTCTTGGTCAGCACAGCTTCCCAGTCTGTCTGCAGCAGCCTATTTCAATAAAGGCAAGGCAAAAACGGTGACTCTTCATTTCTGGGGGTGGCTGAAAAGCGAACGTATCCTAAATACCCCCTGGGTGAAATGCCCCGCACCACTTCTCTTTTTCCTTGCAGTGTATTTGGATGAGGCCTCCTGGAAGCGTTACATCCCTCCTCTACCAGACCACCGGGAGTTTGGACATGGCTGGGCACTTGTTAGTGACCTCCTCCTCTGTCTGCCTTTGTCCATCTTTGTCCAGATAGTTCAAGTGAGCTATAAGGTGAAGGCTTCAAATTTAGAGCTTTTCAGGAGCAAATGCACTTGGAATCACGTTGACCCCAAGCCTTTTCTGGGAGGGCAAAGTGGGGGACTAGTAGGCCTATAAAGTCCTCTCCAGGTCCTACGTCACAGGCCAGAATCGGTCAGTCTCCTCCCTGATGAATCTCTGGGCTTAGCTCTCATCTGCAGGATGAAGCAGATTAAGGCTTGGTTGCCAATCTTGCATTCTGCTGTATGAAATTAATATAGGTAGATAACCTGGAAGATTATCTGAGGGACGCTCTAAGGAAACATACACTCATCAGAAACCTTCCCAGATCGGTTCGACAGCAGCTCCTTTACAAGCGGTGGGTTCTGGTTCATTAGGGCTGTTCCAGGAAAGGGGAGAGGGTGCAACTATTCAAAGGGAGGCTTTCCGGGCACTGTTCAATTCTGATTAGATGTAGAATGTTGGCAAGAGAAGCTCACTAATACGACTTGCCCTAAAATGTCACCTGGCACAAAAATGTCCTTATCTTGAGGGATGACTTTGGTGATCAGAGAATGGAATGTTACGTTACCAGTACTTATCCTTTGAGTAGCTGGATTGACTATGTGCCATCAAGTCAATGTTCTGGTCTGAATGACCACAGATTTTCTGTATGAAGATCTCTTCCCCCAACTTGGTCCTTCAGACTTCTGATAGCGCCCCCATCACCACTGTAGCTGCAGCTAGTTGTTTTCTTATTCCCTTTCCGTCCACCTTTCCTAGCATTAGAGCCCTCTTCAGCGCTCTGGTCTTTACATAACAGCGTGCAGTGTAGGATCCTTTGAGCCTGGTCATTTGTACCTCAAAGAAGAACTCTGTGGATGGAGGGTTTCTGCACTGCTGAACCTCAGAGCACTGTTACAGTCAGTTTCTTTCGTGTGGAAATTCATCAAGCAGAGGAGGCTGCCACATATTGGGTCTTATATCTTGTAGTATGTTCTTAGACCTTGCACTTTGATAACTATGCAGCGTGTTTAGCTTTTAGAATTGCTGTTGATTTGAGTTAACAGTAGAGATATTTGGCTGATTTCTTACAATTGAGAAGCAGTCCAATAATTTTCAACTGCAATGTATCACTACAGGAGATACATCTTTTCAGTAATGGAAAGCCTACAGCGGTTATGTTATATGGGATTACTGCAGTTTGGCCCCACAGAGAAATTTCAAGAAAAAGATCAGGTAATGTGTGTTATTATTTCTGTACTTTTTTCTGAAACTGAATGCAATGCTGTATTATTTAAATTAATGCAAGAGAAACAACATTCTTCAGGGAAAAAGGGTTCCCTGCAAAAACAATAGTGTCCTATTTTAAGTTGAAGACTTGAATGCTGATTGTGACAGACAGTAGTTGGAAAGAAGTTCATCAGATGCACAAAATATGATATTCTAAAGATGATTTTGATATTAGATTACAACTGAAATGTCTGCAGAGGCTGTTGTTGACACAATCAACAATTCATAGAGCATAGAATAATAGAGTTTATTTCATGCAGGATAATTGATTTATGATATGCCATCAAGTTGGCCTTGCCTTTTAGGGACTATGTGAACAGGATGCTCCCCCAGCCTTCATCTTCAGAGCTTCCAACAGTTTGCCTGTTGCTGCTTCTGCGAATGAATCCATCCATCTTGCTGCTACTGACCATTCTGTTCTCCTTCCCTGCCTCTTTCCCAGCATTATGGGGAACTTCTCAGGAGAACTAGGCCTTTGTATAAGGTGCACTGGGCAGAATAGGGCAGTTTGAGCTTAGTCATCACATACAACCCTTATAATAAGTCTGAGCACCATTTCATATATATTATAAGGGTTGTGAATGAAAGTGGGGCTTTCCAAGAAATATGTCAAAAGTAATAGCTAGAGTGACTCGATTCCTTTGCTTGTTTTCAAATCAAACTGGATGCTAGGATTACTGGCCTGTCGCTTTTCTGTTGCCTGAATCTAGAAATCTGCATGTTTGCATTCATCCTGACCGGAAGGAGCCTTGATCTGAGCCTTTTCAACCTCATGCAGGTGTTTGTGTACTTGAAGAAAAAAGCAGTGATTGTGGATACCACCATCTGTGAACCCCATTACAACCTGGCTCAAAGCAGCCGCCCATTTGACAAGCGCCATTATAACCTGGGCACTCTCCAGGATGTGGAGAACTTCTGGTTTGACCTGCAGTGTGTCTGCCTCAACACACCCCTCGGTAGGATGCTGGCAACCAGTCCCTGACCCTGCTCCCAGGATGGATGGCCAGCCACCCAATTCTTCTCCATCCCTGGCTTGCCTGTCCCTGGCCTCTGGCTCACCCTCAGCCTGCCCCCCCCCTCCGGCCCTCCCACTTTGAGGGGATCTGTTTGCATCTGGCTGCTGCCTCTGCTGACGGCATCTGTTGCTCGCTTCAGGGATTATTCGCCAGCCCCGTGCGAAAAGGAGTGGCGTTCCAGCTGGAGCGGCCGAAGCTCTCTCAGACGTAGCCCTGGAGCAAGAATCAGCAGCTCACAAGCACAACCTGGAGCGCAAGTGTGCCATGCTGGTATACACAACGTAGGTCTTCCCTGCTGTGGAGAGTTGCAGGAAAGACTCGGCCCTCTTTTACCTGGAGATGGGTGGTGGGAGCAGGCTCTATGTCTTCTCTCTCAGGGGCGAGAAGTGCTTCCCCAGCCCCAGATGGCTGCTTATACTTTCTATTCTGCTAACAGTGGCGTGGGGTCCTGGTAGAGGCGTGGCTTGGTTCTTGGGAGAGGGCAGGCAAAGGACCTCAAATTGCCCACCTCCATCCAGATGGAGACTCCATCCAGCTTGCTCACCCGGCTGTTTGTCTTCCAGAGGACGCCGAGAGGTGGAGGACGAGGGCTCTGTCCCAGGGGACGGGCTCGGAGCAGGAGGTTTAGACTCCAGCTTTTACAGCCACTTGAAACGCAACTGGATCTGGACAAGCTACATCATTAATAAGACTCGGAAGGTGAGGCTTTTCCACAAAGCTGTCATTTTTCTCTGCCCTGCTCTACTACATGGTTAGCAAAAAAGTAGACTTTCAGGAATGGCAGTGATCCTTTCTTCTGATAAACATTTGGATTTCTGCCTTATTCTTGGAAATCTCTTTTTAATTGTCCCAGTTCTGACTGGTGCAAGAAGGCGAATTATCTGAATCCCTTCCCATGGTGAATGAGGCCAGACACCAAACAGAATGCCCCTGCCCTCTAGTTCAAGTGCTTGGAAGGAACCTGGGGGCAGTGCACCCTGCTGGTCCTGCTAGACTTCCCAGCAGTGTCCCTCCCATCAGCTGTGGATGAGGGTTGGCAGGAGAAGAGTCCTGTCTCAGTGGTTCCTCCTGGGGTAGGGAGAGAAAGAGAAGGACGAGGGGAAACCCTTCTTGTTAAATTAGTAGCTTTTATGCCCACCACCCCAAATTTGTTCTTCAACAGCCTTTGCTCTCCTCCCCCCCCCAACCCCCCCCCCCCCCCAATTCTTTACCTCCAGGAAAATGCAGCCTCTGAAGCTGGGCACCTGGTCCGACTGCAGACCTTCCTGCCCAAGCGCTCACTGCCATTTGGTCTTGGAGGTAAGGGGACAGAACAGGGAGTGTGAATGCACAAACTACAAGGAGGCTTAACACTCGAAGAGCAGTTTAGGAAGGGGCTCTCTTTGATGTCTCAGCTGCAAATAGAGCAGCAGAAGCTGATCTCAGGATGTTTTTACACTACAAGGAGAGAACAGATTGCTGGGATTACTCAACATGAAAGGGTTTGATCAACTCCTATTTTAGTGACTAAATCCTCTACTGACTTTGATTTGTGCATGGGCTGCAATGCTAGGTTAGCCTGTTAACATGGATAGCAGAGAGTGGAAAGGGGTTGTTGGGAGTGTCTCTTCAGCCTTCCAATTCCTCATGGGAAGGACTTCCTGGCCAGCAGATCGGCTAAGGAGAATGCAGCCGTTATACTTACATCCTCCGTGCTTTTCTCTTGTCTTTCTCGTCACCCTCAGGGGCCCACAGTGCCCTCTGGAAAGAGAGTCTGTTCACTTCAGAACCTGCTCTACAGAGAGAAGACCTGGCGATTGAGAAAGAGGCAAACCTGAACCGGAGCCAGAGGGTGAGGGGGGGGGAAGAGCCAGAAGAGGAAGCGGCTGAAGAAGGACACGGTGAAGAAGACAAAGAAGAGGAAGAGGAAGAGAGGTAACACATCAGCAAGAGGCTCTGGGTGCAGAGCTTGCATGCTTGAGAGCAGGGAGCTGCTTGGCACATTCTTGTGGTGGTTGGCCTTCCTGTTCAGCTTGCCCTTTTAGAGTTATGTGGAAGTAATTATCCATTGCTCACCAGTGATGGAATGCCCCGCTTGTGACAAGTCTGGGCAGCAGAGTTAAAACTAATCTGAGGCAGAAGCTCTGGCTTGTGAATGAAACCTGGCTTGCTTGCTCTCCCTCTGCTCAGACGGGAATCCTGAGGCAAAGATCCCAAAGCTACGCTACCACGATGAGGTGGACCGGAGGGCTTTGCAGAGGATGACCCGCCTGCGTGTGATGTGGACCGTGCAGGAGGACAGCCTGCTGATGCTCTGCCGCATTGCAAGCAACGTTCTGAATACCAAGGTACTGGCTGGCATCAGCCGAGGCCAAGAGCAGTGAGCAGAGGGCCATAGCCATTGCCAGCCCCTGTCGCCCTGGGAGGAAAGTGAGGTGAGGGTCTGAAGGGGAGCTGCTGCTCTTTTGCTCCCTGCAGGTGAAGGGGCCATTCGTCCCCTGGCAGGTGGTCCGAGACATCATGCACGGCAGCTTTGAGGAATCGCTAGACAAGACTTCTCATTCCGTTGGGCGCCGGGCTCGCTACATTGTCAAAAACCCCCAGACCTACCTCAGCTACAAGTGAGGCTTCCATTGGAGCAGCTTTGACTTGAAAAGTTACCCATTTGTGGAGGCGGGGGGGTGTAATCCTGAACTCCCCTTGGCTGCTTTTAGATTCCTCAGGGCTTTGCTCTCCAGCTCTTTGATCTCCATCAAACCCTTGCCTGCACCAAGTGACCCATGGCCTCTGCAGAGGTCTTCCCCATCTTCTTGGAGTGGGCCCTTGCCTCCCTTGGGGGAGAAACTGGGATTGAGCCTAGTGCTGCTGCCTGCCTGTCCAGATTGTGGGGAAGACTGTAGCTCCTGGACATGCATATGGGGAGGGGAGTGCTTTCCTCAGAAGGATGGGGCAGTCCGGAAGAAAATTGCTCCTCAGGTTGGGTTTTTATCCTTTGCAGAGTTTGCCTTGCTGAAGTTTACCAAGACAGAGCCCTGATTGAGGACTTCATGAGTAGGAAGAGTGACTATCAGGATGCCAAGGTGAGAAAGGTTGCTGGAGTTTGTTCTCCTGGATTCTTTCCCCAGAAAGGCCAATGGGTTGCAACACCAGGAACCAAGCAGGAGCCTCTGCTGGTGTGGCACCTCCAACAGAAGCAAAGGACACCCATTCATGAGAAAGAAGGTGAAGGGGAGGGAGGCAGGACTGCTAATTCCCTTCCTTCCAGCAGCTCCAGACTTGTTCGGGTCCAGACCCAGCATGCTCCCAAGAGGCACATTCACTCTGCCCCCCCACCCCCCACCCCCCACCCCCTGTTTTCAGTCCTTCTGCAGCTGCTCCCAGGGGGTCGGTGCTCTTGAGGCAGAACTGGGGGGGGACACTCATTGCTTGCCTGACCCATTTAAAAAACTTGGGGATCTTAGCTTTCTCCAGCCTGGAATTCCTTACCAGTCCTGTGCAACAGCTGATTCTTTCTCACCTGTTTCAAAAGTGAAGAGGGGAAGATGATTTCAAGTCTGTTACTTCCCAGAGCTGCGTGGTCTAAGATAGGATTTCTGGTGTTCTTGTGAAAAGGTTTGTTCCGAAGAGTTCAAGGAATTTGTGGAGAGACTGAAGGAGAAGTTCAGCTCCACGCTGGGCATTCCCAGGCCAGCCATTCCGGACACCTTGCAGGACCTTTTCCTCAGGTGGGTGGCAACCTTTGCCAATCCCGCCTGTCATTAGGGTTCTGCATTGCCAGGGGGGCAACTGCCTTTGCCTCTGTTTCATGGGGAGCTTCACTAGAGGGCGCAGGGGAGAATGTACTGTGCAGTTGGGCAGCCGGGGCTTGGGGGTGTCTGTTCCAGGAAATGGGTCTCTTTCAGTTCAGCTGCACAGGCAGAGATTTGTCTTGACACGGGCAGCCCCTCTGCCACTGTGCAGTTGCTTTCCAGCTCAGGAACAGGGTCCAGGTCTCATTACCCTCCAGCCTGAGGAGAGTTGCCTTCCTTCTGGCCTTTCTCCAGGTTCCGGGTTCTGGCTATTGGAAATGAAACCAACTGTGGCAGAAAAGAAGACGAGCTGTGCAGGTGAGGCGGCAGGTTCTGCTCTTGGGCCTCTCTGCTTGCAGATCCCCTTCCTTGGGAAAGACAGAAACCCTTCCTGACACCTGGCCTCCACAAGAGGGGCTTCCTGGTGGTCTCCCTGATTGAGAGTTGCAGTCATACAGGAGGGTCATTGAAAGCCAGATAGAGCAGAACGGCTTCAACTGGTGGGTGGGCAAGCCACAGGGGTTGGGATGAGGCTACCCCCTCCAGAGAAGCGGGCGGGGCCCCTGCTGAGCCTGCCATGGGGATGCCCGAACTGAAACTCCGGAACCAGGCTTGGGCTAAGCCAGCTGTGGCTTCCTGCCTCTTCCTCTTCCTTTTAGTGTGGCTGACATCCACTTTCTGGTGCTGCAGAACCTGATCCAAAGCACGCTGGCTCTCTCCAACAACCAGATGAAATCCTTCCAGTCCTTCCAGGTGAGAAGAACAAGGTGGGCTTTACGGGTCTAGGAAGGGCCGTTTTCTAAAGGATACCAACAAGTGGTGTGGGAGTTAGAAACCTGATTTGCTCTGCAGCAGAGAATGCTTTTGGCCACTCTACAAATGTTCGTTGTTCCATCCCATCCCAGAAGTGCACCTATCGGTCAGTGCTTGGCTCTGGACTCCCCTTTGCCTCCCTCAGCCTCCCTCTGTGACACTGGATCTAGGAGTGGCCCTGACACTGCAGAGGGACTGGTGCCTCAAGTCGGGGATAGGGTGACTTGGCCAGGTGCCCCCTCCTGTCCACAGCTAGACCAACAAAGTGGCTGTGAAGCATCGGGGGAGGTGCCCCTCCTCCACCCACCAAGGGGAGTTTGGGGGGGGGCTGCCGAAGACACTGAAAGGGGCTTTTCCATCGGCAGACCTTCCGCCTCTACCGTGACTATCAGGACGACATCCTGGTGAAAGCTTTCTTGGATTGTCAGAAGAGGAGCTTGGTGAACCGCCGCCGGGGCAATCACAGCCTGGGCCCCAAGAAAAATCGGGCACTGCCCTTCGTGCCCATGTCTTACCAGCTCTCTCAGAGTTACTACAGGTTGGTGCCTTGCCTCTCCTTCCATCATGAGTTGGCAGGGCTGAACATGAAGGATGTGTAGCCAGCCAACTGGGAAGTGGTTTTCCTCAGGGGCTGTGGCCAGCAGTTCCTGCTGTCCAGAAATTGGGGAGCCCCTGGTCTCCTGCTTCCAAGTCCTGTCTGTTGGGATAGTCTCTTCTTTCCTGGTTCTCCCCAGAGTGTTCACT
The DNA here is from genome assembly GCA_015471245.1 of Laticauda colubrina. Classification (NCBI taxonomy): domain Eukaryota; kingdom Metazoa; phylum Chordata; class Lepidosauria; order Squamata; family Elapidae; genus Laticauda; species Laticauda colubrina. Next base: position 13,373,377 of record BLBF01000067.1, read on the forward strand.
TGGCGGTTTCCCAGCACCCTTTGCAGCGAAGCTTACCAGTTTCTCTTAAAACTCAAAGAAGCTGGAAAACAGGATGCTGTTTCCAGCTTTTCCTTTAAGGATCAAGACAACCTCCTCCCCGGGGCTGAGATGGTGACGTTTCCTTTAGATGGGCCAGGAGGCTACTGCTCTGCTCTGCTGGCCCTCTTCTCTCTCGGCCTGGTTTCTGTAGATGTTGCAATCCCAGAGCAGATTGTCGTGGTTGACAGCACCATGGTGGAAAATGAAGTCATCAAGAGGTAGGAAGCCACAGTGTCTCCAGCCAGATTTAGGTGTTTGGATTCAATTAATATTTTTAACTGAATTTCTCAAACCTTTAATTGTGCCGTGCCTTTCTCTTGGAAGGTAGGCCGGCTGCAATCTTCTGCTTGCTGATCCAAGCGTAAGACCAGCCTTCTACTCCAGCCCTGCTGACATTTCACTCCTCCCTGCCTCTTGTAGCCTAGGGAAAGATGGGCTGGAGGAGGAGGAGGAGGACGACGACAATGATGACGACGTGGAGGAGAACCAAGTCAATAAGCGTCAGATTGAGGTGAAGGCCCGGCAGGCCTCACGTACTAACTACCTGCTCATGAGAGGCTATTGTGCCCCAGGGATCATCAACACCCGGAATTTGAGTCCCACAGACAACATTGTGGTTGATTCCTGTCAGGTGAAAGTGAAGCTGAGAGCAACACCTGCCCAAAACAGCCTCTTGGCTGAAGGTCAGTTTCCTGGGTAGAGGCGTTCTTGGACAAACGGTGCCACAATAGTTTCTCCTTTGTCCTGTTTCAGAAGAAGCCATCATTATGGTGGCCTCTGCTTGCCTTTGGCCTAGGCCTGGGGAGCAGCTATCTGGGTCTGCGCTTCCTGTCAGCTGAAGGACTTCTGTTTGTGCCCACAGTCCCATCTGATCTGGAGGACATGCCGGTTGGAGCCTCTTGCCTCCCCAGCTCCTTCACCAAATGTCTCCAGGTCCCAGAAGAGGGTGATCCCAAACTTCAGTTGCTGGAGCATTACAATCACAGCCCTGGAGATGCTGCTGCAGCCCTTGAGATCTTCTCTGCCATAGAGGCCACTTCACACTTTGGGGTGGACCAGGTGAATCTTGCCAGGCAGTTCCAGCATTACAAAGAAGCTGTTTTTGGGCGCACTGAGGTTTTGCAGCAATATCTTCAGGTTGGTATGGATGAGAAGGAGAAAAAAAGCCTCCTAACCAAAATGCTGTCCTAGAGCACTGCACAATTATACTACCCCCTCCCCCCCCCAAAAAAAAAAACACAAAAAAACAAAATTCTTAACTGTGCTGGCTGGGGTAGGATGGCTGGGGTCCCATTGTTAGGTGCAGTTTGGATACATGATGTATGTATTCTCCAGATGGATGTTAATTTCTATTTTATCTGGTTCTTTTGTTTAAAATTGTCAGTGCCCAGCATTGCCTTGGAGTCAGGCAGCATCTAAATCTAATGAAACAAACACTGCAATTGAGCACGTTCAGTTCATGTTGGGGAGGGTGAATTTTCTGATCTTTTGTGGGTCAGAAGCCTTTCACAGTCTGCCTGTTTTTCACCTACAAACTTTGTGGGTCCTGACACCCCTCTCCTCCCATTTAGGATCTTCTTGATTTGGAGCAGGTGTTGGAAGTAGGTGGGAAAACTACCCGGCTGGTGGCAAAAAGATTTGCAAGTCCGTGGCTGTTGCATTCTGTGGGTCTCAAGGACATCAGTCAGAACCTGCCAGGCAAAGAGCCACATATGAAGAGGGAGAGGTTCCATGCTGGTCAAGGAGAGGCTGCCTCCTGTGCTGCAGCAGTAAGAGAAGAACCAGCCAGGAAAAGGCCAAGGGGAGAAGAGGGGATTCCAGAAACAAGGACTTTCTCCTCAAACTCCCCATGTTTGGAGGCAGCCAGGACCCCTGCAACACAAGGAGGAGCTGCCATGCAGAAGTGCAGGATGGGCATCCCTTCCTGTAGGGAAAAAGCCATGGCCCTTCCTGGCAGAGGAGCCTTGGATGGGGGAATGCCCAGCCAAGAGCCCCAGGAGGATTCATTATCATTCCAAGAGGATAGTGAAACTCTCAGTGGTAAGTTTGAAGCCCTCCTGAACTGTACTGAGACTCTCCAGAAAGGAAGCGGGTTGGAGGGATTGGAATAGGTAGCTGGCTTAAATTTTGCACTGGGGCAGGGGGAGGCCCTCTCTCCCAGAGTACAAAAAAATCTGTATCAACACATCTCATTGGTGATCCTTGTCTTGATGCTGTTTTCTTCATCACTCCATGAAACGGAACACAGGACCCTCCTCGATCAGCTAAAACTTGTTTAGTAGCAACTCTGCTGATCACACTAATTATTTATTCAGTAGAAATAAGATGGGTGTTTCTGTGGCTCATGGTCTTTCCTGCTCTTCCCTAGGATGTGTGGCAAGGCAGTCACTTCAGGTTGAAACAAGACGGTAAGCATGCAGACGGTAAGCAAACACAAGTTTGTAGCAGTTGTGTTTGTTGTGCAATTGGGAAACAGCAAGGATAACAGGAAAATAGAAAGTGCTTTTATTCCAGCCATTCGTCTGCAAACACACTAAGGTCTGGAATTCTCATCTTGAGTTATAATCTTTGGAGTCGCAGCAGGAGCGTGTTTTGCTTAGTTTTACGCAGAGCAAGCTCTCTATGAAATAGTTTCTCTGGATTGATTTCCAGGGTTTTATGAAAGGCATTCTGTGCAGATATGGTAAAGAGGGCAAAGCAGGGACGGCTCTCGGCTTCCCAGATGCCAAAGGAGCCTCTAATTTGATGCCAAGATGGGAGTGGACTTGGAGGTAGGACAGATAGGACATAAAGCAGAATGAATGTTGCACTACAGTTACCGGATGCATCTTCACAAACATTTCCTGATACCTGGAGAGAGGCTATTTGCACCCAGTGAATTGGCTCATTCTCCTAAGCAGGGATAGCATCTGCTTTGTGGGGCGGCCTTGGCGCATTGTGGACGGCAGTCTGAACAAACCAGTCTGCAAAGGGATCATGGAAGGAGTGCTCGGCCACATTATGACCAAACCTGGCATCACAGAAGCAGCCCTGCAGCACCACTACCTGGGCGTCCTGCAGCCAGTGGCTCTCCTGGAGATCCTACAGGTGGGTGTGCTTGGTGGGGCAGGTCATGTAATGGCAGCTATTCAGATCCAGAAGGGCAAACAGGTTTGGGATCTGGCACGGGCACTGTCCGAAACCAGCTTCCCAGCCTGGGACAATCCTTTTCCTGACCCCCAGAGTGCCGGGCAGCTGAGCGACCAGGCGGTTCCTAAGTGGAGTGCCCCTCTCCCTCCCTCCCTCCCTCCCTCCCCAGCTGACGGGCCCTCTGTGCTCCCTGCAGGCTCTGGAGTCTCTCGGCTGCATCAGGAAATTCCACTTCCAAAGGCGCCACGGCGCCGCCTCCCTCTTCTCCAAGCCCACCTGGGAAGAAGCGCTCCCCGGCGGCAGGCTGAGCAGCGCTGCGGCCGCCTTCTACGAGCCGGCCATCGACTGCCCCCTGAAAATGGGCAGGGTCTTCCCCTATGAACTGAATTGGAACAAGTGGGGCGCGGGGGCGGCCCTGTGAGAGCGAATAAAGCGGCTTTATTCAAGCGACTCCCGGCTGCTTTCCTCCTCCGTCGGGCTGCTCAGTCCCGCCAGCGGTGGCCGCACCGGCCGCTGCAGCACTTGTAGAAGGTGGTCATGGGCTCGTCGGCCGAGCGCGTCTGCAGCTGCATGAAGTAGGCGCGCGGGTGGCCGCACTTGGGGCAGGGCTCTGCGGAGGGAGGGGGAGGAGTCAGTCGGGGAGGGGCCGGCGCCCGTCCCGCCCCGCGCGCCCCCCCCCACGCACCTGCAGTCGAGTCCACGTTCTCCCAGGCGGCGGCCCCGCCCAGCACGTCGTCCACTTCCTTCAACTTCGGGTACCGCCGGCTCGTCACCTGGCAACGCGGGGAGGGGGTGAGTGGAGGCGGGGGGCAAGCGCGCGCGCAAAGGAGAAACCCTCCCCGTCCCTCGCGGACACCCACCTTGCGCGTGACGTTGCGCACATAGGGGCAGGTGGTGCAAGCGAAGCGGTGGCAGCGGGCGCCTTCCTCGGCCACCAGCACGTTCCCGCAGGCCGGGCAAAAGAGCAGCATCGCGGCGCGCCTCGGACGTTCGCCTGCGCGATGAAGCGACTTCCGGTTCCGGCCGCGCGATGATCCGGTCTCGACGATGATGCTGGAGGAGGAGGAGGAGGAAGAGGAGGCCCACGCGGAGGCGGTGGCACGCTGGCAGGCCGGCCTAGCGCGACTCGTCAGGGACCCGCTCCTCTGCGACCTCCCGGCGCAGGTCAGTGGCCGAGGGGGCGGGCGGGGGGCGCCGTAGCCGGCGGTTCACGCGGCGCATGCGCGCTCTGTCCTGCAGGTGACCCCAGAGGAGATCTGCTCGCAGGTGGCGCTCGAGTACGGCCAGGCGATGACGGTGCGCGTGCGCAGACTCGACGCCCCCGAAGCTCCCATGCGTAAGTCGCTGGCGGGACGGGTGGGAGGCGGCGGCGGCGGTGGCGTGCGCTTTCGCGGCCGCCGCAGGCACAACCCGCTGCTCCTCTCCCGGCAGCCGTGGTTGTGGTGCAGAGCGCGAGCGTGCTGGAGCTCAAGAAGGCGCTGCGGCGGTTCGTGCAGCTGCGGCAGGAGCGCCAGGGCGGCGCGCGGCACATCAGCTGGTGAGTGCGGGCGCCGCGGGAGGGGGGGGGCTGGGCGGGGAAGCCCCGCTCATCGCCGCCCCGCTGCCCCGCAGGAGGCACGTCTGGCGGACCTACAGCCTGACCTTCGGCGGAGAGAAGCTGACCGACGACCGCAAGAAGCTGCGGGAGTGAGTGGCGTCGCGAGGCGGGAGGTGGGCTTTGCGCAACCAGCGGCGCTCCTCTCCTCTTCTGGGGAGCGGGCAGAGCGCGCCCCGCCCCGAGGTGACCCCGTCGCCTGCCTCTGCCGCTTCCAGGTACGGGATCCGCAACCGGGACGAGGTCACCTTTGTGAAAAAGCTCCGGCACTAACCTCGCAGGCAGGTTCCCCCTCCCCTGCCCTCCTTTGGCTGCTGCCTGGCAGGACAGGAGCCCCAAAGCCTCTTTCCCGCCTCAGTCGAACTTCGCTGGCTTTGGGGGGGGTTTGGGGGGAGCTTGCCCTTCATTAACAGGCGACCGTCCTGGTGCTCTTTGGGGGTTTGTCGGACCCCTTCTGGGACCTCCGAGTGAACCTCTTGAAAAAGGCTCTGGGGGAGGGAGCAGAGAAGAAGCCACTTCAGATCTCCTTCAGCTCTGGGAAACCCCCAGAATTGGTGCTCGGTTCTGCACTTATGGAACCGCTGCCCCCCCCCCCCCCCCCACCCTTTTTTTAAAAAAACAGTGGCCGAGAATCCACATTTGAAAAGGTGCTGCATCTTTTTCTGAATACGAAGATACCAGTGAATCTGAAGCAAGTAACAGCCAGCAACATTAAAGTTTCTTAAATTGTAATAAAGTACACTGAAAGTTTTTTTCTATTAAAGTACCATCCATCCAGTTATACACACACACACAGAGGTTACGTCTACACTCAGTTGCATACTGTATAGCATCAGTAAAATGTGAATCTACAACTGGTAGGGGTGGTTAACATTTTTCTTAGTACTTGATTGGTTTCATGACATGTGACTGTCAACTCTTAGTGAGCACATAGATTTTCTTCATAATGATCTTGCATCCACAGTTACTGCCCCCCCTCTGCACACAGCTGCACATTCCAACAAAATATAAGCAATTCTGTTTTTATAGGAAAGAAGTTGTGCTTGACATTTGCCTATAAAGTAGCCAATAATGGAACATGACTAAATGGTTAAAAACAATTTTTACAGGACACCAAAGTCAACTGTTGAATCAAACACAGGCAGTCTTTCATTTTAAATGTTACAATTCAAGTTCAGTGTATGTTAGAAACTGAGTCAACACTGAAGAACTGCTCTTTCCTTTGGGAGGCACTTGGTCAGCAATCTCAATTTTGGCACAGATACACTCCAAAACTTAGTGGAAATGTAGCTAAAACGCTACCTTCACTTTTAATCACCACCAGGGTAACAATTAACAAACCTCATGAAAAGGGTCGCTTTGAAACTAGCATAATAAAAATGCAGTAGCAGAAAAGGTTCAGAAAAATTGAACAAGGCACCAATTTTCTGTGTGCTGAAAGACTTCCAGTCGCCAAGATAAGGCAGCACAAGGGGAAGCAGGGATTTTAAATTGGCTGGCAGTCTGGCAAGTAGCACCAGGCCAGATTTGCCCAAGGCAGCTAGTGACTGCGTCCCACCCCCGCTCAGTGGAGCTGTGCATCCAGGTCATACTTTTCGCAGAACTTGTCGGTGAAGGGAAGGCAGGTGAGGGCCTCACACCACTGGCAGCGGATGGGGTAGAAGTAAAACAGCACCACTAGTCCGGAGAGGAGCCCCACAAAAACCGACTGGAAAATGATGATCTGACACCGCTTTCGGTACAGGTCAAATTTGCCAAAGCTGATGTACGGGAGGAAGGCGAAGGACAGGAAGAGGCCGCTGATAAAGCCACAGATGTGAGCAAAGTTGTCTATCCAGGGGAGGAGTCCGAAGGCAAACAGGAACAGCACGATCGCCAGTAGTTTGAAGAACGCCCTCCAGGGCCGAGCCAGGATCTGCCAACTCTGGAAGAGCTCCACAAAGAGGCAGGCCAAGATGCCAAACTGGGAGCCTGCTGGGCCAACCTGCACAGAGGATTGCTATTAGACAGCTGACCTGCAGGGAAGGCTGGTTGGGTAGGGTAGGCCTTATTCAAACCTGGTCAAGGCCCTGGCTTGTGCTGCCAACCGCTCCGATAAACAACTCGTGGTAGAGGTGGGGCTACCTATGGGGGGGGGGAGGAGCATCTCAAGTCTTCAAGTGAGAGTTTGTGAGACTTGCCAAAATAAGACCCACCCGCCCCCAAGGGAGGCAGGAAACGCTCAGGAGTGTTTTGTCCCCAGCAGCCATCTGCTATCACCCAGCCTCACCCGGAGTATAGCAATAGTACTTAGACCGCTTCACAGAGCTTGCTCTCAGCAGTTTACAGAGTCAGCATATTGCCCCCAATGATCTGGAGTTCTCCCTTGGCCTGGTCTTCAACCTGGGACACGTTTTGCTTGGGAAGGACAACCCCACCCCCCCCATGAGCTGCTAGTGAGACATACCTCAGCTCGGTAGGGGAGGAAGATAGCGCTGGCCAGGTTGCCTGTGATGCCGCTGAACAAGTAGATCAGGGAAATGCGGTGCCAGCCAGCCAGCTTCTCCAAGTCACGCAAGATGGTCATCTGGAAGCACACGGACACAAGGCAGTGCAGGATCCTGTCGGGCAGGAAAAAACAGTGACCAAGTGGGAGAAGGACTTGAGTCCCAAGAGAGAAGGGTTTGTGGCCCTGGGCTGGGCTTACCCTGCATGGAGGAACAGCGACAGCCACAGGCGGTAGACCTGATCTGGCACCTCGGGATTGAGGAAGGGGAGGAGGCCGCAGACATCATCCATGCAGTGCACCTGGCAAGACAGAGCAGCCTGGTCAGAGAAGGCCGCTTGCTGGAGCCAGCTGGGAGAGGGATGGGGGTACCTGGGAGCAGAGTGTGGCCTCTTCGTGGAAGTAACCATGCATGAAAGTGCAGTATTCCCGTGAGGTGATCTCACACCTGGGAGGAGAACCAGATGCCCAGAAGTTAAGCCGGGCTGAAGCAGCAGCAAGTAAAATGAACTGGTGAGCATAAGCCAAGCGCTGGAGCAGCTGAGCCCCCCAGTCCTAGAAGAGGGGTGGTCCCGGGCATCTCCCAGAAAATTGGCTGGCCACCCCATCAGCCCTTTCAGGGCCACCCACCCTACCTTCCCTTGGTGCCGATACAGCAGGGCCGCCCAGTGATCACACAGTCCATGTGCAGGTGGTTGGTGTGGTTCCCAGCACTGTTGTTGGTGCAGATCTGGAAGAAGACAGGCAGGCCATGCTCCTTCTCCTCCTCAAGAGAAGGGCCCCCTGAAGCCTCCACCCACCCCGCACTCCATGTGCAGGCAGACATGGGACGACTGGCCAGAGCCAGTCACTGCTCCCTAGTTCTCCAGAAACCTACAGGCCACTTGGTGATGTCATCAGGCCACTCATGAGGGTCCATGGATGCCGGCTGCTCACAAACCCTGTGGAGGGAGAGGTCCCAGGCAGCTTTATGTGTCGGATGCAACTGCAGACTCTGCCCCTGTCAATATCTGGAGCCCCACGCACGTGCCCTGCCCCCCCCCCCACAACCTACCTTGGGTCTTGATGACACACAGAGCCAAACTTCCTCTTGCCCCCAGCCAGCAAGGGGGTGCTGGGGTGACTTGGCCACTTCACCCACACAGCCAATGTGGACTGCAAAGCAGAGGGGCAAAAGTGAGCAGGAGCAGGGTCCTCAAGGGGTGCCCTGTGCCCCCTTCCCAAAAGCAGGGGACAGGCCAGTGGGAGGGGTGCAGGAAGGAAGTGGGCTTACGGAACACTCCTCCTCGGCTGTTTGCACACAGCCTGATTTGTCGTTGCGCACACAGCAGGCAGAGTGTTTCTCCTTCTCCCGGGCTGTGCTGATGAAGCTGTGTACCTGCTGATCCTGTCGCATGCAAGGAGCAAACTTTGCTCCCAAGTGGATGAGAGCTTCCTGAAAGGGTGGCAGAGACTCAGCCGAAGCCCACGGAAAGACCGATGCCCTGACGAGGATCTGGCCAGGACAAGGCTGAGCCATGGAGGGACAAGGCAGGTGGGGCTGGCACTCACCGAGCTGGGCCCTATCCAGAAATTCTCTTGCTGAACATATTTCACGTTCTCATATATCCCCGGGTTTCTCAGGACCTGCCAGTAAAAAGGCCCATTAAAGGGAGGAGGAGATGGGCAGAATTCCCCCTCCGGTCCCTTCAGGAGCTGAAGAGGAAGGTCTCCTCGGCAGTAGAGGAGGGGCAGACGTGCTCTAGGAGAAGGGAGACCAGGGAGGCAGGTCGGGTGCTGCCGCTCACCGAGTCCACCGTCTCATGTTGCGAAAACCCCACAGGAGCAATCCCGTAGATGGACACAGCCAGGATCGTGATGAGGGAATGCACGAAGGTGACCCAGTAGGTGAAGAACGGCCTGTGCATAGCAGAGGGCGATGGGGCCATCAGGCCACAATCAGTTGCTCCCCCTCCCAGGCACCCAGGCCAACACCCACCGGTGGTCATCCATGTCCTCAATCTGCTGCTTCACAAAGCTATCGATGCGCTTGCGGTATGTTCGGTTGGTCAGCCGGCCCACCATGCCCAAGCCATAGGGACGTTTCTCTTTGGCAAAGAGTTTGCGGACAGGGACAGTGATGCGTTGGCCACGCCGCTGGAGGCCCAGGCTGACCACCTCTTGCCGCAGACGGACCTTCGGTTGCACGGAAGCCCCCTCTTTCTGTTTCCGCCAGCCACGCTCCAGGGGGCTGGAAGACAGGGTGGGGGGAGAACAGGCTCATTCGTCAGAAAGCAAGTGCTGAAATCTTGGACAAGCGTTCCCATACAGTGCGCTTAATTGCAGCATGCACACACCCCTTTTCCCCTGGTTCCTGAGTCAGGTCTTCTTTTAGACACCACCCCCCTTTCCCAACTGCAGGTCACCCTTCCAAAGGGCTGCAGCTTCTGGCACAGAAGATCACCGGAAGAGTCTCCCCCCAGGGCAATTGCAAGGGGGAGGGGGGGTTCCTTCCTGCAGAAGACTCCGGCTCCTGTTTGTTGGCCTCTTTGTTTCTCCCCTGCAACACTCACAAGAGCAGGTGGCTCCTCTCTAGTTCACTCCGATCCAGAGCCCCCCCTGTGAGGGCTGGCTGGGCCTGCAGGGCCTTCACCTCAGGGACCCTGAGGGCTGCTTCGGAGGGGGACTCAAAAACTTCATCAGGATATGTGGAGGGCTCTTCCGGCAGGACCCCTTCCTAGGCAAGGGAGGGAAGGCCCAGCTGTGAGCGGCTGCTGGGCACCCCAGCAGTTCCTCCACTTCTTTTTCCCTGCGGCTCAACTCCTACCCTGGCAAAGAAGGAGGTGTCCAGCTCCTCTTCTGGGAACTCTGTGGTGAAGTCTTCCTCCAGGAAGCTGGCTGGAGTGAAGCTGCGCTGTCGTGTCCTATGCAGAGCGCCATCTCTCATGGAACGGCCCTGGCACAGAGAGTTGTTCAAGAGGCGGGAAGCATGCCATCCCTCAACAGCCACGAGTGGGCCGACCCGCCACAATTCATCCAAGACGTGCTGACCACTTTGCCCCAGCACCGCAGAAGCGCCTAAGGATCCCACCAGGCCTTTTTCAGCTGTCCTGCTCCACTGAACCAGGGTCGAGGACAGGGCCTGGCCACAATGCTTCCAAGAAGTAATTAAAAACCAAGCATTTCAGCCAGCCCTGGATTGATGTCAGTGTGTTCCTCTTTCTTGTCCATTGCCAGCCCCAGGTGGAAGAGGCCGACCACAACTGCTGACCAGACCGTGGATGGAGAACGCGAGGCAGCCTGCAAGCACAGGCCTACGTTTGTGCATAGAGGCAGGAGCCCCAAGGTAGGCTAGTGAGATGGCACATGCCCCTGGCGAAATGCCCCATCCCTTTCCCTCTCAGCTCCTCACCTTCACTAGCGCTGCTGCTGCACGGAAGCTCATCTTGGCCACCGATTCCCTTTTCCGCCGCCGAGGCCAGCGACCAAAGCCGGAGCGTGAGCTAGTGAAGGAGCACAGCGAGGCGGCTCCAGGCGTGGCTGGAGTGGGGGGCACACTGCAGCCATCGCAATCCTCTGCCACTCGGAAGGCCCGTCCACGGGCCAGAGGATCAATTATCTGACAGCAGAGAGATGGAAATGACCCTGAAGGCAGCAGCCACGGCAGCTCTTCCACCAGCTGGGCTTCACTACGTATTATAGGTTCCCAGGAGGAGCTTTGGGGGGTGGGGTTATCCCAGAACTGCTCCCCATATAGTGTCTGCCATTTTCTTTAGCCTCGTTGCACCCTTATGGGAAGGTGCCCTTCCTTCCTTCCTTCCTCCTCCATGATCACAATGCCAAGAAAGGCAGCCCAGAGGCTGCTTGCTCCATCCCACCAAAGTCATGTGACCCCAGGCTACCTACTCTCTGCATGCCAGGTGGGTAAGGGGGCAGATAGAGTGGTGGGGGGGTCTCCGTGCTGGCCAGAGAGATGTTGTCTTGGCTTGGAAGGTCCATTTCACGGAGGGCCTGAGGTTTCAGCTTTCCGTAGCGCAGGCTGCAGTGGCGCAGGCTCTTCCGTTGCCACTTCTGGGTGGCATCACTTTCCTTGCTGACCCCAAACCAGTCTGCTGTGCCCCTGATGAGAGAGTGGAGGGCCAGGAGGAGACCTCGCTGAAGCCATTAAGTCTCCCCTTCCACCCACTGACATTGCTATATCCTTCATCTTCCAAGTACTCTGGGCCCAGAGCCAGTGGTCAAGGTGGGGTAGGGTGGGGTGGGGACTAAGGCGCAGTTGCCAGTGGGAGTGAGCTACAGAGCTTCAGTTGTTGGTAGCATCTGCAGAACAGTGTCACAAGAGACCCTTCATTGGCCAGCAGAATTCTCAGCCCCAGGGTGGGTGCAGCTACTCATGGGCCAGGACCAGGATTGCAGCCCAGGGGCCCAACTGGACTAAGAGGCAGCAGGAGGGGGGCAGGAACTGTGTGTTTTCCTGCACCTCTCCTTCCTGCTGGGCAAGGGGCCTTTGGGGAATCTCCCCAGGCCTGCAGGTCAGAACAGCCAATTTGGGGGGGGGGGTGTCACAGCTGCTTACTGGCAGCTGAAGAGCTCTGCTGCCAGGACCCACATGCAGCTCACACGCATGCAGTCACCGGTACCTGAACAGCATTTGGGACAGTGACTGGCGCTTTCTCAGTGGCCTCCTGCCCACCTGGTGTCCCCGAATGGGCAAGGTCTGTGTCCTCCCAAAGTGCGCCTGTCTGCTGCAAAGGAGAGAGGCCTGAATGGGGGGGGAAGGAAGGTAATGCCGGTGCCTCTTGGCTGGGCTAGAACAACTGACTCTTCCAGCTGGTAACGGCTTGGCAAGACGTGGAGAGAATCCCTGGCCCGTGAGGAGGGGCAGGAAGCCATGTCCCACTTGGCTGGGTTCTGTCACATCAACACCCAACCCGAGGAGCCACTGGAGAGCTGAGGACATCGATGCTGCCTGGTGGGTTGTCCTCTGGATCGCATGCTCCCTTGACACTGGGCACGCTGTCACTGGATGCCCACTTACTCCCTTGGCTTCTGCCCAGTTCTGCTTTCCTGGGCTTGGGCAGAGGCACCGGGGAGCGAAGACGCCCGGTCCTTTTTGCAAGAGTCGGAAGACTGTGCAGCCCTTCTTGGGCGCGACCCTCCAGTTCCTGCCCCCCTTCAGCTGAATTTTTCAGATGAAGAAGAGCTGCGGAGCCCCCTTCCCTCTTGAGGGCTCCTTTATTGCCAGAAAAGGCCATGGCAAAGAAAGCTGCCACCCAGCAGGCAGGGAGGACGTCCGGCAATCCAGCTGCCAGCTGTGCCTCGGCAGGGATCCAGGCCAGATGTCCAGAATTGCACCAAGGCATGGGTTCTAGGGCTTACCTCCAGATGGTCTGGGTGATGGACGCCTGTCGCTGCAGGACAGGCCGCCGTGCCTCGCTGCAGGCAGCAGGAAAGAGGCTGTTCTCGGCAGGCATGCTGACGCTTCGGAGGAAGGCCTGGCGCTTCAATGGCTGCAAAGGAACAGCGCCCGGGCATCAGAGCGCTGGCAGCCAAGTGCAGAGGGCCACCGCTGAGGCAAGAGAGGCCCCCCAGCCCTACCGCCTGGAGGCTCCAAAATGGGGTGCTCCTCAGCCCCCCCCCCAAGGAATTACCCAATCCTACGGAAGACCCACCCAGGCTTTGGGGAGGAAGGAGTGAGTCGGGTATGGCAAAAAGGCAGAGCAGAGCCCACTGCTGTCCAGCCGGGTACCTGAAGCGAGGAGGCCGGTTCCTCTGCTGCAGCCAAGAGCGGGGCAGCTGGAATGTCCAGTTTCAGCCAAGGCGGCTTTTTCCTCTGCAAGCTGCTAGAGCTGTCCCGGCAGATCTCGGCCATCTCCCCTCTTCAGAAGCCCAGCCTAGAGGGGGCAGAGTTTATGGGCAAACAAAGCAAACGCCGAGGCCAGCCTGCTTGTGGTCATGAGCACCGACTCTCTTCCCCCTCCACTTGGAAGGCCTGGCCAGGGACCGTCCTGTCACAGTCCAGCCACTGGAGCGTGGTGCCACGGCCTCCTAAGAGCTGGGGTCCATTGAGCTCTGGGAACAAGCCTACATTAAACAGCTGAGGCGACACTTGCCTTGAAATGAAGCTGGGTTTGTCTATCTGATAGGCAGCCCTTCCAAGCCCCTGACAAACCCCTGGTCTCCAGGCTCTGCGTGGTCTGACCACTCAGCCTTATCAGCCGGATCAGGCAGAAAACGCAACAACGAGCTCGTTCCACTTTATTTATAAGGCTACACTAACAGAATTAGTCTGTAAGTGCTATTCTCCCACCATCTCCTTTGCAGCCTGAGAAACCGGGCAGGGTCCCTCCTGCGCCTCTTGCCCTGTCCGCTTTCCAGCCACGGGCTCTGCTGCCCCTACTTGGACCATTCCCTAGGCAGCCTCTCTTCACCCCGTCTCCCACAAAGACATTTTCGGACATACCATTATACAGGGGCAAGGCTGAAACCTGGGCAGAGAAGTCCCTAAGCAAGCGGGACATGACTACAGCTGCTTTTGGCCATTTCTATCCTCTTCCAGGCCAGGAGTTTCACATGAAAATGAGGAAGCAACCAAAGCAGCCCATCTATTCTAGGGAATGAAAGGAGGGTGACTCCCTTCCCCAGGGGGATCCTGTCCTAATGGGGGCCTTCCAACAAGCTGGGCTGAGAGAGCTTCCTGGAGCACCTCATCAGCCAGCTACCTTCCACTGGTCCATTTCACGGTTCCTCCGTGCTCAGGCCCCTGGCTCAGGAACGGCTGGGTGTTTTCACCTCTCTGCCTCCAAACATTAGGCTGTCCTCTCTTCCCTGCTTTGCCTACTGCATCTGGCCCACTGCCCCACTAAGCCCACATCTGCGGCTGGAAGGGCCTCCCTGTTTCAGGCCCTGAGCCACCCCTCGCTGGGGCCTCGCTCAGTCCCCTCCTTTCCAGCTGCTTGACCCACAAAACCAGACTGTTTTGGTTTGCTGCAGGCCTTCTAAGGTTACCCCTTCCATGTTCCACACAGCCACTGATAGGAGGGGTCTCTTCCCCCTCTTAGAGCTCCCTGGTCTGCCTGCCTGTCCTACGTTCCCCCCCATCCCAGAGGGTGGAAAAGTTGAGAAGGCTGCTTCTCCTGGCTATCCTCTGCTGGGAGTGGGTGGGAACCATTGGCCTACGACTGGTCTCTGCAACTATGCACCAAGCCCAAGAAGGAACACGGCAGGAATCAAGTCTGGATTTGCACTCAAATCCTTCGCAGAGCACTCTGATGGGGTGGGGGTTCACAGAGCTGTCCGCCCTTAGTGGGGCTCTGGGTTGTGGAGCACCACCCTCTTCCTTCCAGGGCAGGAGCAGCCACCCCAGGATGAGACAGTCCTCAGAACTGGGAAGTTCCCAATTTGGCCAGAACCAGAAAATCCAGTTGACGCTTCAGATTCTTCCCACAACTTCCTGGCTTTCACATTTTCTTAGGGGAGCCTGGCTGCATCTGAGCATAGCAGCACATTTCTTACAGCTCTGTGGGAGGTGCCAATAAATGCTGCCCTGCTTTTCTCCTAGCAACTAGCTTCCCTGCCTACAAAAACAGAAGGGTGGAGAACTTGTCATCCATGCAGGCCTCTCTCCCAAGCAAGTCCCATTCACACACAGTTTTCCCCTTGCAAGAACTGGCTGTTTTCTGTGTTTTATTTAGAAATGCACACTTCTAAAGTACTACATGGGAATGTACAAGAGGATAAGACCAGCTATCTCTAGCCATGGGTGCACCCACCCACCACGGGCTCCTGTGGCACTCTTGCAGAAGGGTTTCCGGGCATTTTGCCCCATCAGGAAACAATGTCATGAGGGTAGGATCAGCTACCAAGTTCCAATGGACGCCTGGCTTCTTTTGAACTAAAAATAAATCTTTTCTGTTACTCAAACGGGGCAGAAGGTGAGGGGCACTGACAGAGACTAGGTGATTCCTTGCGGGAGAATGGACTTGCGGTATGAGGGACATGCTGGCAGTCAGCTCCATATTCCTATTATATACTTCTGGCCCAGAAGCTCTATGGTTTCCCCCATCATTGTTCCACCCCCCCCCCCCACCCCCCGGCCCGCGGTCCTCTCTGCTGGAGGAGGACAAAAGCAGGAAGAAGGGCAGAATTCCTGCTGTTGGCCCAGCCATCTCACTGGAGGCCTTTTGGCTGAATCCTCCTCCATGGCGCCAGAAGGCCCTGCAGGATGCGGGGTCCTTGCCCGTCCCCCCGCCTGATCGAGGCAGGGATCCAAAGCAAGCAGAATTTTCCCCATCTGGACACCCCCTCCTGTCCAAGCAAAATCTTCCTCCTTTTCCTTTGCCTCCACTCTTCAGGGCTCTGGCAGGCCTTCACCTCTCCAACACCCAGGAGAGTGCTGTGCTCACCCCTCCTGCAGGTTCCCTGTTCTCTTCAGGAGACTTGGTTCTAGCCTCATGGCTGCCTTCCTACCTGCTCAAAAGTTACATGGTGGGAGGCCCAACTAAAGTATGAAATCTTCCCGAGATTGGGAAACTGTGTCTCTGCCTGCTTCTCTCTCTTGCGGCCTCTGGCTGAGTGCAGCCTCAGCATCCTTCCACCCCTGCCACTGCCAAGCTGGGCAATGCTCACCCGCCCCTAGGGGGCCACGATGGCCCGTCAGTCTCTGGAGGGCAAGGCATCAGCAGGCAGAGTCTGCCCCACTTCTTCCCCCTTCTTCAGGGGGAGCTTTCAGAACTCTCCCCACCTCCCAGCTTGCCTGTCAGTGCCACTTGTAGGCTCAGCTATGGGAACTGCAGGCCACACTTAAAAAAGAAAGGTGGGAAAGCTTTCAAGGAAAAGGATCAGCCCAGCCACATCAGAGCAAAACCTCCCTTTTGTGGTCCCAGCCCCAACCGGATGCCGCAATAGGAAATCCAAGAGGGGAGGGGAGGGGAGGGGAGGGGAGGGGAGGGCTTAGCTTCTCCAGCAACTGTGGGCAGCTGCACTAAGAGGAAAAGGGCCGATTCTTCATCTGGTCCAGCCCAGCTAGGCATGACTGCCTTCCTACCTACTTCTCTGAAAGAATTCAATGTCCAGTTGAATTCTCTTCCTTCCCTGCCTGGTTGTGGGGTTCCCATGACCGGACCTCCTGCCTCTGCCTTGGGGGAAGGAGCCCCCTCACTGGTTTTAAGCCCACCAGGGCAGATCCCTCTGCCACCCGAGCTCCAGAGGTAGGGAGCCCAGGGCGCAGGCAGGGATCACATGCCACCCCCCCAACACACACACACACACACCGTCGCAAGCGGGACGGAAGCGCGGGGCGGCACGGCCGCCGCCGAGGGAGCTCTGGCTGTGCGGGTGCTGGGGAAGCCCCACCCCAAGACCGAGAAGAGAGGCTCAGCATCGGGCCGGGAGGAGGCCGCAGCTGGGACGCCGCTGCACTCTCCAGCCGAGCCGGAACGGCTCCCAACCGGCCCACGGAACCAGCCAGCAAGAGGGCGGCGACGGCGGTGCGCTCGTGGCCTCTGTCCGCCGGCAGGGTCACCTCCGGGTGCCGCCCGTCCTCCGCCCGGCTCAGAGGGAGAAACGGGCCGGAGAATGCCCGGTGGACGTGTCCCGGCCGCCACCGCGCCGGCACATGGGTTCCCCGACACGGCCAGGCTTCCTCCCACCGCCGGAGCGCACGCCGGCAGCCGCCGCCGGGCCCTCGAAGACCGTTGGGAGCGGAAGGCCCGCCGCCCACCGCAAAAGGGACAAGGCGGCCGCGGGGCCCGGCGCTTCCCTCCCGCCTCGCCCAAACTCACCGCCTGGCTGGGGCTGCCCGCCGCTCCAGCCGGGGCCGTCCAGGGAGCGCTGGCCGGGCGGCCATTCAGCGAGGAGGGCCGGCCTCGGCGCAGCCGGCCTGCAGACCGAAGGGCGGCCCGGCGCGGAAGGCGGGTCGGGCCGGGCCGGGCGTGACTCAGGCCTCAGGAATGCGCCGGAGAAGCGGCTCCCTCCGCCCGCCTCGCCTCCGCCCGGCGCCACCACGGGAAGAAAAGCGCCGCGCTGGAGTTTGGCCGGCCGGGCGGCGGGAAGGGCCGCGGCTGCCGGCGGGCGAGTTTCTCCCTCCCCTTCTCTGACTGGGACGCTGCCTGCTGCCCTTCTGGCCCGGGCCGAAGCCGGGCCGCCCCCTCGGCGGCCGGGGCCCTTCTCGCCTGGCCGGGGCCGGGGTGGGGCTGCTGATCCTTTCGGCCGAAGTCCCCCGGCCCTCTTCCCTCTCAGGCGGCGGCCCCGTCCTGCCCTGGAAGAGCTCTTGCCGCTGCGGGACCCTGGGCGGCTTTGCTGGGGGCTGCTGACAGAAAGCCCTGAACCCCGCTTTGTGACCAGCGCTGGGTGGCCCTGCAGAGAAGGCTTCGCCCTCCCCATTGTAGGCAAGCAGCACCAGGCCCAAAGCAGGCACCACAAAGTTGAGAATATGGCTTCCTTTCTACAGTATGTACAAAGGGGGGGGGGACCAAGATTTGTCAGTGTTTAGGGCACCAGTGAGCCTTAATCCGTCCGTCACTGGTTTTCCCTTAAGGGTGTTTGGATCTGTGTATGTGTGTTTGTGTATGTCTGTCCCTCCCCTCCCCAAGGGGTTCAATATCAGCCTTTCTACCCCTGCTCCTTCCTCCCCAGATGCTGAGCGCTTGACTTGGAGGCACTTCGTGGGCTTGGAGAGGAAGAAGGCTGCCAGCCCACAGGCCCAGGGCTAGCTGAGCACCAAGGAACCCATAGCAGCCCCTTCTGCACCCCCCTCATATTGAGAAATGGCCAACTTAGAACACTCCTAAGAATAAGAGTTTCCTGCAGTTTGGCATCATGTGAAGTCTGGAACTGAAAAACCAAATGAAGTCCTGCTTTCTTCTTGCTGGATTAGCTACACCACCCAAGATGCCTCACCTTTTGCTGGCTTCCGAGCAGCATCCTTGGTCACTGCCCCTTGGAAGGCAGGCCTGAGCCTTCAACCTCCAAGGTGCAGCCCCTCTCCTGGCACCACAGCACAAGGCCACGGCTCTTCTTGAGTGTGGTGAAATGCAATCATTTCTGGCTAGTGAAAAGAACTGTCCAGGTTCCCTTCTGCACGACAAGTAATCTGAGCCACACTGTTCTGCATCAACAGCCTTTGAGCCTTGGATATACAATGTGTGCTTTGCACCAACTACAGGTGGCAATTACAGTTAGGCTGCATCTGATATGTTTTCATTTTAAAGGTTTCTGACAATCCATCCTGTTATTTGCATGCTTAAGGTTTGCCTCTACTTCTGACTATTGGTTGATATTTGATCAATTTATTTTGCAACTTCAGCCTGGCTGTAAATTGTAAATGCCTGAATATCTCCCAATAGTTCCAGAATGCTTCTAGAAACAAAAGAAGCAATGGGTAACTATCCACTTGAAAACCACATCATCCCCCTTCCTTCCCCCCCTCTCCCTTTGAGAATAGCAGGGCTGAAGGGACCAGTGCCTGCTGGGAATTCCTTGGCAGCCAGCAAGGCTAGCCATGAGATGGCATCCTGTACTATTTCCTGCAGCAGGAGACATGGAATCTGGTGGGTTCCCTGGTAGAAGACATAGGGTCATTTTTAGACAATATCAATAACATCAAACAGTTTCTTGCACCAATGGCAGAGGTTGAGCCTCGTGAAGCAGGTCTGTCCCACACTGCTTCAGGGATGGGCCAATCTGTGCAGCAAGCCCAGCCCGTCAGGCTTTTGGACTACTACTTCCTCTGCAGCTGCTGCTGGCTAAAAGCAAACATCCTTAATACTGAGTGGGCGCAGTGCTTGGGTCTGCAAAGGGAAACATTCCTGCAACTGTCATGTTAAATGCTGCGATTCAATTCATCCGATGTACAAATCGTAACCACTGTGCCGCTTTCTGGATTAAGAAAACAGAAGGCATCAAGCTGAGGCTCGTTGTCCAAGGATGATAAGAAAGTCCAGGCATGGAGTACAGTTCTTGGGCCATGGAGTAGCTTAACCTGGGTAAGAAGAGTTCCCCACCCCCAGATGTTCAAATATGGCTAGGATGTAACAGGAGTTATATTTAGCCCCCTTCCATGCCTTCCAACTTAACTGTCAGCCTCGGTAACAGCTGCTACTTTTCACCGCTTTGAAAGCAGGCAGGCAGGCTCTCAAATGCTGCTGCCTTTCCAAGTTTACTTCAGCTATTTCCGAGACATTGGATGGCTGGGTTCCCTTCTTTCTTTACAGCAGCCTGGAAGAAAAAAAATAGGTTTTGTACCCTCCTGCCATCCAATTTGCACAGATGACCATTGTAAATGAACAGGCTGGGGGGGGGGGGGGGTGAGGGAGGCAAGGGGCCCCAGAAGAGCTGCTTGGTGCAGCCCAAGCATGCCTGCTTGGTCAAACCCAGAACAGCTGCTGCACTGCCACAGAAAGTGAGGGGACACTTGCTTGACTAGGTGGGGTGGGCTTGTGCTGGCAGCCGCTGGGGTGATTTTGCCTTGGGTGGGGGGTTATTTGAAGTTGGCAGATAAAGCTGTGGTTCCAGGTGGGAAGTAGGAAGATTCCACTCAGGACAACATCACACTGCCCAGAGAGCATCCACATGCAGCTGCTGAAAGCAGCTGTTTGCCAAAGAAGGAGAAAGGGGCCCATGACATCTGTCCAGCCTGAACCAGGACCTTCCTCACTGCTGTGTCCATTTTCTGAGCTGACCCAGCCTGCTTATCTAGGGTACAGCAGCTGCAACTGGATTCTCCGGGCAGATGAGGCTGAGGTGGGTTGTGGGAGTGTGGGTGTTTGGACCCCCTGTTGCAACAATCAGAAGACCGGGTGACTCCAGCTTTTTAGCTAACTGCCAGGGTGGCTGCTTTTGATGGAAGTGGGGCAGGAGCCCCTCCAGCTCTTCGCCTTTTACAGAAGGCTCTTGCCGAGGAAAGGGCCTTCGTGACCAGGAGGCCAAGAAACTCCGCGGACGTCGATCGATCCTTGTATAGGTTTAGGCAGAGATCGGGCAGCCCCGCCCTCCTCGGGCTTCTCTCCGCTCTCCGGACGCACCCAAGGAAGTGGCGGGACGGGGTGTCTCTGGACGCCGCACGCACTCCGGACGAGTCCTTCCGCCGTTCCCCGGCTGCCTCACTCGATGCTCAGCCAGCCCCGGTTTGCGCGAGGGTCTTCCTGGGAAGAGCGCAAAGCCCTCGCCCGGAGACCGCAAGAGGCCGAGGTCGGGACTGTTGCCAGGCGAAAGCCGAGCCGAGAGCGGCTGGCTCGGCGACGGGAGGGCGGAGGAGCTCCCGGGGGCTTTGTGGCGCTCCGCCTCGCCGCTGAGATCGGCTTTCCCTTTTTGCAGGCCGGACGCCTCCCAGCCAGCAGCCATGCCCGACGCGCCGAGGCCGCTTCCTGCCGAGGCGGCGCGGAAACACGGCAGCGGTTCGCCTGACCGCCTGGGCGCCGCCTACTTCGACCAGCCCTGCATCAGTCTGGCCAAGGCCCTGCTCGGACAGGTGAGCTCGTCGGCCGGGGGTGGAGGAACGAAGGGCAGTTGCAAGGCCGGCCTTAGACGGCCCGTCCTCCCTGGTCAGCTCCTCTGCAGGAAGCGGGCCGTCCCAGTCGCTCTCCCGCCCGGTCGAAAGATGTCATGCGGGCCCTGGCAGTCGGGCCGGCGCACGGGGAACGGAGCCCGTTGACTCCCGGCAGTCTCGCCTTGTTTCAGATTCTGGTTCGGAAACTGCCCGACGGACGGGAGCTGCGGGGACGGATCGTTGAAACAGAAGCCTATTTGGGAGGGGAGGACACCGCTTCGCACTCTCGGGGGGGTCGGCGAACCGCAAGGAACGCAGCCATGTTCATGCGACCAGGCACGCTGTACGTGTACCAGATCTACGGGATCTACTTCTGCATGAATGTCTCCAGCCAAGGTAAGTCGGCCTCCAGCCCCCCCTTTCCATTTTTGGATCAGGGTGAATCCCGGGGATGCCCAGCTTCCCTG